>OX336394.1:14304691-14444691 GCA_946902985.2 Meconema thalassinum
TTAATTATTTATTTTTGGTTGGTTGGTTCTTAAGTTTAGGGGCTGCGACAATGCGGTCATGTAGCCCCGTGTACATTGGGTGTGTGTAGAATCTGTCTGATAACCGGTGTTAATTGTGATGACTGTATTAGTGTGTGTTATCTGTTTTTTAATTTAAGTACAAACTGCAACTTAGAATTCTTCAAATAGTTCGTACTTTTGCCGCCAAGCGCCACCGTCAACGACTACTAGGCCAAGTTCGGAACTTAGCTACTAGACGCCACTGCAGTCGGCTCTTGGCAACGGACGTAGACATCTATGAGCGTTGTTTACCTATCCAATTTAGCTTCACACAGGTGTAATTAGTGGAAGGTTCAATAACATGCCATAAATCTGACATGGGACCGCCGGCTTTACTTCCCCTCCGAAGAAAGGCATACTGACGGATTTTTAACGCTCTTAAAATATCCGACGGCTTCGGCCGGGTTTGAACCCGCGATATTGGGCATAGAAGCTCAGCATGCTACCAAATACGCCACCGAAGCTGCCATACAGTTATTTTTATTACAGTATATTGTGTACATTATACGTTGAAGTGTCAATTCAATACCGGTAGTAGTTTCCCTTATCATCCTCATCATAAGAGCAAATGACCTACAGTAGATGTTACGCCCATTACACCATTAATCACCACACACAATAAGTCTTCCTCGCCTGTGAATTTTGAAATATGTATTTCTATTACGGTAGTTTGTAAGTTTGACGTGTCAATTCAACAGTAGTTTTTATTATCATCCTTATCAAAAGGGCAAATGACCTAGATATTACTCCCTCATTGTCTTTGGGGGCAAATGACTTAGATTTTAAGTCCATTATACACACATCAAAAAAAGTTTTGCATCACCTCGGTTCCCAGATCTCCGGCATATAGACGTTGACTGTGTATATTGTATCCAAGATACAGTCCCTTTGACTGTTCATAGATGTCACTAAAACTGCTCAAAGATGTAAACAACCATGCATGAGCAGGGCCTATTAGACAGAGGGGGTACGACAGCCGATCAGTTCCAGTCATTCCACCAGGACGAAGGTTCGCTGCTCATGTTGTCTGTAGTTCTACCATGCCTAGAAGGTCAATACCGCAGTTCGATCGCGTCCGCATTGTTACTTTGTGTCAAGAAGGGCTCTCAACAAGGGAAGTTTCCAGGCGTCTCAGAGTGAACCAAAGCGATGTTGTTCGGACATGGAGGAGGTACAGAGATACAGGAACTGTCGATGACAGGCCTCGCTCAGGCCGCCCAAGGGCTACTACTGTAGTGGATGACCGCTACTTACGGATTGCCGCTCGGAGGAACCCTGACAGCAATGCCACCATGTTGAATAATGCGTTTCGTTCAGCCACAGGACGTCGTGTTTCAACTCAAACTGTGCTCAATAGGCTGCATGATGCGCAACTTCACTCCCGACGTCCATGGCGAGGTCCAGCTTTGCAACCCCGACACCATGCAGCGCGGTACAGATGGGCCCAACAACATGCTGAATGGACCCCACAGAATTGGCATCACGTTCTCTTCACCGATGAGTGTCGCATATGCCTTCAACCAGACAATCGTCGGAGACGTGTTTGGAGGCACCCTGGTCAGGCTGAACGTCTTAGACACACTGTCCAGCGAGTGCAGCAACGTGGTGGTTCCCTGATGTTTTGGGGTGGCATTATGTGGGGCCGACGTACACCACTGGTGGTCATGGAAGGCTCTGAAACGGCTTTACGATACCTGAATGACATCCTCCGACCCATAGTGCAACCATATCGGCAGAATATTGGAGAGGCATTTGTCTTCATGGACGACAATTCTCGACCTCATCGTGCACATCTTGTGAATGCGTTCCTTCAAGATAACGACATCGCTCGACTACAGTGGCCAGCATGTTCGCCAGACATGAACCCTATCGAACATGCCTGGGATATGTTGAAAAGGGCTGTTTATGGACGTCTTGACCCACCAACCACTCTGAGAGATTTACGCCGAATTGTCGTTGAGGAGTGGGACAATTTGGACCAACAGTGTCTTGATGAACTTGTGGATAGTATGCCACGGCGAATACAGGCATGCATCAATGCAAGAGGACGTGCTACTGGGTATTAGAGGTAGTGGTGTGTACTGCAATCTGGACCACAAATGCTGAAAGTCTAGCTGTATGATGGTACAACATGCAATGTGTGGGTCTCATGAGCAATAAAACGAGCTGAAATGTTGTTTGTGTTGATCTCTATTCCCTTTGTATTTAACGGTTCCGGAACTCTTGGAACCGAGGTGATGCAAAACTTTTTTTGATGTGTGTATTTCTAAGGAGACCTTAAAACATTATCATCATTCCACCGGGCGAAGCCGGGTACTACTGCTAGTATATAAATAAATGAATAAATAAGTAGGTAAGTAAGCCTACGAGGGCTGTTTCTTAAGTGAGGGCCGTTTATTTTTGAGCCCGTAGTTAGTACGCACGCCGCAACAAGCGTGCACGCTACCTCCCGGCATCCTTTGCGAACCAGCAGGCGTCAGTTGCAGCTGTGCAGCTAACCTGTACGCTGAACTGTGCATCTTTACAATGTTCAAGATTATTGATTCGCCCGCCGGATGTGAGGTACGATCTGTGATACGTTTCTTGAGTGCAATAAACATGTCGGCTGCAGACAGCTTTGTGATGTCTATGGTGATAATGCAATGACGGAAAGTAAAGTGCGAAAATGGGTACGCGAGTTCAAAAGTGGCCGTGAAAATGTTCATGACGGTGAACGCTCAGGTCTGTGATCACAGATGACTTGGTGACTGCAATTGACACAGAAATTCACGAGGACCGAAGATTCATGATAACCACTCATCAATGGATTTTCCTCAAGTGTGAATTCTTGGTTGTCAGAGCAGGTGGCAAACTTTTATGCAGAGGGATTTCAGAACTTAGTTTTAAGGTATGACAAGTGCATAAATAAACAAGGCAACTATGTAGAAAAATAAAGGAAGGTATGTAAAACCTAAAAATAAATGTGGTTTCAAAATAAAATATTCGGTTAATTAAAAAAAATGGCCCTTACTTTAAAATCAGCCCTAGTAAATACATACATTAATACTTAAATTTGAAATTAAATAAATAAACACAAGAAATAAAATAATATAAATAAACAAATAAATAAAAACGAAAGAAAGTAAGAAATAATTAAATGAAGAAATGCAGTAATATACACACATCAAAAAAAGTTTTGCATCACCTCGGTTCCAAGAGTTCCGGAACCGTTAAATACAAAGGGAATAGAGATCAACACAAACAACATTTCAGCTCGTTTTATTGCTCATGAGACCCACACATTGCATGTTGTACCATCATACAGCTAGACTTGCAGCATTTGTGGTCCAGATTGCAGTACACACCACTACCTCTAATACCCAGTAGCACGTCCTCTTGCATTGATGCATGCCTGTATTCGCCGTGGCATACTATCCACAAGTTCATCAAGACACTGTTGGTCCAAATTGTCCCACTCCTCAACGACAAATCGGCGTAAATCTCTCAGAGTGGTTGGTGGGTCAAGACGTCCATAAACAGCCCTTTTCAACATATCCCATCATGTTCGATAGGGTTCATGTCTGGCGAACATGCTGGCCACTGTAGTCGAGCGATGTCGTTATCTTGAAGGAACGCATTCACAAGATGTGCACGATGAGGTCGAGAATTGTCGTCCATGAAGACAAATGCCTCTCCAATATTCTGCCGATATGGTTGCACTATGGGTCGGAGGATGTCATTCAGGTATCGTAAAGCCGTTTCGGAGCCTTCCATGACCACCAGTGGCGTACGTCGGCCCCACATAATGCCACCCCAAAACATCAGGGAACCACCACGTTGCTGCACTCGCTGGACAGTGTGTCTAAGACGTTCAGCCTGACCAGGGTGCCTCCAAACACGTCTCCGACGATTGTCTGGTTGAAGGCATATGCGACACTCATCGGTGAAGAGAACGTGATGCCAATTCCGTGGGGTCCATTCAGCACGTTGTTGGGCCCATCTGTACCGCGCTGCATGGTGTCGGGGTTGCAAAGCTGGACCTCGCCATGGACGTCGGGAGTGAAGTTGCGCATCATGCAGCCTATTGCGCACAGTTTGAGTTGAAACACGACGTCCTGTGGCTGAACGAAACGCATTATTCAACATGGTGGCATTGCTGTCAGGGTTCCTCCGAGCGGCAATCCGTAAGTAGCGGTCATCCACTACAGTAGTAACCCTTGGGCGGCCTGAGCGAGGCCTGTCATCGACAGTTCCTGTATCTCTGTACCTCCTCCATGTCCGAACAACATCGCTTTGGTTCACTCTGAGACGCCTGGAAACTTCCCTTGTTGAGAGCCCTTCTTGACACAAAGTAACAATGCGGACGCGATCGAACTGCGGTATTGACCTTCTAGGCATGGTAGAACTACAGACAACATGAGCAGCGTACCTTCGTCCTGGTGGAATGACTGGAACTGATCGTCTGTCGTACCCCCTCCGTCTAATAGGCCCTGCTCATGCATGGTTGTTTACATCTTTGAGCAGTTTTAGTGACATCTATGAACAGTCAAAGGGACTGTATCTTGGATACAATATACACAGTCAACGTCTATATGCCGGAGATCTGGGAACCGAGGTGATGCAAAACTTTTTTTGATGTGTGTATATAAATACATAAATGAAAAAAATATTAATTAAAGATTTAAATAAATAAAAATTAACAAATGAATAAATAAATAAAGAAGTAAATAAGTAAATAAATTGTAAATAAATGAATGCTCAATAAATATTTCAATGAAGCATCCAGGAGGACTGTACTTGGTAGACAGCGTGTTGTATGGTCAATCGGCTGTGGAGGCTGACTCCATGTCTTCCGTCGCGTGTCAACATTCCCCGCGCCTTAGGCTCAATGGAGCTCACCAGTGTATTGACGTTGCGTTGCGGTCCCGATATCGATCAGCGCACTCAACGAGCCATGGCTGCAGCTAATTGCCAAAGTACACAGCTTTACTGATACAAATCTTATATCCCTCTCACTTCCCAATCAAAACTCAGGTGCGGACCACAGCTGGCTTTAGAAGGGCCTAATTAGTGCTCTGAGTGCAGAGTCATGGCTCCCACCAGTGCGACCTCCCAACGTCAATCGTCACGCCGCGAAACATCCCTTACCTGTCTCCGGATGATCGGTTTGGGATATACTGCCATGGTCGTTTGTATTAATTCAGTGTGTATGCGCTAAGTAGAACGTCTAACAGTGTGGTCCAACCCGCGGCCCGCCTGTTCATTTGTATTGGCCCTTGCCCTTCTTACTGCCCTTCACTCTTCGACAGATATAATCCGTGGCGTGCCTACTTTAATTTTCACTTTCATTCCGAAGGAACCAGGTGGGAAAGGAAAGATCCCGAAAAATACGCCAGTAATCAGAATTGCCTTTCCAAGAGTACGTACGGCACGAGAAGCGGGGTGCCTCCAGGTGACAACTGGTTGGCTGCCAGTGATTGGCTGCAGATAAGTTCGCGATCGTTCGTGAGCTGCACCCGATTTCCCTATAAAAGGGAACGCAGGGCTGTTCGAAGAGGTTGTTTTTGACGAGAGAGGTTGTTCGAGAGATATAGTACGACGAAAGTTTGTTGTCATCGTTGTTGCGAGAGCGGTACCTAATATGGCAGGAGTTAATAAACGGCGTGTTGAAGATGAGAAACGACAATTTCAGTCAAAGTGCCAGGAAAGTTATTTTTTTGTTGAACATAATCGAAAACCGCAGTGTGTTATCTGTTATCAAGTCTTAGGTGTTTCGAAGGAGTATAACGTGAATAGACACTATACCAGCTTGCATAAATCAAAATACGATCAATACCAGGGAAGTGCCAGAAGTTGTATGTTTAATGATTTGAAGCTGAAACTAACAAGACAGAAGAATATATTTCAGCAACCATCAAACACTGCTAGTTTAAAGGCATCTTATGAGGTATGTTTAGAGCTAGCTAAAAGTTAAAAGTCTTTCAGGGATGGTGAGCTCATTAAGAGATGTGCTGTAAAAATGGCACTTCATTTGGAGATAATAGGATAGCTAAGCGACTTTGTTTTATATGTAACGGGGATTTTCGCTTGCCCTCTCGCCTGCGCTGCGAGCCGGTCTCCCGCCAAGCACTTTGCCTTAATGCGCATCTTGGCGCCACAAGTGTCCCTCCATAGCAGTCTGCTGAGAGCTTTAACACCGTGAGGTTCTGTTTAGTCAATTGTTGACGTGTTTAGTGCTCAGTGTGCTGTTCCAATACGATTTTCATTACGTAACATTGAAATTCCTATACTCAATGACTCAGTGCCGGGCGGGCGCCGAATTACGGCAAAGTGCTTGGCGGGAAACAGGCTCGCAACGTGGGCGAGCGGGCGAGAGAAAATCCCCGTCACATATAAAACAAAGTCCCTGTATTTTGAAACAGTTTCCTTGTTTCATCAGACAGTTAGTAGAAGAATTAATGATATGGCTGGTGAAGTTTCAGGTTCTCTCAAGAGCAGTTTGGAAAAATGTGAATTTTACTCTCTATAGCTGACATCGGCCAGCTCCTTATCTTCGTCAGAATAATAAACGAAGAACTTGAAATTAATGAAGAACTGTTGGAATTAAGATCATTAGAAACCAGCAAAAAAGGTATTGACATTAACAACGCACAGGATGATATCGTTTCTAAATATGGAGGTTTTGTGAAGTGCTCTGGCATTGCAACAGATGGAGCTAAAGCAATGGTTCGTCCAAACATTGGTTTAGTGGGAATGTGTAAAGAAAAAGGATTGCATTTTTTGTTTTTCCACTGCGTTATCCACCAGGAGGCTCTCTGTGGAAAAAGTATAAGGCTCAGTGAGACAATGAAAACTGTTGTAAATACTGTAATTTAATAAGGGGAGGCAATAAAGCCTGTAGACACAGAGCATTTATTGCATTCCTGGACAATTTGGAAGCTGAGTATGGTGACATTTCATTGAACTGTGAAGTGCGTTGGCTAAGTGCTGGAAATTGCTTGCAACAGTTTTTTGGGTTGAGGAATGAAATTCCTGCTTTTCTCAAAATTGAAAACACTGGGCATGAGTATCAGGAAAAACTGGAAGAAATCCAGTTTTTAAATGATCTTGTTTTCTGACAGAGTTAACATCCCATCTAAATGCTTTAAACCTGAAACTACAAGGCAAAAAAAAAAAAATCTCCCAGCATCCGCAAAAAACTTAGGCAAACAATATGGCACCTTCCCATCTTGTCAGCAGTTGAAAAAAGAACAAATGTGACATAAATTTTAGTATGTTTCATGAAATAATAATAGATATCAAGAAAGATTTCCAGAACAGATTCCAGGATTTTGACTCCCTAAAACCAAAACTTGCACTGTTCAACAACCCCATGGATATTGAAGTGAGTGAGGTGCCCTGCGACCTTCAAATGGAAATTTGTGATCTTTAGGCAGACCCATTCTACCAGACTAAAAAGTGTGATGTCCCTGACCATTTCTGGAAACTAATTTCTAAAGAACGTTTTCCTGAACTGCTTAAATTCTCGCTGCAAGTGTTATCGCTGTTTAGCAGTACGTATGCGTGCGGAAGTGCTTTATCTGCTCCCAAACAAATTAAATCAAAAACGAGAAATCGAATTGAAAGTTCTGCACTGGAATTGAGCCTGAGACTTTGCCTTACTGAACTTACAGCGGACATTGATACACTTGTATCAGGAAAGCAGGGCCAATCATCATTGATTTCTCGACAGTAAAATGAAGTGGTATATTAAACTAGCAATATTAAAATCCTTTTAATATAATTTTTAATAAATGATTTTGAGTAAAATAAGTAATACTTTTTCTTTCTGGAATGTATCTGGCCCTCACATTCCTATACTAAAGTTTGATTGGCCCTCGGGTAACAAAAGGTTGGACCACCCTGGCTAACGGAAGCGTGCGGCCGAATAAGGGTCTACACGAGACATGGGCAAACGTTTTAGAGGCAGGGCCAGATGCAATGCAAAATAATCTACGCGGGCCGAAAATAAGAACACACCTTCATTTTTTGTTAGAAGAGGAAGGAGTGTGTGAGAAGTGAAACTGTGACTGTGCTTCTAAAAGTTTTTTCATAATCTGTTTGAATCTGGGATGAGCTGATTCTTAGTAGCGCAGCTAAATGGTGGTCTGTCGATCTATTTCTGACGCTACTGTTGCGAAGCTTCATTGTAGAAAACACCTGTTCACAGATATAGTAAGATGCGAACATGGCAGTTATCTTTTGTGCATGAGATTTCAAGTTTGGGAAGCTTAATTCTGGTAGCGCCTTGTAGAACTCAATTTTCGAAACGTTGAGGAATAGTTGCTTCAATTCCTTATTACATTGTAACTCAATCAGTTCTAGCTGCAACTCTGATTTTACTGTTTCACAGTCAACATTAATTGGCATGCTGAAAATGTCCAAGTCCTCTTCAATAACTTTGAAGTTGTGAAATCTTCATTCAAATTCGTCGTGGAGATTTTTCGCACAAAAAGATATTACACAAAGCGCATGAACACAATGAGATTGAAATAGGTTTTCACTTCTAGGTACACAGAACAGGAAATATGTCCTATGTGTAATTGTAGGTAGTATACTTTGAAATCCTGTCGCGGGCCGGATTAGACTAGCTCAAGGGCCGCACTTTGCCCATGACGGGTGTACACGGTACTGCCATAAGTTCTGTCAGTAAAATCTAAACGCCTTGTAATATGGTTATTGTGAATGAAAGAGCATGGCAACGCCGTGTGTCGTCGTCCACAAGGCCACCTTCACAACTCCGCCAGTAACTGACTACCTACTGTCGAACAAAATATTATGTGCACTCGAGTTTGAAGGTTGTTTGTGGAGTAACCAATAGGCCTACATAAAATCCAATAACATCATCATTTTCGTAGATCTATTTTACGTTAGTTCATGTAGGTTTTGATTTTTAATTTATATTTTAATATTTTTTTATCCCAGTTGAAACACGAAAAGTGCCCGGTTTTAAGCGTGTTTCAACCATGCGTCACTTTTAGGAATTATTATCTCACAAACCCGTCATCAGATCGAATCCAAATTTTAACACAATTTACATTGGAATATTGTATAACTGGTTTATTAATTTCAAAATTTTGTGTGTTCAAGAACGAAAATTGTTATCATTTTTGTAAGGTAACTTTTTCTCGGCTCGGGGTTGTTGGAAAATGTAGTTCTTGATTGCGTTGTAATCCTTATACATCAAAACGTTATGCTGTATGACTGTGAAATACGTAAATTAATTCACTTATTTTATATCGGTTTGTATTTGTACGGGGAATTAAGACATGGTTCACCAGCTAGCCGCTCCGGGAAATTCTGTACAGCGTTGCTGATGTGGAGCCTTCACTTCCGAGCGAGGCGCGCCATGACGCGTGATGGAGCCCATCATGGCAAAGCTGTACAGATCCTTCCACTAACTAAACTTGTGTGAAGCAAAATTTCTTGGTTTCGATTTCGTTGAAACGCTCTATGATAGTTCCAACGTTCACCACTAGGTGTTAGTGACAACTGGTAGCGAAAGTTGGAACTACTTGAAATTGATCGGAACTTGTAGCTCACCCCATTGGTGTTCCAACTGCGATAAAAATATTAAAATATAAATTACAAATTCCAATCCTACATGAACTAACGTAAAATAGAACAACGAAAATGGTGATGTTATTGGATTTTTTGTAGGACTATTGGTTACTTCACAAACAACCTTAAAACTCGAGTGCACATAATATTTTGGTCGACAGTAGGTAGAAGTGTGGCAGCAAAAGATATAGTAGGGCGTGTATGAGAATCGTATCGCTATACTGGCGTTATTTTGTGTCGGATAGCGAGTTAAGGAAATTGTTTTACGCTGAAAGCTCTCGGTATGAATGAACGATTTGTGTTTCAGACAAAAGTACGGTTTAAACTAACGGATCAACTGTTTATGATCACGTCAAATCGGGCCGTGCTAGGTGTGTACGCAGAGTAAAGTTCTATGGACTCGCCTGCACCATTTCCACAAGTTCGTTTACTGATATGCCATCAGATGGCTGTGCAATGCATCTTCCATGCTCAGGCAAAATCATATTTCCTTCGTGGAATAAGGGTCTATGTGAGGCATTGTCCTCGAGCCAATACCTCATGTTAGCCGGTCCGTGGTTCGGTGTCTGTCTGAGGTATAAACAAAGAGCATTGCGATGCGAGTTTTAGTTTATTCTGGCCGTGGGAAGGGATATGTTTTAGAAATTAGTGTCATTAACAGTAATAGCAGTGCTTTAAGGCAAGAAAGACCTGCCTCTCTCGCCCATGTTAAATCTTCAAAATTTGGTACACATTACTCAAAATCTGTTTGGGTTAGTCAATTGAAACTTTCAGGGATTACTGTTTGGATCATTACCTGCAATAATAAGAAGGATTATTGACAAAAACAAAATATAGTACTTTTGCCATATTAATTTTTCTTTAAGGTATGACATTTTCATTCAAAATTATGTCGAAAAAGTTTATATTTCATTTTGTATATTATTTAAAGGGATATCCCATCTTATTACTCTTAATTAGGATGATGTTGACACAAAAATATGGACCTAACTTTATTAGTTTTCTTACAAATGGTACCAAAGTGATGAAAAAAGTTAACTGAGAAAAATGAGGTTGACATTTTTCATTACATTTTGTTACCTCTGACAATTCTTAGAACATTCATGCCCCATAACTTGCATCATTTCGTCCATCACTGGTTATTTTGCTTCTCCTACTCCCTTTAGCTTTTAATAAATAAATAAATAAATAATGAACAAATACATAAGTAAACAAATATATAAATAAAAAATATAAATAAATAAATGTGTATTTCAACTTATCTTTTTGCAAATAAGTGGACACTTCCCTCTTCAAATCAACGATTCAATTATTAATATTTGGGGCAGATAACCTCGCTGTTCCGCCCCTTAAACAAGGTCAGTGCAAAATCACAGTGATTATAATATTATGACGATGTTCAGTAACCACTAGTAACATAAACAATGCAGGAAGTTGTCATTGTTACCAACACAACAGAGCAGACCAGAAGTGAGTTCAGACATCTATCTTTAATAGTTCCGAAGTTATACGCACAAACATTAATCTCTGTAAAAGTGGGCGTTCTCATTCATGGTGCAGCATAGACATGTATATCTTATAAAAATACCATTTTCTCTTTTTTTTTTTCGACTTTTATTTACAATTTCCTGTTTTCCACATTGTAAATAACTAAAAACGCCAAACAATATTTTTTTCATTTTTTTGGCTCTTTGACGGGTCTTTCTAACCTTAATGGAACTTGGTAGTGTAGATTAGCCAACAATGTAACTGCTGAATGAAATTCTCATTGTTA
Organism: Meconema thalassinum; assembly: GCA_946902985.2. NCBI lineage: Eukaryota > Metazoa > Arthropoda > Insecta > Orthoptera > Tettigoniidae > Meconema > Meconema thalassinum. The sequence continues at coordinate 14,316,105 of OX336394.1, forward strand.
GGTAACCATGATACCTAGAAACTTCAAATTAACACCGTTTATCAATAATACTTATGGCTGCGTGTTTTTAAAGTATTATAGAGATGCATGACATACTTCAATAACTTTGGACAATTGAAGAAAGAAAAGATTGTCAGAATAATTTGCAAAGGTCTCCTAGTTAGGTAAGTTTCTCTCTGATGTTTCCGTAGATAATTGGACGAAAAATATAATATGTAACATAATGATAGCTTGTAAACTAACTAAACTTATTGTGGATATGATTTCAGTTTAGATTTTATGAATATTTGAATTCGTCGAAATTTTAAGTTATTATTTCAGATAATTCATTTATTTTTAATTATTTCATATTTACTCTGATTACTTTCATTATGGTTCACAAGTGCCCATATATTTGCAAAATATCAACTTGATAGGGCTCATAGTTCCTGAGTAAAAGGTACATAACTTAGAAAATTTTAAGTTTTGAAAAATCGTTTTTAAATGGTGATAATTACATAATGAAAAGCCGACCGAGTCAGTGATTGGAATGAATGTTGTCCCGATCTAACGGCGAAGAGATGAACATTGCTGGCTGCCGAAGCCTGTCGCACTCTTCTGGGGCAATGATTAAATGAATGACAGATGATATGGAATGATAGTGGAGAGTGTTGCTGGAATGAAATTTGAGACAGGGAAAACCGGAGTACCGGAGAAAAACCTGTCTGCCTCTGCCTTGTCCAGTACAAGTCTCACATGGAGTGACCGAGATTTGAACCTTGGACCCAGCGGTGAGAGGCCGGCCTGCTGCCGCCTAAGCCACGGAGGCTCTGTCCATAATTACATAATAACGTTTTATAATAATGATTACGTAGCACGCTGCCATAAATGTCATTGTTAAACTTTGAAAATTTGACGCATTAGAGTATTGTTGGTAGTTTCAATGCAACTTGAATTAAGCAGCACATTGTTAGCTAATCTAAACTACTAGGTCCCCTTAAACAGTGGAAACATGCACATTTTGCCTAATGATTTGCGCTGCATTAACAAAGTGATACGAAAGAAATTGCGCATGACCAAATTGGAGGACGTAAAGTGGGAACGGTTATGAAACGCCGATAAGCGATACATTAACAGGAAATGTACAGTGGTAGAGGCCAGAAGTAAAGCATATGGAAATACCAACTGTGTAAATGAAGTAACAACATAACAACATGCTACATTACCCGCATTCCGTGTTATCGCACACCTTTGTTCCCACAGATCCCCCACTCCACCCAGGCCAAGGCAACAGTAGGGTTTAGTGATACTAGCCCGCAATACAGGGCTGTAAGGCTGGTGGACAGATCTCGCTACATCACGGCGCTCGTTGTGAGAATGATTTTGACATCAGCAGTCACGATCGCTGGATGGCTTATGGACATATTGATCAATACACTAACGACTTAACAAGCTAGATGAAGGGAGCTGGGATCAATTCCTAGCTAGGATATTATATTTAAATCTTCTAGCGCTTTATTTTTTTATATGGACCATATGCTGAAGGGCACAAGTGGCAGCGTGAGATTCAGATAGGCGAAAGCTGGCTAAATACTTTGGCGTTTTCTGGTTGTATTCATAAACTCTGTCGAAAGCTTGCAAATTGACGTATTAAAACTTGCAGAAATTTGTGGAAAATGGTATGAAAATCAGTATTGTTCTGACCTCTAACGGGGGTTGGTCGAACAAGGAGTATTGGGGGTGAATGTAGAGGGTGGTGTTTAATTATGGTGAGTTTCAACGAAGGTGCTGAAACTCCAAATGTGTGTGTGAGAGTGTTGGGTGATCGGGAGGAGCTCTATTCGATCAGGGTTGTAAATCTAATGGATGCACTTTAATGAGGAGCTATTAGTTTGCAGTGAGCAATCCATGTATCCGCTGATCGTGCAACGTTATACTCGGCAGGCGCGTGATCAAGCACTCAAGGCTATGAAAATGAAAACGTCTCTGCTGCTGGCACAGCGGTTTTATAAACAATGGCACTGGCAGGTCAGGGTGTAAGGTAGGGAGATAGGCGGTAAAGACAGTGTTCGTGAATGAAGGCTACAATGGATGAGTAGTAATTGTGGTCACTTATTTATTGGACCTGAAAGTGTTTTAAATGCGTCCCTCTGTTCAGGGACGGTGTAGCACAGTGTAAATGATACAAACAAGTAATTAAGGTGTCAACGGGGAAGGATTACAACTTGTAAACGTTAGGAATCTGAGAAACACACTTACCAGAGGTGTGATGTCGTGATGCATTTGGACAGAGCCTTCGGCAGGAACAGATGCCTTGCCCTTTGCAGTCGGTCCTCTTAAACCTTCCTGAAGTGCTGACTCGAGTGTTTCCTCACTTTGCTGTTTTGCCAGTTAGCTCCCGTGTATGTGTACATGAGTGATGTAAGCCTTGACGCAAGAGCTGAGGCTTCAGCTCTGCTAGCTTGGTGTAATATAGGCCTAAGTGTGTGGCAGCTGTTGTTGTTGGTTCCAGCCTGAGGGTAGTTCTGGGGTGAAATTAGTGTAGTGGGTTGGACAGATGCGTAGACGTGTTTAGGGGTAATTGTAGAAGTATGGCTGTATGGCGTGTAGTAGATTTGAGGGTGTATGTATACATCCCTCTCGGGGGTGCGTAGGGTCCCTACGGGGTGTAGGGTCCCCAAGGGGCCCTAACAGTATTTCAAAAACGAATGTTATGTGGCTAGGAAGGAAACTCTATGCCGGCTAGGAGAAACTCTGAATATTTAAGTATTTTAAGTACTCTCAAAGATAGACTCAAGGTGTAGAAAAGCAAATGTATTGAATTCTCAGTTGTGATCTAATGCATTCTGCAAGCAAGGAGTTAGTGTAGCAACAAAACACTTCCTACATCGCTCAATATTTAGACCGACCTTTCCCTATGGAAGTGAAAACTGGGTAGATTCAGGATATCTCATATTTAGGACGGAGGTAGCCTATATGAGGGTAGCACGAATGATTACTGAGGCAAATAGATAGTACCAATGAGGCGGTCCGGGTTCGATTTCCGGTCAATGCATGTGAGATTTTCAAAGTGAAATGCCATGTCCTGTGGTTCGGATTCCACGTAAAAAGGAGATCCCGTGGCTCATGATCTCTAGATTAACGGTCACGTTAAACTACATGTTTCCTTCCTTCCTTAGATAGTACCAATGGTAGGATAGTATTCGTAATTAACCTTCAATTATTTATGTGGGTGAGTTACGTAAGAGGGTAGGTGGGGTGCTGACAACACCCCAACTAAAACTTGCACTGTTCTTTTAAAAATGTTAAATAAAGACCAAATTCAATCTTTATTACTTCCTTAAAAATATTATTAATTCTGCAGAGTAGGAGAACATGCCTTTTCGTAACTTTTAACAAGGTATATTATTGAAAATATAGTATTTATGATTGACAAACCTTTCACGGAATTGTTGGGAGTCGTTTTACAATTTCAGTTGCCACTGCTGCACCGGAAATAATTACTTTTAACGTAAATAAAGCATTATTGGTCAAGTTCATTTGAACAAGGTCGGCCATTTTTCATTCACCCCGGACACTACGTCATACCCACGTGACACGTTGCCAACATGAATAATGAAATAATAGGCAAAACCATTGGCCTGGATAAAAGATCATTGATGCGTGACTTACCCACTGTGCCTGACAAAAGCCAGGGGTGTTATCAATCCACCAGTGGTCTGGTCGAAAATATTGGTCTAGGCAAAACCATTGGTCTGCCACATGCGATATAGTTCCGAATGTGTGGGGTTGGCATTATGCACTCCTTCACTAACATTCACAAAGATGGACGGCAGAGTAGCAATTTCAGCTATATAAGTCGTGCTCCTATTTGGGTTAGTTGGCGGGTCTATGGCAGCGGACGAGTAAACATCTATTATATCATCTCCTGATACCATTACCACAGGTATTTTGGCCAATTTCATTACTTACAATGTTTTAAACACATGTTCTCCTACTCTGCGGCGCCACCAAAATATTATCATAAGATATTTGGCACCACAGTTATAAAAATAAATACCTTACTGATTTCCAATCCCAAAGTCTTAATGCAGTAGCATGTAGATTTTTAAGCTCAATTCTTCGTTACTTCCAAACAATTCTTTACAAACACAAATATGTAAACTGATCCGTTCCTGCACTTCATGAAAAGAAGTATTCATTTCACACACTCCCAACACCACACAGAAGCGACAGCTCAACCAACTAGACACGATGTGTAACGTAACTGGGTATGCGGGGAGCTGACGACACCCCAGACTGTAAATGCTATAATAGACACAATTTTAAACAATGCAAATGATGTTAGGCGAATCAACTCCAAGCTTATTCAAGAAGGTACCGAGTTCCTCAACAGTGTAGCCAACTTCTGTCAGAAAAAAAGCAAGCTAATATTACACGTGGGGTGTTCTCAGCACCGCACATACCCAGATAAAGGTTAAGAGATAAAAGCTACGTTAGAAACTATCACGTTAGAGGCTGTTCGTATGAGCCGATCCACACAGTTGGGTCTTACCATGAGAAGGATGGAGGAGAGATTACATAAGAGGGTAGGCGAAGCAGAGGTAAGCCCAGTAGGCGATGATTAGATTCAGTGTTGGAACTATTTCAAGGTGAGAGGTGAAGAAGCAGAGGAGGCACCATTGCTAACTGTTAGTAAGGGACGGAGGCGATTCGTTTGTCAGTAGAGCCTGCAGACTGCACTAAAATGAAAATGGATGAATGGTGATTTTCCTCTAGCCCTTTAAGGACAAATACGAGGACTGTTTTTTTAATGTGTAACATCTTTCCACTCGGTTGCTGGATATTTTTTCGGGAGTGATTTTGAAAAATGGGACGGAAGTGGATCGGACGGAAGTGTGTAAGATACACGGCCATGTGGAATGTATATAACATACGAAGTACTTCAAGGTTTGGAAGCGCCATTACAGATATTTCTAGAATAAATCATCTTCAAGTTGTCGTTCTTTGGTGTAAAAATATGCATTATATCATATTTGCTGAAAACAATCATGATTTATTAAGAGTCTGTTTTCAATCTCTGGATAAATGTGATGGGCATCCACTCCCCGAGTAACTTTGCTCAACGCTTTCATACTGAACAGTAAACGCTCAAGCGAACTCTGATTGAAACACAAACCACATGTTAAAAGTCTTCGTATCAGAATTTAAATGATGATATGCAACATTTTAGCTAGTCCGCAAAGCCGGTATTATGTTTCTGCACAATGGCTACTCAGATATTAACCCACATTGCGGTAATGCAGTGATCAATGTAATATACACACATCAAAAAAAGTTTTGCATCACCTCGGTTCCAAGAGTTCCGGCACCGTTAAATACAAAGGGAATAGAGATCAACACAAACAACATTTCAGCTCGTTTTATTGCTCATGAGACCCACACATTGCATGTTGTACCATCATACAGCTAGACTTTCAGCATTTGTGGTCCAGATTGCAGTACACACCACTACCTCTAATACCCAGTAGCACGTCCTCTTGCATTGATGCATGCCTGTATTCGCCGTGGCATACTATCCACAAGTTCATCAAGACACTGTTGGTCCAAATTGTCCCACTCCTCAACGACAATTCGGCGTAAATCTCTCAGAGTGGTTGGTGGGTCAAGACGTCCATAAACAGCCCTTTTCAACATATCCCAGGCATGTTCGATAGGGTTCATGTCTGGCGAACATGCTGGCCACTGTAGTCGAGCGATGTCGTTATCTTGAAGGAACGCATTCACAAGATGTGCACGATGAGGTCGAGAATTGTCGTCCATGAAGACAAATGCCTCTCCAATATTCTGCCGATATGGTTGCACTATGGGTCGGAGGATGTCATTCAGGTATCGTAAAGCCGTTTCGGAGCCTTCCATGACCACCAGTGGCGTACGTCGGCCCCACATAATGCCACCCCAAAATATCAGGGAACCACCACCTTGCTGCACTCGCTGGACAGTGTGTCTAAGACGTTCAGCCTGACCAGGGTGCCTCCAAACACGTCTCCGACGATTGTCTGGTTGAAGGCATATGCGACACTCATCGGTGAAGAGAACGTGATGCCAATTCCGTGGGGTCCATTCAGCATGTTGTTGGGCCCATCTGTACCGCGCTGCATGGTGTCGGGGTTGCAAAGCTGGACCTCGCCATGGACGTCGGGAGTGAAGTTGCGCATCATGCAGCCTATTGCGCACAGTTTGAGTTGAAACACGACGTCCTGTGGCTGAACGAAACGCATTATTCAACATGGTGGCATTGCTGTCAGGGTTCCTCCGAGCGGCAATCCGTAAGTAGCGGTCATCCACTACAGTAGTAGCCCTTGGGCGGCCTGAGCGAGGCCTGTCATCGACAGTTCCTGTATCTCTGTACCTCCTCCATGTCCGAACAACATCGCTTTGGTTCACTCTGAGACGCCTGGAAACTTCCCTTGTTGAGAGCCCTTCTTGACACAAAGTAACAATGCGGACGCGATCGAACTGCGGTATTGACCTTCTAGGCATGGTAGAACTACAGACAACATGAGCAGCGTACCTTCGTCCTGGTGGAATGACTGGAACTGATCGGCTGTCGTACCCCCTCCGTCTAATAGGCCCTGCTCATGCATGGTTGTTTACATCTTTGAGCAGTTTTAGTGACATCTATGAACAGTCAAAGGGACTGTATCTTGGATACAATATACACAGTCAACGTCTATATGCCGGAGATCTGGGAACCGAGGTGATGCAAAACTTTTTTTGATGTGTGTATATCGATGTTTTTATACGGGAACTGGGTAGCCTTTCATGGACCACTATAGGAATTCCCATTACTGTCAAGTAGGCGTATTTATAACTAATTTTAATTGTTTTATTCTTATGTCTCAACATAATTGCCAAAACGTTTGAAACATTTGTCGTATCGTTACACCAGCTTTCCAATGCTCTCGGCAAAACATTCTGCCGCTATTGAGGTGGGTTCGTCTGGACAGTCTCCTGATTTTTTTTTGTGAGTCGTTGCCACCCAACCATACCTTCAATTCTCGAAAAGGGTGAAAACCATTCACGACCGCACTGTGCCAACGTTACGATAGACTTTTTCAAAGAATTCAAGTGTGAAGTTTTGGACCATCTGCCGTTTAGACCGAACCAGCACTGAATGATTTTCACCTCTTTCGAGAATTGAAGGTATGGTTGGGCGGCAACGCCTCGCTAGAAGGGAAACACTTCAGGAGACTCTCCAGACGTACCCTCCTCAGTGGCGGCAGAATATTTTGCCGAGGGCATTCGAAAGCTGGTGTAACGATACGACAAATGTTTCAATCGTTTTGGCGATTATGTTGAGACATATGAATAAATTAGGAAACATTTAGTAGTAAAATCAGTTTGGTATGTCAATCTGTTATTTTATACAGTCCATCGGAACTTGGAAAGAGACAGCCCTCGTAGTATAGACCAAATCAGGACCAAAATAATTAAATAGAAATGTTAGATTATTTATGATAGTTCTAATTATACACAGCGTTTACATACCAAAACATGTTTTAAACTCAAAATACCCTAAAATACAACGTTTCAGAACTTCTTTCTTGTATGAAAGTCTTCAAAATATGGATACACACATGTTCCCGCTTTGCATTCTCGCTGAAAGGTGGTATCTTTGCTTCCTTTTATATTGCGAGAAGAATGTGAGCACACATAGCATTCTCACGGCGCAGATAACTCATCCCCCGCCAATTGGGCGCGCTACTTCCCTCCTGCCAGTTGATACCAACCCCTTCCCACAAACTACTCAACAGTCCAATACACACACGGCGCTTAACCATGTGTCTTCACTAATTTATTACAATCATGCTAGATATCCAAAAACGGGAGCTATTCAAATCTTGGTAAATGACGTTCCAGAACGGCGCTACACCTTTTCACGTAAACATCAAAATACGTTCTGGAACGTCGATACTATTTAAACGCAAAGATATGTACTCGTTTAAGGACACTGGGTTGTGACATTGGCGTTATTTACACTCTTAAATGAGAATTTAAAAAAAAATATACGAGCCTTAGAGTAGTCATATGATGTGTGACGTCTGACATGTTACCTACCTTGAAGTTGTTACCGTTTTTATTATCCTTGACATTCATCAACACACAAAAAATCTTTTTATTTTTTACACTCTCATAATACATAACAATTCCAAGACTCTCTTTTTTTCATCACTGCCTACTTGATATTTCTACTCTCGCACTGCCTTCTTGATACTCTGCTGTTACATCATTCTCCTGCCAGTAACTAAGTTACGTTAACAGAGACTTTCTTTACTTTTCTTCACTGCCTACTTGATATGTCTACTCTCGCACTGCCTTCTTGATACAAAGTAACCCGCATGTGATAAACATTCCACATGGTACCACTGCCAGCTAGATCAGGGATGCGATCCAACTGGCAGTGTGTCTTACACACTTCCGTCCGATCCACTTCCGTCCCATCTTTCAAAATCACTCCCACACAAATATCCAGCAACCGAGTTGAAAGATGTTACACATTTAAAAAAAAAAACTCTTATTCACGTCCGGTCAATGGTCGTTTATTTTACACTAAACAAAGATCTAACGTTTCTAAGCCACTTGATAACAATAAATATGAAATATGCAAGCGAATGAATTATAAGTTAGATAAATTGGAAGTATTAGAAAGACGAATTGTACGGAAAATATTATGTCCATTAAGAATTACAGAATTCTGGAAATTAAGAAGTAATGATGAAATATACCGCAACATTGAAAACATAACAGACACAATAAAAAAGAGGCGATTGCTATTTTTTTGACATTTATATAGAATGAATGACAACAGGTTAACCAAACAGATATTAAAATATCTTAGGAACAAGAAATTAACAACAACTTGGATTCAAGAAGTTAAAAAGGATTTAGAAAGAAACAATATAAGAGAAGAAGATGCAATAGAGAGAGAAATGTTTAGGAAAAATGTGTTGGGAATGGAAGGGTTCCAAGGAAGGAAGGAAAAGAAAGGAAAAGAGGCTCAAAATGGTCCGAAGAGAGAAAGAAGATGCATAGTGTGAAGATGAAGGGGTCCTGGAGGAAGATGAAGGAGACCTGGGGGAAGAAGAAAGAACACCAAAGGACTAAACATTGAAATTGGTTCGTGGTCCTTAGAAGACCGTAACGGAGAAAGAAGAAGAAGAAATATTACTGTCTGATTTTGTAACTTCAGTTACACGCCTGATCTTTTGTAACATGTTGGTAACCATGTAGTTGTATAGAATGAAACGAAAAATATGTAAAATAATCTTCATCTTTTCAATTTATGAATTAAAAATTCCTACATTTTAAGAGGCAAAAACATATTTTGAGCATGTTTATTTTAAAACGCCTTTAAATAACTATTCTAAAAAAAACAATCAGTTCATTTTATCAAGCCGTGTGTTCTTTACATTCCTGGAAAAAAATTAGTAGAAAATTTCAAGAAAAGTGTAGTCTACCAAACTGGAGAAATGTATATACCGAACTTGAATTGATTTCTGTGACATTATATATTTAGAATTTGGCCAATTATAGACCGCTTTGAACCTAGGACTACGGTACATTGTTTCGTTTTTTCTTTTCTTCCCAAAACTTCTTCATACGTTGGCTGATGGCCTGCCTCTGTTCCGCTGATAACACTCTCCGTGGTTGATGTGGAACTTGCAGAATCGAAAAATCTGCAGTAGTGATCAGTCGCCGGAATTCCACCCTATTAGATATGATGTTGTTTGTGATCTTCAATTTTTGCAGATCACACCGTATCTCTTCCAGCCATCTAGTGGTGTTTTTTAATTTGGAGATGTAGTCAAAAATTTTCTTAGTTAGCCTGCTGCTATCCATTCTATGAAGGTGACCATAAAATCGTAGTCTCCGTCTTTTAATTGAGTCTGTAATTTTTTCCACATTTCGGTAAAGGTCTTCTTCATTTTTTCTCTTCATCCAAATATCTTTATTCTTTTGGGGACCCAAAATTTTCCTAAGTATTTTCCTTTCTTTCTTTTCCAGTTCCTCTTGTTCACCTCTTTTGTTCAACGTTAAACATTCTGATCCGTATAATACCTCTGGTTTAATTACAGTTGTGTGGTGCCTGATTTTTGCCTGGAATGAAATTGATCGTTTGTTGTATCTATGTTGGGTGAGTTTATAGGCATTTTCCATCTTTCTGAATCTCTCCTTGCAGGATGTGTTATCAAGTCCATTTGACTGGATCCATTCTCCCAAATATTTAAATTTATCAACTCTTTGAATCTGTCCATGTTGAGTTGTTAGATATTTTTCTCCATTGTGTCTGTGTTCAATATATTTGGTTTTTTCATATGAAATCTGAAGACCAGTTTTTATTGCTATTTCATGTAGGGTTTCAACCATTATTTGTGCTTGAAATCTGTTTTCTGAAATGATTGCTATGTCATCAGCAAAGGCAAGACATTTCACCTCAAATCTTCCTTCTCCTTGCCCCAAATGGACCCCTTCAATGTTTCTTTCGCATAATTTAAGTTCCCATTCCTTCATGATTTTGTTTAATATCAAATTAAATAGAAGTGGTGAAAGCCCATCACTTTGTCTAACTCCGGTTTTGATTTGGAAGGGTTCTGAAATGTCGTTTAGAAATTTGACTCTTGAGGTTGTATTTGTTAGTGTTTGTTCAACCAGTTGTTTGGTATTTTTATCTATCCCTAATTCTGCTAGCGTTAGGAATACAGACTGTCTGTCTATTTAATCATAAGCCTTTCTGAAATCAATGAAAGATACAACTGTGTTCAGGTTACGTATCGTTCTGATTCTAAGGATTGTTTTGAGATAGAAAATTTGCTCTGAACAAGATCTCCCTTTTCTAAATCCGGCTTGGGATTCACCGATAGTATGTTCTGCTTGTTCTTCCAGATTGTGTAGCAATGCTTTAGAGAGAACTTTGTATGCGATTGGCTGTAAGGAAATACCTCTATAATTGTTGGGGTTTGTCTTATCTCCTTTCTTGTGCAAGGATGGATTATTCCTTGTTTCCAATCATTTGGAATTGTTCCTTTTTCCCAACATTCCTTGATAACTTTGTGTAAAGCTTCAGCTGCAAATTTACCACCGAGTTTCAACATTTCAGTTAGTATCCCATCCTCACCAGGTGCCTTATTATTTTTAAGATTGTCAATATATTGTTCTATTTGTTGGACAGTTGGTGGTTCTGACGGAGGGTTCTCTTTTTGTGGTGATGTAAACTGTGGTCTTTCTAAAGGTTCTTCGCAATTAAGAAGTTCCTCAAAGTATTTAGCTAGTAACTCGCAGTTGTCTTTATTATTAGTGACCAGTCTACCAGTTGAATCCTTGAAATGGAGGTTCATTGGTTTGTATCCTTGGATCTCCTCTCGAAATACTTTGTAGAATTGTCTGATGTTGTTCTTTTTAAAATCTATATCTATCTCTTCCAATCGCTTCTTATCATAATTACGTTTCTCTATCCTGATGATTTTGGATGTTAGCTTTCTGATCTCTACAAAATTAATCCAGTCATCTTCTCGTTTCCTGGAATTCCATAACTGACAAGCCGCTAATCTACGTTCGATCGCTGCATCACATGTTGTATTCCACCATCGGTGTTTCCTTTTCCTTGGAGGCTGTCCCAATTCTTTGGCTGATTCTATCATTACATCTCTGATATCTTCCCAGTTACTCTTATCTTTAGTATGCAGTTTATAGATAAATTCAGTCTTATTTTCTGATAAAACTTTTGTGTCTATTTTAATAATTTGTGGAATTTTTGGCTTGGATTTATTTGGTTGGAATTTAGTTTTGATCTCAGACAAAAAATGGTCAGAGTCAATATTTAATCCTCTCCTTACTCTAACATTCATGATTTCTCTAAAGTTCTGTTTTGTAATTGCTACATGATCCAATTGATATGAACCTAAATGTGGATTTGGAGAGCACCATGTTTTCTTTCTCCTCGGTAATTTCCTAAAAAAGGTTGACATTAATTTAAGATCAAATAGTCTGTAGAATCTTATGAGTCTCTCTCCATTTCTGTTAGTGCGGTTGTGAGCTGGGAAGTCACCCACTATGTTTCTAAATTTTCTCTCTCTTCCAATCTGTGCATTAAAGTCACCAACTAAGATTTTAACGTGATGATAAGGTATCTTTGATGATTCATGTTCCAACATTTCCCAAAACTCTTCAACATTTTCTGGATTTTTCTTATTGTCCTCATTGGTAGGAGCATGAGCATTGATTATAGTATAGCCTTTGTTTCCTGATCGAAATGAGAGAAGAGAAATTCGTTCTGATGAAGATGTAAAATTTGTTATTGATTCTGTTAAGTTTTGTTTAATCACAAAAGCTGTTCCAAGTATAGTACTGTTTTGTTTTGTTTTGATGCCAGCTTTCCCTTTGTAAATTCTATATCCCTCAGACTCAAAAGCATCTTCGTCGGTGTATCGAGTTTCTTGTAAAGCAAGAATGAGGATATTACGTCTATTCAGCACATCTGTCAGTTGTTTCAATTTACCAGTTTTCATGAGCGTATTGATGTTCAGTGTGCCTAGCAGATGTTTTTGCTTAGGTCTTATGCGTGAAGTTCTAGGAAGCTCCGACTCTTCCTCACATGATGTTTTGGGCTCTCCAGACTCCGCAGGCCCAGTTGCATCACAGTTTCTTGTGATGGAGGATTGTTTACCTCCTGGAGTATATTTTCCGTTGTGGTTTACCATCATGTCTTAAGTTGAGATTATTTTGGAAGGAGGTTTACTCCCCTTCGATGTTACATCTGTGATCGAATCGCCAGATGGATCATAATAGGCCGCCCAATATGGGAACAGACGCCTTTGATAACCGCCCCTAACATGGGGAACAGACGTTATCGGGTAAATGCTGATATCAGTTTAGTCAAAACAGATACCTTTTGCTCTACTTATCCCGAGCACTGGGATGCCTCTTCCGCCACCTATGCTGTACCAAAGGCTACCTTCTCCACCACAGTTGTCGTTGAGGACTTTACCGTAACCCTGGTAAGGGGCCCTTACAAGGTACTACCAGCCGGGCCAGCTGGACCAAGGTTTTATTATTGAACACCCTGTAGAAAAGCTCACAATGAAATGAAATCCACAGCCTGCTTCCAGTCTCCGACCGGGTCAGTAATGGAATGAATGAAGCCCCCATCTAGCGGCGAGGATATGGACTGTGCCGCCTGCCGAGGCCCGAAGCACTCCTCTGGGACAATGATTAAATGAATGACAGATGAAATGGAATGATAGTGAAGAGTGTTGCTGGAATGAAATTTTGACAGGGAAAACCGGAGTATCCGGAGAAAAACCTTACTGCCTCCGTTTTGTGCAGCACAGGTCTCACATGGAGTGGCCGGGATTTGAACCACGGACCCAGCGGTGAGAGGCCGGCGTGCTGCCGCCTAAGCCACGGAGGCTTCAGAAAAGCACACAATAATATTTCATATTATTTATCGTTAGCAGGTGGTTTAGAAAGGTTAGATCTCTGTATAGTATAAAATTAACAACCATTGACAAGACGGAAATAACAGGTAAGGAACTGAGAGGTAAGTCATCATCACTTGATGTCCAGCACGAGGAGAGCACACGCTATCAATGCTACGTGTCAAGCTTTCAGTGTCAAGGCTCAGTTGTTTGCATTTGGAAGTAATATAAAACTGCAAGTATTAAGATGAAGATTTCCCCAAGCTTGGTTGAGCCGCTCATACAAGAAGATACACAAATTGCCTCTGATTGATCTCGTAAACACACTTTACCGTTTTAATGACTCTTAATATTTGCCTGAGAATTAATTACATCCACGCAGCTTCTGTAACTTAATATTTTGCATTGAATTCAAGATCAAAGAGTGAGTGCCGCATCTCCAAGGGATGTAGGTGTCAAGGGAAATCACTTACCACGGCCAGGAGCGAACCTGCAAGCTTGGGAATGGTAGTCCAATACGATAACCACTCACCCACCCACCATGGCAAGCACGAGGTGGTACCGGCAATGATCTACTCACAGTCTGTCGTGTTTAGCAAGATGTCAGTCCAAATAAACCTGTCGGATGAAGCACTAGAGAAAATGCAATTCATGACTAGTAAATGCTGTAAACTAACGAGTTTTAATTTATACGAGCCGTTGTGAAAATGAAAGTGTTTTGTCCACCGGTAAAAACTTGTCGGGACAGTCACAATGTTGTGGTAAAGGGATTGTTTATAACTTCAGAGATGCAACAGGTGTGAAGACTCAACAGTACGAAGGTGGTAAATTATTGAACACAGCGCTAGTGTGTTAAGTAGGCGGCTTCGGTGGCGTAGTTGGTAGCATGCTGAGCTTCTATGCCCAAGGTCGCGGGTTCAAAACCGGCCGAAGTCGTCAGCTTTTTAAAGAGCGTTTAAAAAACTCTCAGTATGCCTTCCTTTGGAGGAAAAGTAAAGCCGGCCGTCCCACGTCATACATTTATGTCACGTGAATGAACCTTTCACTATAATTGGTGGTGTGTAGCCAAATTTGTAGGTTATATTTGGTTGGTTAGAAACGCTCCATCAAGTTCCAAAATTCACCGCAGCTATTGGCTGCCATTCATGTACCTAGGTATAACAAAAATTCGTCAATTTTAAAAATTTGTTTCGAAAATTTTGTTTTACTTCTAGCTTTTATTTGCATTTAGAGCAGAGACTTCAAACTCCTTTATAAAAATGCCGCTCTCAAACTATTGGGATATTTTTGGGCGGTGGGTTGATTCAGAGGATCCGTTTCGAATTCAATGTAGAAAGAGAAAGATGACTCAGTTCAAGGGCCCTTAGTATCCTCCATTCCTGAAATCACCAGACGTGAACCCCCTTCAGAATAGGCTTTAAGCTTCAAATGGAAAATTTTACTTAATAGACTATGAAAAATAGAAATAATGCCAACCTTCAAAGTTCCATTTCCAGCTATTCTATCAAACAATGACAAACAAATTAAGCTGGTAAATACATTTAATATCTTGGTGTACTTGGAACTCCATTGAAGAATCATCAACAGAAGAAAGAACATTTAAATTTAAAAAAGCACAACGAATTACTTGGCCTCAAACAAACATCCGATAAATGCTAAATTTAAACGTGAAGTGACTTCCGCTTGTGGAACACTGGTTAAAGTAAACTCCAAATCAACAGCGGAAGGTTTACAGAAGGATAATCAGAACAAACACCAGGTGGATGGACAATGGAGATGGATGCCTAATGCCGCTGTCTATCGGGATAATGATTCAATGATCGACACAATGAGAACAAGTAGTTCCGTGAAGAACTAACTAGCCGATTTTCACAGAACCTACTTATAATAATTCCCTCTATTTTACCCAACTGTCATCATGTGGACCATGTGTTCGTATCCCAGCTAACTCACGGTCTTTCGAGGTATGGGACGTTCCTGCCCACCATAGGACCACATGCTCAGGATATGAGTCTACCAGGTAACTACTCTACATGAAATACACAACATATTCCTAAAATAAAATATTTACTAGTCTAAAATCATGGCTATACAACAAATACAAATAAAGGACAAATTATATTTAATTCCCACAAATAAAAATAGGGTTATTCTGTGAGTTTTCTTCTTAAATTAGTGCTACACTGCACTCAAATCTAATTCTAGCATCCTGTCAATGATACTTTCAGACTTCCATGGGTTTCCATAGTGTTCATCATGTGACACAATTACTTAACTGGAGTATCATAACACAAAAATCACACATCACATCTAAATGACATTAATAAAACATCACTCCGTTTCTTATGGCATTTACCTTGATTAGCATAAATTCATTATTTTCTGCATTCATTAACAAATATTTGTTGTGTCGTGTGAACCATCTTCCTTCTTTCCATCAATATGAACGCTTTAAAAAAAGTGGTACTTATCCCTTACAAAATAAACATGGATAGAATATTTTATAGTTTCACCATACAACGATTATTCTGGGTCTTGTCGGGCTTATATCGTTACAAACGTGTCATGTTCTTAGAAATCACATACCCTTCTGCATAAATTAGCGTGAACTGGCAAAATGCACTCCAAAAGAAGATGCCTACAATTTATTTTGGTTCAGTTTTCCTCCTCAGAGAATAACTGATCCAAATATTATCTGATTTCTATGATCCAACAACGTATGTGTGTTTCAACACATCTTTTAATTCAATTGGCATCATCATAACACTCATATCATAATTGCATATTGAAATATCGAGATTCTTCAGTGTCCTACTGTGACTCTAATTTACAAGGGACCGGTCGACCGACCTTCTCCCCTTAGCAGGCAATAAAATTCGTTCCAGCTGGCTAGTGAAGATGGCCGCCGCAGAAGTGGTCTACTACCCCACCTCCTCTCATCTGCTGTCAAGGTCAAGTTTGTTTACAATTGCAGTACTGGAGTTACGCTAGGTGTGGTTCCTAAGTAATTGAGTCATTTAATTATTTAACACCTATAATTAGTGCATTGGGCTCAACTCGGCTCCTTATTAACATTCATGGCTGGGGATGGAATTCTGTGATAGCCTTGCCGTTCTATGGTGACTACTAGTGGCTTTAGACGCGCATCATAGTGAAAATCCACGATTTTCACCAGCAGCTGTCTCAATAACATATAAGGAAATCTGCGTTTCCTAAACGACGAATATGATCCTTACCTCTCAGGGTAGATCATTTATACACATGCTCACTGAGTCTCGACGGACATCACTCGTGGCCATAATTCATGCAAGCGGTGGATACAGACAGGCTCTGTCCAATTCGCTGCGAATAATAGAGTATGCTCAAACGGCGATACTAACTCGTAGATTTAGCCAACTTCTCACCTAACGCGCAAGCTATACTAGTTTGGTCCCCGCAATATATTTACGTAAATCACTGGAGTCTACGTTACTTCGCTCGCTCTATGCGGCTCAAACAATACTTCTCAAAGATGACTCAATTATTAAGGCACTCGCGTCCCCCCTGCAATTACACTTAAGCCAAAGCTTCAAATAGCTCCTAAAAACAAGTATAAATTCACTGGCTTAACATTACTTTAATGGTTCTCAAACTCAATCCTAAGATTTGACCGTATTAAATATTCATTCCACACTTCACTGACACTGAAAAAGCTCTCGTATCTCGCTATATTCCACGTTACTTCCTTACTGTTTACCAAAATACAGTATTTTCATATTAGACATGACACACTTTGAACATTATTTAGGCCAAAAATGCCTATTACTTTACTGTTGCCGACCCCAGATTATTATTATTATTTTAACGTTACCGTTACATCCATCACTATTTTCGGCCTGAATGGCCCTAAACAAATCACCTTCCAAGCCATATTTTATTCAAGACGAGTGGTGAAAACTCGTTCAGTAAGTGACTGTTACATCTTAGTCTCAAAGTGATAAATCGTTATATGGTGAACTATTTAGTTATAATAACATTGTAAACTGGTACTCAATTTTTCTTTTTCGCTTCAGCTTCAGCTTCAGGCCTACCATGACGCTTGATTTAAGCCATCATGTTATATTTTACACAACACTTAAATTCACACATTTCCCACCTGATAAACATACTCTTATCAGTGGCCTCTTTCACTTCTACACAATGCATATTAATCACTATACACATGAACACTTTTAAATCACTATTACACAATTTATGTACACTTATTCACTACTTCACAGGTTGATCCTTAAATCGGACTTCTCCTACGCCTGATCTCAGAGATGCGATGCAATTACGCCAACCGCTGGTCTCCGTGAAAATCTAACAGCGTTTTACGGATGTTCGATCCTCGTCACCTGCAATATCGTTCAGCTCACTGTCAAGATGAAGTTGCGATGCTTCCCAAGCTCCCATCATTGTAGTGATCCTGATGATAATGTCATATACAACTCTGACAGTACCTCCTGGTATGTGTAATGTTCAAAAACATTATAAGTTACTCTTTCGCTGTGGCGAAATTATATTTGCGTCAGATAATAGATAAATATCTGTATTAAATTGACTTCGACGCACTTCATGATTATATTTATGAAGCTGTATGACTTGCTTCATTGTTCTTCAACGGCCGAGCGTTGATACTTTAACATTTGGCGCGCTTACTGGCAGCGTCTTAGTTACGTGTATACTGGAGAATTACTTGAGATGAACTGGTGAAGACTGGAGAACAACTGGAGAACAACCGGCTTGGTCTGCACTGCTCTCCCTTATAAAGGTTTCTCGTAAAAACTAGTCCACCGGACATGTGGGTGCGACTCCTTCCTTGAAATAATACATTTTCAGCCGAAATGACATATACACCTTGTTCATTTAGGTGTGGAGGTTTCATAAACATTCGCGTGCCGGCGATCGCTTCGGCCAATTAATTCAAATTAATTGCCTTAGTTCAGCGCGTCAGGACGCCATCGTGGTGGTTCCCCTTTGGCTGGTCACAAAATCACTGCTCTCGAGGGTAGGTTCGGTGTTAACGCACTCATTTGGAGATTTAGGCTTTAATTTAGGTGAAAAACCACTCCTAAATTACCTCTCTGTGAATATATTCACCTGGGTGTATATTTCACTCCATTTCAATGCTCCACTTGGCTGTAATTAATTTATTTCCGTGGGCAATCATCCCTACTCCCGATTCCATCGTTGTCAAGCGGTGAATACCCGAGTCATTAATTTTGGGCTGTCTCCTCGGTCCAGACGTAAATAGTGCACTCGGCGTCTAAGGTCTCCACCCACTTGCTAAGTGTAATTTGTAAAACGCCAAACTGGCCTCCTCTCATTCTCGTATGCTCTGAATACGTATATTTTCTTGCATTTGGCTACAATTCTTCACCTTAAACTGCTATGATATTCACATAAAAGTCGTGAAATCATGCTACAATATTATATGTCAGTATACCTCTCATTGCTCTTTGGGTTCCCTGTAATTGCTCCCCCTCAGAGATAAATGGTTCGACTCTAGGCATAATCATGTGCCTGGTCTTCTCTGATAAGACCCGAGTTCGATGCCAGTCTACCGTGACCAATTGGGCACACTATAAATATACAAATTTTCAGCTTGATTGCTGTAATTGATATGTAATAGATATTGAGAACCCTCTAAATATTTCGGATGGTCGCCATATTGGATTTTTATATAAGTAGGCCATAGAGTCATGTACTATTAGACGACGATTATTGTCTAGGTTCATTATTCAAACGTTCACTACGATCGCATGATTAGGACACAAGAAATAAATAAAAATATTGAAAATTTCGCACAGCCGCCATCTTGAGTTTATGTAAACAATTGAACTAAATTAGACGTCAGTGCATTGCAATGTGTATAAACATATACTGTACCATGTTTCACTGCCTTCAGTTGTTAAATCGCGAGAATAGTCCATTCAAATGTTTCAAATTTGCTTGGCCGCCATGTTCATTTGGTAGTTAACAGGTTTTTGAATCTTACGTAGGTGAATTTCTAGTAGTGCGCTTTGCTACCTTAAGAAATTTCAGGGTATATCAGTAAAAGTTTCGGCGACATAATGCCGGAGAAATATTTCACACAGCCGCCAATTTGGATTGGTGAGACGTAGACAAATTTGAAGGGTACGGTTGGGGTCGGACGAAATAGTGCAGGGAGATTCTTTTGCTGGAGCGGGGCTGGCGGCCGAGCTCGGTCCGCAAGGTTGCGCGAGGCGGAGGCGAGCTAACCAGGATCATTAAAGTCATTATGTCACTAAACATTCATCAACGAGGGTGTGTAGTGTCAGTGCACAGATAAGAAGGTAACATAAACAACAGCTGCAAGATTTAACTAAATAAGCACAGATTTTTTATTTCTTGGGAACCTGGATGACCTCACGTCACCAGTTAAAGGTTAGAACTTATCTTTTCACAGAAGATACTAACAATATTCTCCTTCAGCTGACAGACAGTAACTTTGGTAGTTACATCGTTACATTATGTAGATACTCCTGCACCCCCTGCGTGTTTAATTTAATTAATCGAAGCACGGACCTAAGCCCGATTGACGTTCAATTGTGAGTTAATTTAAATACAAAATGTACAGATCAATTACCCGTGCCCTAGTGGAGCTGGAGAACAATATACGGCAGCAGATATCCCTCACAACAGAAGGGAATCACAACGTGTAAACGATAATTTATTTACACGGTACCACGCCTGTCTGTCAGCTGATAAATGATTTGGAAATGGTACAAAGAAAGGCCGCTAGATTTGTGCTCAGTGACTTTAATCCCAGGAGCAGTGTGAGCCGTATGTTAAAGAAACTTGGGCGGGAATTACTTGAGGCTAGGAGGATGAAATCTACACTCTGCGCTATGCACAACACGTATACAAATCAACCAGCATGGGGTGAGCTTAGCAAACGTATGGAAAAGCCTACTTACATGGGTAGGGGCGATCATCCTTTCAAAGTTAAGGGCCGACCACAGCGAACAAATTATGGTAAATATTCTTTCGTAAACCGTGCCATTGATAACTGGAACTCTCTACCTGCCGCAGTCTTAGAGCCATATAGGTGTGTTTGAGAAAAGACTGACTATTTGTGTAAATACTCCAGTTTAATTGTTAGTGAATTGTTATGTACAATTATTTATTTGTTATGTATATCTAATTTGCCACCGGGGGACCCCCCCCCCCCAATTGCAAATAAACGAATGAATGAAAGAGAACACTCTCAGCATCTCCTGTGGATAGGTAAGTTCTTGAATCATGATTTGCTGATGAATTTACCATTAATTAATGTACTTTGTTACGGTTTCCACCGGCGAGCTCGGTTGGCTGGCGGAAGGTGCGCGCGCCCGGTAACGGGTCGCCGGCCCCGCTCCAGAAAAAGAATCTCCCTGTACTATGTCCTTACTGAGTGTTGTTCAAATTGCTCCAGCCATTTAGATTGTGTTAGGAGCACTCACACACACATAGGACAAAAGGTCATCGTATAAGCCTCGTTTTTTCATAAATGAAATTAGGCTTAAAATGAAAATTGCCTTTCTCTGTCAATTGCATTACAACAAACTACTTAAAAATCTATTTTACTACTTTTGGAGAAGTAAAACAAAAAAGAATTGGTTCAAAGAAATTAACAATGACTGAGATGAGTTGTACAAATTGCAAATAGAGAACTAAAAGCTTTCTGAAGAACAAACTTACACCACAAACTGAGCAACGAAAACAGTGTGTCATTTGTGATGAAAAAAGGGCAGCCTGAATGAAGGGGTTTTGTTACAGGAGGACAACTAAATTCACTAGATGACTTGAATGTATTTGGTTAGATTTAAATTTTCTAATGTGGGCTTAAACTATGAAAATAAATCTCTCTATATAAACATGAACGTTACATGATAGTCTGTGAGTCTTCGGTGAGTTGTTGTGCACGATCCCACGAATGTTTCTGAATTATTAAATCTATTTTATAATACTTCAGAGGCAGTTAACACAAAAAGAAAAACATAGTGTGTATCCAAAAGCACTTCAACAAATACAATTACAACGCCAACATCTTTCTTGAATGGAATTGCAACTTGTCTGTTGTATGAGTATCAGTTTAGTAGTGGCATCAAGCAGCAAAAGACGTTTACTTACACAATCCATCATTATGGTAAGCATTTTTTTCGTATCATTATGGAAATCTCCTTATTAGAATAAAATGTTATAGTGGTTATGGTCACTTATAGCTAAACTGTAATAGATATGATTTTTTTGTTTCTTCATAGTCTACTACAATAACTATTCTCAATGCTATGGGGGTAGAACTGTTGATTAGAGAGAATTAAAAGCTCACTTAAATACCAATGCATACTCTTTTCCGTATCATTAACATTCAAAAAGTGGGCACAATGTATGGTGAACGTGTATTATGTGTTAGTGAAAATTTTCAGACATTCCTTTCTACACGTTTTAATGATATATGTCAGAAAAGTGTGCTCGAGGATCTAAATCGTGGTGGACATTCTCTATAACTAATTTATGAGGGTATAAAAAACAATAAATGTATTGTACATTCTGACTTTGAAGTTAGGTTAGGTTAGGTTAGTTTAGGTAAGGTGGGATCTGGTTAGGTTAGGTAAGGTTAGGTTAGGTTAGGTTAGGTGAAGTTGGGTTAGGAAGAATGGCAGCGGTATGAATCAAAAGCCAGCTCCTGTCAGTTTTGCCTCACAAGGTTGAGTGTACCCCATTCCAACCCTCAGCCTAGAATTAAATTTCTTGACAGAGCCAGGACTCGAACCCGAGCCTCCACAGTGACAGCCAAGAATGCTAGCCACTACACCAAGAGGTGGACAATATAAGGCTGGTCTTGAATGTACATGATCAATCAATAATTACCTCATAATAATAATAATAATAATAATAATAATAATAATAATAATAATAATAATAAATATTCCATTTAGCAACTTCACGGCCGACCTCCCCCTGTGACGTCATGCACGGCCATCTTACCCATTAGCCACTGTGCCAGCTCTGACTGACCCCTCTATAAGAATAGCATAGGGCTGGTTGCGCGGCGGCCATCTTGCCCATTAGCCCCTGTGCCAGAATCGCCTTATATTTCCTACTTTTTGGTCAGCCCTTATTTCCTGTCGCTTATTGTACCTTCCTTCCTAGCCTCGAACTTCACCCTGCAAAAGAAACATGTCCATAGCTTTTTGAGCACTCAAATTATTTCTATATTATTTACGGTCGGGTCAGATTTACCCATGGCGCCAGTTCTCACGTGACAATTTTCGGCTTACGTTAGTCGGAACAATCTGTACAGTACAATTACATAGCTCACGTTCTTGTTGATCCATGTTTATTATCTAGGGACACATTGGTCATCAGCTCCTTTGTTGAAAAAAAATTCCTCTCGGCACGCCGGAAGGCGGAGGTAGATTTCAACGGGCAAACTAGGGGATAGGCTATAATAGGCAAAATATGCAGGTTTTCGTAGGAGGATCAGACCTCATTTATTGCGAGAAAGTATTTTACAATTGGAGGTTAGTTGACATATTTTCGTCTTTCTATGCATACATTTTACTGTCTTATGGGGATGGTAACCTTCTTGTCATTTGGGGTTAATTTTTATACTTGTGGATCACACTGTCCTTATGCAAGGTTTGGAACTAATGTGTAACTATCTCCCGCAGAGATGTTGGTTGTTTCCTCAGTTTAGGGGCTGCAACAAGGTGGTCATGTAACCCCGTGTACATTGGGTATATATTTTGTGCCAATTTTGGATGAAATCCATTTGTTGGTATAGAAGTTACATGTATTTAAAAATTGGTCCTATCAGCAGGCTGACGTATATAAGTTACTCCAAATTAATGTAAAATGTCGGTTAATTTATGTGTGCATACTTTCTGATATATTTGGATACAAAATAGAGAGCAATTATTAACAGTTGGTAGCCCTGGTGGCTCTTAAGAATACACTCAGTCATATATGTTTATGTACACATATTACATACAAAATTTGGTTGAAATCCAATTGATAGTGTAAAAGTTATATGCATTTAAAAATTCGACTTATCAGAAGGCTTAAAATTATTTTGGCAATGCTGTCATGTATGGCCACCTGGAAATTAAACTGAAATAGTATTATCTACATGTGTGCCAATTTTAGAATAGCTCCCATGTATACCTTCCAAGATATCCAACATGGAGCTCAAATTTCTAGTGCATTTTTTTAGCAGTTGGTAGCACTGGCATCTTTTTCAAATATGGGCCTGAGATATTCCGGTATACATCTTTACTCATACTAAATTTGGTTCCGATTGCTCCAGCCGTTTAGGAGTTGATAGGGGGGTGGGGACACACACACACAGCCAGACAGACAGAAGGACAGACAGACAGACAGAAGGACAGACACATATTCCCGGATATCTTATATATAAAAGTGAAAGTCTGTATGTATGTATGAGGGTGGGTTGGTTCCGTATACAAATCTACACCGTTCCACCAATCTCAACCAAATTTTGCATACACATAGTTTAGGATCCAGAAGGAACCGCTGGCTACATGAATTCTCGATAGTCTTTCTCATTCTTCTGATTTCGGCCCTTTTGCGCTCAAGCGCAGGCTAATCAAATCATAAAATATACTCATGAAGGAATGGCAAGACAGATAGTTTCCATGGCAACATAGCTCAAGTCGAGACACGGCCGTCTTGATGCCAGTTGCGCTCTGCACTACCGGTATAGAAAATGAGGATCTTTACTTGAAATCCCGTTAGTTAGTCACCTACTCACACAGCACTGTCAACCGAGTTTAGCATAACAAAGACTTGACACTATCTTCTACTATATATTTGTCAAATACCACTCACTCACTCACTCACTCATTCATTCATCACGAAATCTCAGAAACCACCGAACGGATTGGAATGAAATTTGGTATGCTGCTTCCCCAAGGGCCGCAAATGCCCACGAAGAGAGGATTTTTGAATATTCAGGTTCTAAAGGGGTGTTAAGGGGGTAGACCTGCATTTCATTGAATAGCAATATCTCCCGATTGGTTTCATTGGGGGATGTGATACTCGGCACATAAACTCATCATTAAAAATAAGAAGACACGAGTCTGAGGGTTTTTCGATGTGGCGTATATTATGATGTGAAGGGGGTGAAAAGTGGGGATTGAAAGATTCCTAACGGAGCGTGCATCTCTTAAACGACATGGGCGAGGAGTTTGGAACTAAGCGGAAAAAATCAGCATAAAAATAAGTAAATATGTGTTTGACCGTTTATTCATAAATCCAATTTAAGGGGCCCATGGGGAGGGGTGACATTCTGAGGGGGACAGGAAAGAAAGTGTCCTAACTAATTATCTGACTGACTCACTCATCAAACTCAGGGGGAAAAACTGCCTTAAAGTAAGTAAATAGCTGTTCGACAGTTCTTTTCATAAATCAAACATAAGGGGTTCATTGGGAGGGGTGAAATTCTGAAACAAGAAAATTGAACGAAAATGTTCTGACTAACTCACTCACTCACTCATCATCGCCCAGCCAAAATTATTGATGTTAGAAACATGACAGTTTGGGGATATGTTCACTGTATGTCAAAACCGTCTACTAAGGGAGGATTTTCGGATATTCAGGTTCTAAAGGGGTGTTAAGGGGGTAGACCTGCATTTAATTGAATAGCAATATCTCCCGATTGGTTTCTTTGGGGGATGTGATACTCGGCATATAAACTCACCATTAAAAATAAGAAGAAACGTGTCTGAGGGTTTTTCGATGTGGTGTATATTATGATGTGAAAGGGGTGAAAAGTAGGGATTGAAAGATTCCTAACGGAGCGTGTATCTCTTAAGCGACATAGGCGAGGAGTTTGAAACTCAGCGTAAAAAAATCAGCATAAAAAATAAGTAAATATGTGTTTGACCGTTTTTTCATAAATCCAATTTAAAGGGCCCATGGGGAGGGGTGAAATTCTGGGGGGGGGGGGAGGGAACGGGAAAGATAGTGTCCTAACTGATTGACTGACTGACTCACTCATCAAACTCAGGGGGAAAAACTGCTTTAAAGTAAGTAAATAGCTATTCGACAGTTTTTTTTATCAATCAAATTGAAGGGGTTCATCGGGAGGGGTGAAATTCTGAAGAAAAACATGGAAGGAATTTTGGATATTCAGGTTCTAAGGGGTGTTAAGGGGGTAGACTTGCATTTAATTGAATAACTATATCTCCCGATTGGTTTCCTTTGGGATGGGATACTCGGCATATAAACTCATCATTAAGAATAAGAAGACACATGTCTGAGGGTTTATCGATGTGGTGTATATTATGAGGTGTATGTGTGAAAAGTGAGTGTTGAAGGATTCTTAACGGAGCAAGTGTCTCTTAAAAGACAGAGGCAAAAAGTATGAATCTCAGGGAGAAAAATCAGCTTGAAAAAGTAGTAAATAGGTGTTCGATCGTTTTTTCATAAATCCAATTTAAGGGGCCCATTGGGAGGGGAGAAATTCGGGGGAAAAGTAACAGGAAAGAAGGTGTCCTAACTGATTAACTCACTTACTCACTCACCAAACTCAGGGTGAAAAACAGCTTTAAATAAGTAAATAGGTGTTCGACCGGTTTTTTGTTTCATAAATCACATTTTAAGGGGTTCATGGGGAGGGGTGAAATTCTCAAAAATAAATGAAAGAAAATGTCCTGACTGACTCACTCACTCATCCTCGCCCAGCCAAAATAATTGAAGTTAGAAACATGAAATTTTGGGGATATGTTCGTTGCATATCAAAAACGTCCACTAAGGAAAGAGTTTTGGATATTCAGGTTCTAAAGAGGTGTTAAGGGGTAAACGTGCATTTCATTAAATAACAATATCTCACGAGTGGTTTCAGTTGGGGATATGATACTTGGCATATATACTAATCATTAAAAATAAGCTGACACATGTCTAATAGTTTTTCGATGTAGTGTATATTATGAGGTGAAAGGGATGAAAAGCGTGTATCTCTTAAACAACATAGGCGAGGAGTTTGATTTTCTCCGAGTTTCAATCAGCTTAAAATTAAATAAATAAATAAATAAATGAATAAGTAATTAAAATAAGTAGGTGTTCGACCGTTTTTCCATAAATGCAATTTAAGGGGCCTATGGGGAGGGGTGAAACTCTGGAAGAAAAACGTCCACTAAGGAAGGATTTTTGGATGTTCACTCTCATCGACCAACCAAAACTATTAAAGTTATAAGAAGGGGATATGTTTGTTGTGTGTCGAAAAATTCTACTAAGGAGGGATTTTTGGATATTCAGGTTCTAAAGGGGTGTTAACGGGGTTAAACCGGCATATCATTGAATAACAATATGACACGACTATGACGCGAGCGAAGCGAGGCTAAAAATGAGATGGTGTGTGTCTGTGTATTACTCAATCACGCATGAACCACTGGTCCGATTAACATGAATTTTACGTGGAAGTAGCTGACTTACCTGGTTAACATATAGGCTACTTTTGATTTCAATACTTTGCGCTATTTAAAGATGGCGACCATTTTAGTGACGTCACTACACCATTTGGTTTCAAACATTCATATTTCCATTTCAAATAAAAAGTGAACGCTAAGAAATAGCAAAATTTTTATGGCATATACGAGGTTTAAAATTACATTTTCTATCTGAAAGGTATCTCCAACGGTTAGCGAGTAAAACCGAAATTTGTGCTATTAAACACGGTCAACGCCGAGCGGTGTAGTTGGACAAAATATTCCATCCTTAATCTCCCTCTGCGCTGCACCTCGCCTATCCCCTGTTTTAACTGTCACCTTCACATTTAATTTATTTATGACGCGTAGCGAAGCACGGGTACTTCAGCTAGTATCTTATAAGTCTACTTTTTCCTCATTTTTGAAAAGTGTAAAAAGTAGGGTAAAAACAAGATGTTCGGGAAAGAACATATAGCCTACTTTCTCCTAAATGTATGGGTATAGTTATAACTCTCTGTCCTTATCATCTCCTAATTTCTTCCTATTTGAAGTGCAAATTGGCACACAGGATTTGAACAGTGGCGTTCAGTTTATAATTTACCCCGGCATTTTGCAATTTCATCAGCAAACACTCCAAACACCGACTACTTACAATAATTGAAACTTCGTTGCTCTAATAAGGCCCATCTACAATGCGCAGTCGGCAGTCCGTAGTTGGTAGTCCTCGGTCGGCAGTCGCGATCGACTCCGTGTATACTATAGGCACCATACACAACATGAAGTTGCAGTTGGTAACTGGCAGTTGGCAGTCGCGAATTTTATCCTAACTACCCGACTGCAGCAATGTAATAGCCAATCAGAGCCAGGGGCGCCGAATCCATGGTCGAGGTCTAGCGACCGCTAGACCTGACGAGGGGGTGGGTCTCCCGGTCCTGGGTTCCGTTGGGGGGTTACGGATAGAGGAGGAAAGGGAAGTAGAAGGAAAAGAGGAAAGGAAAGAAGGGTGAGAGAAGAGAAGGGGAGAACTGTGCGAAATAAGCTGTAAAAACGTAATTATTGGGGTAGGGGTCCGGTTTAACAAGGGGGGGGGGGTCCCACAGAACGAGAGGGGTGGGTGTCTGCTAGACCTGAAAAAAAAAGATTCGGCGCCACTGATCAGAGCAGATCAGAAACTGACGTCACGTTGTTGTTCTGTGTCATGTACGAATGATATAGGACTAAGTGAAGTAACTTTGCAACCCCTTAATTTATAGGCTAATCTTAAATACACGGTATAACAAAATAATCCATCTCCAAATCAGCCATATTGCAAGTTTTGAGGTTATCAACAACGCCTCTGTGCACAAGGAATAAACGAATGTTACTGTATTATTACTCCTAGCAGTCGTTAAGACTGGGTTCACTAACTGGCCGGTATAGAGCGCTGCTCGAATCTATAGTTTCTGCATAGTACAACTGAAGGCTGGTAGATGTCACTCAGGTGGAGAATGTCGTTTTTCTTTAATATATAATTTCCATTGCAAAAAGCACCATATAACGCTTTATTTTATAACGTCTCAGTACTCAAGAAACAATAAATATTAAAAAAATCAAGCAAAAAAGTTCTACTTTGATAAGATTTGAACCCCGGCCAGCCACATGAGAGACAGGAGCTCTAACCACACAGCCATTTTTTTTTCACTTTTTTTTATTAGCTCTTTACAGAATTACAGAATTTTCAGATATGATAAATACCATACTAATACATCACAAGAAATCCAGATAGTGTCCATATTTATCGTACAATTGTCCACTTTCACTAAGCTTCCAACGCTCTTTTTGCAGGTGATACCTGAGATCCAGGAAAGAGAAATGTTGATCATTGTCCATCACGAAGTGTACATATTGGCCCATTATCCACACAATGGCAGTCTGTTTAATTTGGGGGAAGGCGGTCACCGACAAAAGAACCAACTTCCTGTCATCAAGGTCATCCGAGGGCACATTTAATAGTTGACATACTTTTCCCTTACACCACAGCCACGTGGAGGCAACTCGCGTGCATGATGTGAAGCGGTGTATCGCCGTATCAGTTTGACCACATATAGTACACCATGGGTAAGCTTCAAGATGGATGGTATATCGCCGTAGAGCGGTTGGGATGAGATCGTTGAGGAAGATAAAAACTTGGGAGTGTACAGCAGAAGAAATGGACATAGCCCCAAAATTTTTCCAAACAGTGGGCCAATGGACATAGAGGGTGGTGGCCTCTATTCGCGGTTTGGAGTGTACCACTTGCCGCAACATGTTATAGATACTTTTCGTCGTTGGAACAATCCCTGATGGCATTTGGCGAACAGTTTCCAGAAGGTGCTGTTGATGGTCCCTAAATATCTTCGGCAAAGCTCTATCACAACCACGGGCTGTGTTTCGAATATCTTTGTATAGCGCTTTCGTAAAAGTGTCATGTTGGGAAAGAATGGTGATATCGTTCTTGCAGAGGAGTGCACGGCATTTCATGCCATGAGCTGTTAGCCCTAGCCCGCCTCGCCGGGATGGGAGATACAACTGTTCCCGTTGTACTCGGAACAAAAATCCTTGCCATATAAACCAACCTGTATATTTTGCCAATTGGCTCTCAAACATTTTGGGAAGTGGGAAAAGTTGTGTGACATACCATATTTTAGAGAGCGCAAACACGTTGAGGACCATGACCCGTTGCACTATATTGAGGTTTCTTTGACCAAATTGGATCAGGACTCCCCTAACTTTGGCAATGACCTTAGTCCAGTTAACTTGCACTGTGTCCAGAAGCGATTGCTTCCAGGTAATGCCAAGAATTTTCACCTCATTTACTATCCGGAACCAGGGCTGTGGGGTAATCACTGAGTTAGTATTGAGCGGAAGCAAAGCAGTTTTCTGGGGGTTCGATTGTGCTCCAGAGGCGATATGGTAGAGCTGAAGGACGCTATCGATGTGGGAGATGTCTTCTTCATTGCGGATCAATATTGATACGTCATCAGCATAGGCGCACATTCCAAAATCATGTGTGGACAGTTTGTAACCCTGTAGCTTCACCTGGGTAGTCCGAATGAACGGTTCAAGGCCAATGACAAAAAGTAGCATAGAAAGGGGACATCCTTGCCTAACTGATCGTTGTATTGGAATCAGAGGGGAAAGAAAACCGTTGACGAGCACTCTAGACGTAGCATTACAATTTATCATACGAATGTAGTCAATAAGGATTTCAGGAAATTCGAAGTGTTGCAAGACCATGTACAAGTATTCATGACTGATGCGGTCGAAAGCTTTATCAAGATCTAAGGTGAGAAAACTCATTGGCTCAGTGGGGAGCATTTCGGCTTTTAGGTGTAGGTCCCGTAGTATCGCTAAGTTTGTTAACAGAGTTCTTCCAGGAATACTGCAACATTGTTCATCACCAATGATATCAGGTAGAACAGTCTTCAATCGGCATGCTAGTACTTTGGTAAGGACTTTATAGTCACTGCAGAGCAGAGTAACTGGTCGGAAGTCACCAACTGCCATGGGAGAGGATGTTTTTGGTATGAGGACTATGGTACCCTCGTGATGTGATTGACAAAGAGCACGACGTTGGAGAATGGTACGCAGGACATGACAAAATTCTTTGCCAATGAGAGGCCAGAAGTGTTTATACATTTCATATGGCAGTCCATCAATGCCAGGTGAGCGGTTGTTTGGGAGTCGTTTAACCACAGAGTGAATCTCTTCATCCGTAATATCCGCGCTGAGCAGAGTTTTGTTGTCCGGAGATAGTTTGGTACTGCAAGATGACAGCAATAGGGTCACCTGCTGTGGATCAATGGGAGCCTTAGCGTAGAACCGTTGATAAAATAATGATATTTCACTACGTATAGCGTCAGGGGAGGTGACGACACTTCCAGTACTGGTGCGGAGGCGGTGGATATATTTACGTTGCCGCTCACGTTGTCCTTTGGCGATATGGCATACACTTGCACTTTCGTCCGGGAGCACTGTACGATCTTTTAAAGCCACGTTGATATGAGCGAGCGTTCGTTGCTGTAGAGACAGGAGCTTGGTTTTAACTTCCCGGATCTGGTCATATATACGCTCCCCAGCATCAGATCTTTGCTGGAGCTGGCGAAGAACTCGATAGTAAAATTCAACTGTATCCCGTCTTTCCCGACCTCGTTGGTAAGATATGTTCTTAAAGACGCGGCGGATCCCTGGTTTAACTAAAATATCCCACCAGTCTGTGCAGTCGCGAAATTTGCATTTTTGTTGGACCCATCGAATCCAGTGTTGTCTGAAAATATCTTGGCATTCCTCCTCCAGTAACAGCGAGCAATTCAGCTTCCAATAACCTCTTCCTATGTGAAATATAGGATGGGGGTAAGAGATTGTACATACGACAGCATGATGGTTAGTGAAACTGGCAGGAATCACTTCATATCGTCTAGGCTGGATAAGTTCCTGTGAAAAGTAGATGCGGTCAAGTCGTGATGAGGAGTTGTGACTTATACAGGTGTAATGGGGCAGGGGCACCCTTAAACTATCCACAGCATCAATGAGGTGTAGGGAGGTAAGAAGGGTCCTGAGAGCCGGGTTGACACCTCTGTATGGACTAGTGGAATCCTCTGGGCGTTGAATACAGTTGAAATCCCCTGCAAGAATAAGTTTTTCCTTAACGTCGTGCAGATGAGGCAGTATACTCTGTTGAAAGAACATTTTCCGTTCCACACGTTTATTAGACCCGGATGGGGCATATACATTTATCAGGGTGGTATTGTTTATGTGTCCAGATATTATGCGTCCTGATGGATGACATAGCACACCTGCGAGTGGGATATCATGTCTTATGAGGAATCCGGTCCCTCTATTCGTATTACCGGTATTGATGTATTGTTTGTAGAAGGCAGATATGGGTAAACACGGTATAGCAACTTCTTGAATGAAAGCAATGTCAATGTCAGCATCTCGAAGGAATCTCTCCAACAGTTGAAATTTCAGAGGGCATTCTATTACATTGATATTCACAGTGGCAACAGTGAGAAATTGCGCCATTAAGAGAAGTATAAAAGCTGTGCTAGACATACTGGAAGGTGGACTCGAAAGAAGACACAGGTGAGAATTATCCTGGTGCACTATGTCAAATTAGGTTGAGATAGTTCCATTTGACTGCCATTCATAGGCCGGCTGTCAGCGGTTGAGAGCGTTCGTGGGTCCCTAGATGACGTAGAAAGAAGATTTTGTTTCTTTTTCACAGCTGCGGAAACGTTTGTGGAGCCAGTTTTATTCTTCGGGGCTGGTACGGCAATCGAGGCATTTGTTTTAATCTTCTTAGAGACGTTCTCGGATCCCCGATCGACATTCTTAAGTGAGTCGGTAGGGACCAGCGAAGTCGGGGGCAGTGAAGACAAAGTTTCTGTGGCAGCCTGTAGTAACGGCAGAGTTGGTTCTAAGGCTGCGATACAGGTTGCCGAGAGCACAGGGGCACTCTGTGTCTCGCAGCTCTGTTCAGGGCAAGGTACCAGTTCTGCGTCAGATGTATCCGAGGTCACTCCTGGTATTGTCTCAGCTGACTGATCAAAGAGCATGTTTTCATATGACGTTTGCTGCGTCACAACTTCCGAGTATTGTACACGTCGTTGTTGTGTAGGAGTTATACCGAGGGGAATCATTTTCTGTGGGCAGTTAATACGTAGGTGTGTGGTAGCATTGCAAATTAAACAGGTCTGTTTCTGTCCATTATACGTTATATAGCCAGAATGGCCACCAAAGGCCTCAGTGGAGGGGATATCTTGCTTGATTTCCATAGTTACGGCACGTATTCCATTATACACCGGGAACTGATAAGCAGAAGACCATTGTTCTTTCCTGACGTCACTCACAGTGCCATATTTCGACAGGACGGATTTGAAAATTTCAGGGGGTACTTCGAGTGGTGACATTAAATATACGCACTTTGGTAAAATTGGAATCCGCTGTGGAGAGCTTAACATTGGTCATTTCGCCTGAATCATACTGAAATTTAATAGGATCTGCAAAAGTATTTAACAATTTCTGATAAATAGAGATGGTGATTACCTTGATGTACATGGTTTTTTCGTGCGCATTTAACTGGATGGCTTCTACTTGGTCGACAGTCAACCGGAGGGTATCGCCAATCCAGCGGTGAATTTCTCCTGGTGAGGGGCGAGAACTCTGCCTGTCCCATTGGCAGCGTACGGTGTTTTTTCTCTGGTATCCGGACATGATTTTCAGCGGGGTTTTCTGGGTTTCTGGTTTTGTTGTCCTATCTGGAACACTACTTAAAAAGTATTGTCCGAATGACACACGGAAGGTCAGTACACACGTGGAACTAAGGAAGCACCGGTATTAGGAACCGTAACCTCTTCCAATGCGGTCACACAGCGCGCACACACGTACCGCACTCGGCCACGACCAGTGACCAACTATCCAATCGTACACTCATAACTAACGCGTTATCGATCAAATACATATAACGTACTGTATTAGCAAATAATCACTTGGACTGAAGATTTCTTCACTGGATTATATTTCAAACCGAGTTCATTTCATATTAAGTTCATATAATTTTTTATCAGTAGGTTATATTGCATACAACATACTGAAATTAGTAAAATATAGGTCAGAACGAGAGATCAGCTGCGATTCTTGGTTCGATAATCGGAACTGGTGGGTCCCATGTTATGGATTATAAATTTTGCATACGGCCGCCATCCTGAAATGGTACGTTTGATGACCTTGTAGGTTGGGCACAAGACGCGTCCCATATGAAGGTAGGTTGTTACCAAATTTGGTAAATATCCGATGATTAGTTTGGTCGTAATGCATTATTAAGTTTTGACCATTCGATTGGCCGCCATTACCTTTTGGTAAAGATGGCGGCAATATAAAACATGACACTGAGGTGCCCTTTGCCAGTGCTACCTCTGTACCAAATTTCGTTCAATTCGGTTCAACCGTGTTCGAATTGATAGGGGGGGACAGACATTCAGAGTACACACACTCACACACACACACACACACACACACACAGACTCACACACACACATACACACACACACACAGACAGACACACAATTTTTGGCCCTGTGTTGTTCTCTTAAGTCTACTTTCATTTTTTGCAAAAATCGAAAGTAGGCTAATGAATGTGATCTCGTCAATGGCATTGTCTTGGCAACCTCTGATAGATCATCCCTTATCAATTTAAAAGCGTTGTTATGGTAACCTCTGATGGCACTTGCCTTTTTTTAAAATTCCGAAATCATTTTTCTCATCCCTTGGCGTAATGCTGGGTCATATCAAAAATTCTTTCAGACAAAAGTTTTAGGTAATTATTAGGGGAATATTTTCCATTTTGTACGGTTTTGATATTGTGCCTATTAAGAGAGATATGATTAATGTTTCCCGAAAAACCCACTTTTTTCCACCCCTTTGGTCAATGGTTGGTGCTATCAAAAAACTTATTTGACATAAATTTTTGGCACTTATCCGACACATATTATGAACTTTGAATGGATTCGATATTTCACGTATTAAGAGAGTTATAGCGAAATTTCACTTTTTGGAAAAAAGACCCCCATTTTCACCCCCTTCGACCGATTTTGCCCATTAACGAACTCGACCGAGATTTTATAGGGATACATATTATGTAATAAATTCAAAGTGATTGGGGCAAAATTACGGCAGTTATCGTGTCCACAAGAAACTGATATATATATATATATATATATATATATATATATATATATATATATATATATATAGAGATAGATAGATAGATAGATAGATAGATATATACATAAATTATATATAAACTTTTCAACTGACGGTAGTTTTGGGGTCTGGGGGATGTGAAACGCGAAGATATGTCGAAATTTTCCGGAAGTCGAAACATGGTACCCATTGCAATAGTTAGCTTTCTAATGAAATCTACCTAAAATCGTGATGACTGCATTATCGCCACTATCAAGGCCAATTTTACTGTCTGCGTGTTAGATTTGAAGAATATAAATAAACCTCACTTTATATAGGGAATAGTTCATAGGAAGACACCAGGTGTAAAATTACTTCATTAAAATCCGTACGACTACGACAAAAACGGAGTGACGCACTATGGATAAAAATGACCTCCTCGTGTTATATTTTTAGCCTACTTTTCACATTTTGCAACAAGATGTTCAGTAAAGAACATATAGCCTACTTTCTCCTAAATGTATGAGTATAGTTATAACTCGTTGTTATTATCAAAGAGTATAATAGAATCATTTCTTGGTTGAAGACCTTAGAAACTATTTACCTCTACCAAACGCCACAACCTAGAAAAAAACTACTACCATCATTGAAGAAAGATAGATAAGAAGTATCTCAAGAATGTTATGGATCTGGAGACATAATCGACCGGACTGGCTGCGTGGCTCAGCGGTAACGTTCTCGCTTGCTGGGCCCTAGGTTGCAGGTTCGTATCCTGGCGCAGTCAGCTGGCATTTGAGGGTGCACAAATGCGAGGGAGCCGTGTCAGTATATTTACAGGCACGTTAAAGATCCCCTTCGGCCCAAAATTCCGGCACCCCGGCGTATCTAAAAGCAGCAGTAGTTAAAAGGGACGTAAAACAAATAACATTATTATTATTGTTATTATTACATAATCGACCTGCCGTGGACAACATCCAACTTTGAGTTGAGGCATGTCTTTACACGTGTGGTTGTGCATGGCTTTCACAACCCTAATTGAATTAACAAATCTTTCCATGACCCTACAGAGACGTGTGTATACAAACTATGTGGATATTTTCGATTGCTATTTGCCTGAAATAAAAGTATTAATAACCTGAACTAGCACCAACGGCTAGAATTCAGTTACTATGTGAAATCGTTTTGTTCTTTACTTCAAATAACATTTTCAAATAACGCACAATAGGCTGTTACAAACCCTTTAAAATAAGAAGTAAAAATATATCATAGTATCATCTTGTCATTCTTCAAATTCGATGCGCATGGAATGCCAATGGTATACTATTAGTGTAGACCCATGTAGACCAGTCGTGAAATCTAGCGGAGAAGTATCGAATAATATAATCCTAACAGGACGAGTGCATTCTAGCGGCCATAAGAAGAAACTTTTCAATAAAATCTGGAAGTTAATAAGTAGGCCGGCGTGCAGTTACCTTTTTGGCTGCTAGATGTCTCGAGCAAATCTCCTGGCGAATTATGTTTTAATTAAATATATGTTTCCCACCGTAATATGCACAATATAACGCTTAATTTTAAAACGTCTGAGTCATTACAAAGCAATAATTATGTAAAATTTCAAGCAAAATGCACTCTGATGGGGTTTGAACCATAGGCATATAAATGATAGACCAACGCTCTACCACGGAGCCATTTGTGCCAACGAACATTGTTCTATATAAAATGACTTACATAGAACTTGTTAGCAAATAATGATTTTGACCTAACGATTTCATCAGTGGAGTATATTATTTATATATAAAGCATTTCATACAAAGTTTATTTATTTTGTATCAGTACGCTATATTGCATGCAATACTCAAATTAGTGAAATATAAGTCAGGCACAAGATATCCGCTGCCATCTTGTCTTCTTACCGAGACGGCTCAGCTTTTTAAAATCACTTCTGCACTATAGTATTACAAAATAAACTTTTAATTTCGAACGTGCCTCTTCCTTTAGAACAGTTAAATAGATTCTCGGCTCGATAATCGGAACTGGTGGGTCCCATGATATGCATTATAAAGTTTGCATAATTCGCACGGCCGCCATCCTGAAATGGTCCGGCGGATGACCTTGTAGTTTGGTCACAAGACGCGTCCTATATGAAGGTATGTTATTACCAAATTGGGTAGAGATCTGATAATTTGGTTAGTCGCTATTTGATTTTACGTTTCGAACGTTTGAGTGGCCAACATTCAGTTTTGGTAAAGATGGCGGCGATATGAAACATGACACTGAGGTGCCCTTTGCTTGTTCTACCTCTGTACCAAATGTCGTTCAATTCGGTTTCACCATGTTCGAATTGATAGGGGGGGGGGGGACAGACATTCAGAGTACACACACTCACACACAGACACACACACACACAGACTCACACACACACAGACAGACACACAATTTTTGGCCCTGTAGTGATCTCATAAGTCTACTTTCATTTTTTGCAGAAATTGAAAGTAGGCTAAAAAAGAGGATAAAGTAGACTTTTGAGATCGATCCGGGCAAATGTCTGTCTGTATGTCCTTCTGTCTGTCTGTATCTGTGTGTGTGTCCCCCTATCAACTCCTAAACGGCTGCAGCAATCGAAACAAAATTTAGTCTGAGTAAAGATGTATACCTGAATATCTCAAACCCATATTTGAAAAAGATGTCAGTGCTACCAACTGCAGAAAAAACACACTAGAAATTTCAGCTCCATGTTGGATATCTTGGAAGGTATGCCTGGGAGCTATTCCAATATTGGCACACATATAGATAATAGTATTTCAGTTTAATTTCCAGGAGGCCATACATAACAGTGTTGAAAAAATGATTTTAAGCCTGCTGATAGATCCTATTTTTAAATGCATATAACTTCTACACTATCAGTTGGATTTCAACCAAATTTTGTATATAATATGTTTACATAATCATATATGACTGAGCGTATTCTTACGAGCCTCCAGGGCTACCAACTGTTAATAAATGCTCTCTCTCTCTTTTTTCATCCAAATACCGATATATCAGAAAGTATGCAAGCCGACAGCTTTAAACTATGCACACACATAGTACCTGCCATTCTATATTAATTTGGAGTACCTAATATACGACAGGGCTACCAACATGATTCTAAGCCTGCTGATAGGACCAATTTCTAAACACATGTAACTTCTATACTATCAGTTGGATATCAACCAAATTTCGTATGTGCTATGTGTAACATAGCAGATATGTCTATAAGTATTCTTAAGAGCAACCAGGGATGCCAACTGTTATTAAATTCTGTCTATATTTTTACCCTAATATCAATACATCAGGAAGTATGCAAACCAACAGCTCTATACTTTGCACACGTATAGTACCTGACATTCTAGATTAATTTCGAGTAACTAATCTAAGTCAGTGCTGCGAACATTATTCTATGCCTGCTGACAATTCCAATTTTAAAATACATGTAACTTCTGTACTAAAAATGGATTTCATCCAGAATTGGCACAGCAAGATATCATAATATTTCAGATTATTTCTGACCAGTACATGCATGACATTGTTGCCAACTTGATTTCACGTGCGCTGATAGATCCAAAGTCTACCTGCATGTAACGTCCATGCTATCAATTGGACTTCAGCCAGATTTTGTATTCTGCACCTTAAGAGATGGAACTAAGAATATATTCAGTCACCAGGACTGCCAACTGTAGTGCTCTATTAGGCTACATTATACCAGGTATATTTCGAACTAATTAGAAATGTTGATATGACAAACTTAATTTCGTCATTTTTCTAGATAAATCCATATAGCCTACTGTAGATTAATCATTGTCATGAATCTTCATTTTAAGAAAAGTCGGCTCTTTAGTTCGTCACGGAACGTCTTGTTTCACGCCAGATCTCAAGGGTTAAGTTAAAATAAACATGGAGCATTGGATGCTGAGGTAAATGTTTATTTTATATCCGCATTGACTGTACTAGACAAGTGTTGATTTTGAACGTTGTGAAATGTAAGCTGAAACGCTCGCTATCTCATTGGTCCGTTTGATCACCTACTTAGGAACAAAGGCTGTGGATGTGCCCACCAATTAGAGGCCAGCACAATGGCACGATTGTTACTGGGTAACAATGCAACAATGAGATGAAGATAAACAATATGTCCATTGAATAGACCTGCGATGGAATTCAGCATAGATAAGTATGTAGACTGACGCTACAGTCCACTCCAGAACTTGATCTACCGCACTTCATTACACTGCTTGGTTTCCCGCGGTTACAACCATACCTACTGTTTAAGAATGCAAACGGGTATTCACAAAGTTACATAATTCCACTACGTTTGCCCTCCAGGGGCTCACATGTTGTGGGGCGTGGG
The DNA here is from genome assembly GCA_946902985.2 of Meconema thalassinum. Lineage (NCBI taxonomy): Eukaryota > Metazoa > Arthropoda > Insecta > Orthoptera > Tettigoniidae > Meconema > Meconema thalassinum. Next base: position 14,355,122 of record OX336394.1, read on the forward strand.
TTGGCGACCACGGGAGTCCAGCTGTGTCCGGCTTACTAGTGCCAGGCTCCTCTCTGTAATCTTTTCTCGCGACCTTCCTTGGTCAACTCTTGTTCTTTTCCGACCTCGACGGTATTAGGGTATCCGAGGCGTAGGGAGTCTCTTCTTTTCCTGCCTAAATTGACCCTTGACCCATCTTTCCTGATACCCTCATTCTGCGAGGGGTCAGCCTTCTTTTTCTTTTCATGTTATCTCCTGCCTTCTGCTCAAGGCCCTCAAGGAGGCAGGGTGTGTGTAGTCCCACCACTTCTGGTGCACCCTGGATAGTGCTACACCCTCAGGGGCTCACGGCTGGTGAGTTTGGGATTTGGCAACCCCGAGGGCTTCCTGAGTTGGGTCCGGTTTTAATCCTTCTTCAATTGGCTTTGGGGCGGGCCCTCTCCTCTCTACCTTTCCTCTCTGCCTTTCTTGGCTCTCCTGCCTTCCAAGTCCCTCAATTCTCGTTCTTCGAGGATTGAGGGCATTTCCTTTCCTCCTGTCTTTCGTTTCCCTTATTATTTCTTTTCCATTTCCTCGTCTAGTTTGTTAGTTTAGGGTTAGTTACGTTTCTTCTACATTTTCACTATCGCCCAAACCATTAGGAACCGATTACTCAGATGTTAGGTGCCTTAAAACAACAATTATCTTCATCATCACCCCCATTTTGTTTGGCTGAATATGCAGCTCTGGAAATGATTAAAACCACGCCATAGCATTGTACATTTCATATTTATTTCTTTATACGTGCTGTAGCGTAGTATAATAGTACATTATGCAATGAGCCTATAATGGCAATAATTAAGACACGAGTATGTTTATAAAACGAGCGTAGCGAGTTTTGTAATTTCCATACGAGTATCTTAATTACCATTATAGGCGAGTTGAATACGACTGTTTATGTTCGACGATAATTATAAATTTATTATGTTTTAACAACATAAATATTCATAACTATCTGTTGAGATTCAGTCACTTGAATTTTGTGATCGGAGTGCAAGCGCTGGGTTTGATATCTCTGTTTTACAAGTTCTCTGATCGGCCGGCGCATTCGCTCTATGTGCTTGACAATTCCATATGTTCCATATGCCGTGCACCAGCATTCAGTCAATCTGTCACCGACGTCGTTTGAAAGCAATACGCTGTGTAGAAATTGGTGTTGGGGATATTAAGGTACAGTGCTATTTCTTGCCTCATATTCGCCAGTTTATTTACGCGAACATATGGACGGTGCACTTTCCATGACGGTAATTTATATAGACATGTTGGATTTTGAGCGCATGCGCGAGGTATAGTTAGTTATTGTTGTTTTAAGGAGCGGAACTACGAGGTCATCTGTCCCTTAATGCGCGAGGTATCCTCACCTAATTGGTCAATGAATGAGCTCTGATTGGCTGGAGAAACTGTATCATAATGTAAAACCGTACTATTATGACCATAATTATGATACAGTCTCCTGACGTATAATATTCACATTTCGACATCGTCGAACATAAATTACATTGCCTTTGCTTAGTGTTTCAGAACACTTTTAGTATAGTCAACAAAAGTTCTTCACAATTTTGGTTTGAGTATATTCTTGTTGTATTATTCACGGGTGTTTTATCTCTCTGTGATATGATATTATTTGCATTAATTGTTCTAAATGTATTTTCCTGAAAAATTCATAGATTGTGTACACATTAACCATTTAATAAAATGGTAAATCGATATATCCGTTTTGATTGATAGAACATATACATTGAAAATCCGCCTGAGAGAAGTTGTTCAATGAAATATTAAACGACGTACATGTTTCGGAATATCATTTTTACGAAATACTAATAGAATATCAACATCGTATTTTAAACTAGTTTGTCTAATTGCATATCAATTCATATACGTATATCAGTGGACACAGCAAGGTTTAAACTGATAGTTTGGGATGTATTTGCAAAGTAACGGAGAAATAATGGAAGGAAAACGTTGGAACAAGTGTTACGAGGTAATGTTATGAATGGACAAGAAATGTATTGGTTACATCGTATTCTTTATTTAATGCATGGTTCTTCATAAAATATGCCCTATTTAGTTTACAGTATAAACAATGCTGATGAGGACCCCTGTGGGAGTTTGAAAAATGCCACAATAAACATTAACAGGTTCCAGACCCACAAGAATTGCTGGAGATTAGTTAATTCGCCACATTAATCAATAATGTGACATTTAAACTTTGTTTTGGAGACTGGTAAGTCTAACAGAAGATGGTCCAAGCTAGCTAATGATATGCGGATGTGGACATGTCTGTTTCTTGCCGGCAGTCAGTCCCGAGTTGTAAATGGTGTTGTGGAGCAAATCAAAGCAACAGATGCGCGCGGCCATTAGCAATCTGACTGACATTAATGCCAGCTGATCCCCGCAGCACCGTGATGGATCGTGTTTTGGTACGAGCTCACTAAAATCTAGGTTATCAGCCCCCAGGCGAACTTATTGGTTTTCATGTCAACGAATTTAGCACCCGTGAGGTCCCGGTTCGAGTCCAGCTTTGGCAAGCTTAATACTCGTCTGGAGTAAAGCTAGGTTAGTGTGGCACAACTCCCAAACGTTTACTATATCATACATCTTATAAGGGATTTTCTGTGGTTTCCCACTTCTACTCCAGGTAAACGCCTGTATGGTTCCTAACGTAAGGCCACAAATGTTGGAAGGTTTGAAGAGACAAAGGTAATAAGGAAGAAGGGAAGGAATGTACGAAGGACGAAAGGAGAGATGAAAGGGCCGAAGGAATGGAGGAAGGAACAAATTAGGGGAGAAAGGGAGAAGGAATGGCGGTAGGAAGACATTAGGGGAGAAAGGGAGAAGGAATGGCGGTAGGAAGAAATTAGGGGAGAAAGGGAGAAGGAATAGAGGAGGGAAGAAATGAGGGGAGAAAGGGAGAAGGAATAGAGGAGGGATGAAATTAGGGGAGAAAGGGAGAATGAATGGAGGAGGGAAGAAATTAGGGGAGAAATTAATTAATTTTATTTTTACGGCTACACTTAGAGCTTAAGAGCTCCTTTACAGTAGCGCCCTACATAAAATAAGATTAGGGCTTATAAAAATAAAACATTTCACTTACATTCACAATATAAATAATCATAGTCTAACAATTATAGTAACAAAAAGATAGTAACAATACAATAATAATAATAATAATGATGATAATGGAAAAATTATATACAATAGAGTGAGAGTGCATACAGACTATCAGCCCGAAAAACAAACACCATATACTGTACAAGAAAAGCTATTGAAGTAGACAGGTTGTCAGCTATTGTCCTTGTGTTATAATTGAACTTTAAAAAAAGTATTTTAACATAAAACAGTAATCAAATGTGAGAGGTATACTGCTCCAAGAAGCAGGATGAAAGATGTCTTTTGAAAGCTGCAGTGCTTGCAATGTTGACGAACTTATATAAATCGAAGGTGTTGAAGAGGCGTGAGGCGGTGCAAACAAAAGATTTATTGAACTTCATGGTTCGGTGTATAGGAATCTGGAGTGTTAATTTTATGTATCTATTTTCTCGATTATGAACAGAATGCATTGGTGTAAAGGCATTGTAGAGATATAACGGGGTCTTGGTATGTAATATTTTATGTGTCAAAATGGCAACTGATAACTGCCTGCGCTCGTGGAGTTTCAGCCATTTCAGCTGCACGTAGTAAGGTGTGATATGTTCATCTCGTCTTACATCCAGAATGTACCGAACACATGCATTCTGGACTCTTTGTAATTTGATGTTCTGTGTTTCTGGTAAATCATTGTATACAGCAGAGCCATAATCAATGATTGGAAAAATGAGAGTTTGGACGAAGAGCTTACGTATGTTAGGTGGGGGTGTAAGAAGCAGTTCTTTTCAGGAGATGCATAGTTGATACAACCTTCCTTACCACATTAGACGTATTCTCTGCCCACGACAGTGTTCTATCAAATATCACTCCGAGATTACTGACAGTGTTGCTATATTTAATATTATTATCTAGTATCTTGATGGGTGGTAGTGAATTATAATCTACTGAATTTAGAAGTTTTGTATATCCAATGGATATAAGTTGTGTTTTAGATATGTTCAAGTTAAGATTATGATTTAGGGCCCATTCACAAAGCGTGTCAATGTCTTCATTAAACAGATTCATACGATAACATGCAGTGTTAGGCGTGAGGTGAAAATAGGCTTGGAGGTCATCAGCGTATATATGAACAGAACTATTTCGGAATTCATTAGAAACATCGTTTATATATAGCGAGAAGCATAGTGGACCTAAGACAGATCCCTGTGGTGCTCCACTTTCTACCGATTTCCAGTCTGAGGAGGAGCCATCCGCGAGGACCACTCACTGTGTACGCATGGAAAGGTAGGATTTGAACCAGGAAAGAGCACTCTGAGAGAAGCCAAAAGATTTAAGCTTTGCAAGAAGTATATTGTGATTCACACAGTCAAAAGCCTTACTGAAATCGAAAAGACATAGGATTGTAAGCTGACGCTTGTCCATAGCTGAGCGTATATCATCGCTGACCTTTAACAATGCAGTGGTGGTACTATGACCCTTTTTAAACCCAGATTGGTAAGGATTGAAGATATTAAATTTAGTTAGGTATTCACATACTTGTTCATGAACTATTTTCTCAAGCGCTTTACTAAGGGCACAAAGGATATTTATTGGTCTAAAGTCACTACAGCTAGTGGGGTTTTTATTTTTGGCACTGGACGTATGTTAGCACACTTCCGAAGAGACGGGTATACTCCACTTTGTAGAGAGAAATTAAATAGATGGATAATTGGGGGTAGAAACACTTCAAGACAGTTAGAAATAAGAGAAATTGGGATGCTATCAGGGCTTCTTGCTTTTGTACGAATTGATTTGATGGCTTTCACAATCTGGTGTGGGTAAACATACATAAAGAAAAATTTTTCATGGGCAGGGGGAGGGATGGATGTGTATTTCATGACGGTCTCTGAAACTCTTAATACATCACCAATTGAGGCAACATTTGAGTAATGTTCATTTAATTGTGATGCAGAGACAGGCATCTCAACATCAGTGACTGAACTGGCACCAACTCCCAATGATTTTGCAGCACGCCAACTGGCGGAGGTGGTCTTGCAGTCACTGAAGAGGTTGTACATATATTTCACTTTTGTGTTCCTGATTGTTTGTTTTGTCTTATTACGCAGAATTCTGTACTCTTCCTAGTCAATGGTAAGTTTAGATTTAATAGATGTTTTACGTGCTTTATCACGTTTCTTTAAAAGCGTTTTGATTTCTTTACTGATCCGCGGAGCAGAGTTATGTTTTATATCCACTTTCTTTTGCGGTGCATGCATATCATAGAGTTTATTTACACAATCATTAAACAGAGTCACTTTCTCATCTATGTCAGTGGATTGGTAGAAATTCTGCCAAGGGAGTAATTCTGCATCCGTTTTAAAATCATTTAAATTAAATTTGCTGAAGTCACGTACAAAGATTGATTTTGGTCGAAGTTTCGGGGTAGATAGAGAAAACACTGCGTACAGAAGATCATGGACTGGGAATCCAGCAGCTGGTTCTTCTCCGTAGTCAACAACGAGGACATTACAGTTTGAAGAGATAATATCGAGAGAGCTGTCACAAGTAGCTGTGTGAAATGTAGTATCGAATGGTAAACATTCAACATTACAGGAACTGAGCACATCACATACCTGTTCAGTTTCAAAAGCTCCACTACCAAATCGAGCATTAACGTCCCCAACAATAAAAACATATGTATAATCGAGAATGAACCTGTACATTTCATTCAGAAAAATATCTAGGTAGCCAGCTTTCGGTGGACGGTACACACAAGCAAAGAGAATTTTAGTTTCGGTAAGAGAAATGTCAAGTATAATGTATTCAGGCCTCTTATTATATTCACCAGGAGACTGACTTAGAACGCTATACTTTATGTTATCCCTAAAGTAAACTGCAACACCACCTCCACCGACGGTTAATCTGTCATTTCTAATGACTTTATAGCCAGTGAGAGAGACAGCAGCATCTGGAATTGAGGGCTTGCAAAAGGACTCACTCACTGCAAATATGTCAAAAGACGAACCACCAAAGACGTGACAAAATTCAGAATAGTGGGAGGAGTCAACTAATGATTGAGCATTGATATGAGCAATTTTTAGGCAGTATTTCAGGCTGATAGCGGAAAGTATGTCCGATAGACTATGGCCAGATGCTACCATAGGTTCAAGTTAAAAAGATCTTGTAAAGTAGTGAAAGGCATTGCCTAGTCACTCAGAAGGGACATTAGTACAGTGAACATTATAAGTCGTCATTCATAATCTACAATAGCACAAACTACAACACAATTTAGAAGCTAAAGAAAAAGTTAAGTTATGACAGATGGCACATAAATATATGAGTTAAATATTGACACAGTGAAACACACTGCAATCTTCAGTAACATTTTGGAATTACACAGTCATGTCATCAGATCTGGCTAGAATTGAGCTAGGCATAGTTTAAAGTCACTTGTCACTCACCAACCATCACACCCTGAAAATGCCATTAAGGTTTTATATCTCAAGGCATAGTGTACGTTATATCTATATAGACTATACATTTAATTTAACATTTGTGATAGGTTGAATAAAAAAATACGGATATAATGAAATTATAGTTGAATGTGGTTTAAAGCAGGCCTGCTAGTCTCTAGCTTGTACCCTAAATAGGACTACTTACAGAACATAAAATGTATTCACATTGCATGATGCAATGTTACAGAAAATGCTAATCTGAACATATAACAGTGATGGTTACAGGTGACAGCTGAAGAACAATTATTTATAATTATTACCATCCATTGGGGTAAATCCCACTAAACGTCTGTCATCGGAGAGAGAGCTAGCAGCCATTAAATCAACTGTGAACTGGGTTAATTTTGTTTTGCCTGATCTGTATGACAATATCTATGTCATGCAGTAGCCTATAGCTCACACTCACCATTAACAGTAATAACCTGTGTAGGAGAAGAAAGATAAAGTGTGTAAAGACGTAAGTAATGTTTAACCCTCAAGCTGTGTCGTGACAATATCATTACACAAACTGTGTCGCGGTGCCACTAATGGCACCACCTATATTCTAGGACATAACTCTGGTATTTCGATTTTGATTGACACAGTATTTATTATAATACACTATCTAACATCAGTAAACAAATCTATATAGAAAAAATCTCTGAAATGAGTATACACATTGAAGAAAAAAAAAGTTCCAAGTCACTGCAAACCACACGTACTTTTATACACATAGATAAATGTAACGGACTTTTAGTGTTAAAGATTGTAATAAAGTATTGGATTGTATATTTTCATATACCTAAGACATGGAATAATTGATAATAACTAGAATTACACACATATGTCCTACACCACAAATTTTCACAACACCTGAACTTTCACTTTCAATCGTCCCCTCTGCATTCCCGGCAGACTACAAATCGGCATGTCTGGCACACTGGTCGGTCACAATCTTCACAGTATTGATTAGATTTATTCCCTTGGGATCTAGGGCATATCGCACACCTCTTCCTCTTTGAAGGGCCTTCGCTATCTCGTGCAGTGCCCTTTGGAAGTGGCGTCTTCAAAATACGAGATACTGTCAGCCTAAGCTCCCTAGATAGGCGAGTATTCACAAGTCTTTCATTGAGATAGGGCTCAGTCAGTTGCTTTGCCAGAAGTTTTAAGAATTGGAAACGAGTAATGACCTTATTGTCTTTGAATGAGGTGTGCAGTATGTGAGCATTGACTCCTATTATATTGAGAATCGTGTAAAAGATAGCCATAGGTCATCTGCGTGTACGTCTACCAGTGTCGAACGTAACGCACTTCTGGTCCAATGTGTCTACTCCACCTTTTGTGTTATTGTAAAATGCAATTTTCTCGTCTTTGTTACATTCAGGGTCCTTCCACCTAGCATGATGCATACTCGACACCAAAATTACAGCCTTACCCTTTTTGGGCACATGGGAAAGCAGCGTGATATGTTTGGTAAATCCATATTCAGATGAGCCCACAGGACGCCTTCTGTTAGGAAGAAATTGTGGCGGAATCTCCCGCTTATTTTTCTTGAGGGTCCCAACATAAGTCAACTTTCTTTGTTTTAGTTCCGAAATAAGCTCTATTGAGCTGAAATAGTTATCAGTGGTGATGTTCCGATTAGTTCCGGCAATCACTTCAGCAAGCCGCACTACACTTTGCGTTGGTTTTTGTAACTTTCTTTCTTCTAATTTCAAACCAATCCCATCACTATCCTTCCCCGTGTAGATATATCCATTTAGAAAGTAGTTTGTTCGCGCATCACACAAGATCATAATTTTGAGATCATATTTTTGTGGTTTATTGGCCATATACACCCTGAATTTGCAGCGACCTCGGAAGCCTACTAGCATCTCGTCCACACAAGCCATGGATCCGATGTTGTAAAGACTCTGGGAATTTTCTACCATTTTGTTGAACATCCACGAAATAGCGACAGCAGGATCTGTACATCTCCTCTCACAACGATCCAACTGATTATCAAACCGCAAAACAATAATCAAAAAGAGAACTCTTCTCATAGACAGTGTCGCCCGGAATATATCTCTACCAGTACCATCTGTAGCGAACAAGGAGTCTAAGCTTTCATTATTTGATTTGAAAATAGCACTGTAGTACAGGAGACCAAACAATGCTTTTATTTCGATACTGGTTGTATCCCTCATTTCAGTTCTGTCTGTTTTAGAAAACCGTACTCTGTAAGTTGTGAGCTTTTCACTACATTTTCCACCATATCATCACAAAATAAACATTCCCATACTTGTAGTGGTGTACAAGTATCTCCCAGCTGTCTCGCTTTCCCTTTTATTGTTGGTACTTTGACAACAATGTTATGGGCAGGTGTCTTCATATTACGACAAGGTTCAACAGAGGACCACTTGTACCTGTTTTTACCGTAAAATGCTGATGGATTTTCTTCCACTAACTGTGAGTTTTCTTCCGTATTATGTAAAATACCTTCGTCATCAGAGTCATATTCCTGCTCGGAAGCAGACTCGTGTTCAGAATTGAAGTCAACATCTTGGTCATCACGGTCACTTTCAACACTTCCCTCATCGTCCTCATTCAGCACTATGTCTAGCTCCTCCTCAATTACATTCCAAAAATTAGGATGTGAAGCCGAAATACCACTCTCCCGAAACGATACCATTGCATCTGCACAGCAACTGCTTCCTTCACAGAGTTACAAACAGCACTAGTAAGAGTAGCACGCACACAGCCTTCAGAACGCGAACTGTGTCGTGGTGCCAAAAGTGTCACCACTTCCGCTCCGCTTGCTAATAACAAAGAAAGAAAACTGCGCAGGCGCCTGCCAGTCTGGCTATGAAACAATGGCAAGTAGGCGGGAAGATACATAGAAGGGAAAAATTCTAGGATAAAACTGCCCACTGTAATAAAAGTAAGTTTGAGAAGCGGTGCCATAAACGACCCCACGACACAGTTTGAGGGTTAAAGCTGATTGATTGTTTAGAAAGTCTTGGTACTGGTAGGCTACCTAAGAGAGAAGCTTAATATTTAGAAAAAATCATTTTGCCACCCTGTTCAATAAGGGAAGGAAGCTTGGGACTAATAGCAAGCAGTATAGTTCAGTATTGGTGTCTATTTGGTAAAGGCAGCTTTACAAACGTTATCGAATTTAACAGACAATTTTCTAAATGTTGTTGCCTAAAAGGGACGTGGTATTTTTTAAATTTAAATTTCCCAGCCTTACCTGCTCTCGAGAAATAGGTACCGGTATTATGGTATACAGTTGGTACAATCAATTGGTTAAAGTTAAGATTAGATTAGTAAGGGATATAACACTGATCGCACTAACTTAGACCAATCTAAGGTCATTGAAATTAGTCAGCCTGTGACGAATACCTCGGCTGACTGCAAAGATGACGCCATTATTGGACCAACAATGCTTAACTCCCACCTTGTCGATTGTTTTGTGGAGCAATTCCAACCGTAACTTGGTTAGGTCTTCCCTAATTACAGTACCAGTTCCCTTCAATTTCTTCTTCGCCTGAAAGAGCGCATTCCGCCTGGCAAAGGAGACAAATTTACATAAGATGGGGCGTGGCTTCTGGGTGTTTCTTGAGCCTACCCTATGGGTCCTGTCAATGTCCTCAATTTTTATGTTTACGCCTGGCTGTTCTGCCAAGTTAAGAACGAGCTGATCAGTCGATTCGCCATCCTTTTCTTCCATGCCAAACACCCGGATACAATTCCTCCGGGAGTATTGCTCCATTGTGTCAGTCCTTTCACGCAGTTCCTCTTTCAATGATTTCACTTCCTCCTCGCTGACCTTAATTTTCTTTTCCCTAGTATCTATCACCTTGGTGTTGAAATCAATGGATGCTTTGAGACACTCTATTACTTTTGAGGTGATCTCACCAACAAGCCTTGACAAGAAGGAGGGCTGGGTAACCAAGTCATTTACGATCTTTAGCACTATTGTTGACAAGTCGCCATGTTCATCAGTGCTGCCCTCTGTGTGGTTAATGCCAGCATTTCCCATCTTTACCGAGGGAGAGCGCTGACAGTCTTCCTGCACCTGTTGGCGATTCTGCGCATTACGCTTCGTGTTTTTATTTTTCCCTCCAGATATTGTATAACCTAAAATTGAGTTCTACTAAGTATAAATGTAGATGATTAAGGGTTTTAGAGTATATTTGGCAGCCTGATTTCTTTTGACGACTGATGTACAGTAATTTCACTCACCGGATTGTTGATTTAAATGGACACACGATCGCGAGAACACGTTAGAAATACACTACACTTCTAAGCGACACAACTCAGTGATTTCAGTCCGCCATGACAGGGAGAAGGAATGGAGGAGGGAAGAAATTAGGGGAGAAAGGGAGAAGGAATGGAGGTAGGAATAAATTAGGGGAGAAAGGGAGAAGGAATGGCGGTAGGAATAAATTAGGGGAGAAAGGGAGAAGGAATGGCGGTAGGAATAAATTAGGGGAGAAAGGGAGAAGGAATGGCGGTAGGAATAAATTAGGGGAGAAAGGGAGAAGGAATAGAGGAGGGAAGAAATGAGGGGAGAAAGGGAGAAGGAATAGAGGTAGGAATAAATTAGGGGAGAAAGGGAGAAGGAATGGAGGAGGGAAGAAAGTAGGGGAGAAAGGGAGAAGGAATAGAGGTAGAAATAAATTAGGGGAGAAAGGGAGAAGGAATAGAGGAGGGAAGAAATGAGGGGAGAAAGGGAGAAGGAATGGAGGAGGGAAGGAAGGGAGGAAGGAAGGGAGCTAAGTAAGAATCTAGTTTTAGGTGATTGTTAATCTCACGACAATCAACCTACTGTCTAAATGGGATCCGAACCACACAATGTATATTTGGAAACCATTAACCGGTAATCGTCCTGGTGAGAGACTAGCAGCTTGACCCCTACGCCAGGCCTAAACCCCTCAAGTACATGTGACCACGATGTGGCGAATCAATCAACTACAACTGTTTACGATCGTTACGCCATTTAGTTATTTTATGACGGCTACCAGAGTACATTGGCAGCAATGTTTCCTCAAAGATGAAGATGATGATGTTGATAATTGTTGGTTTAAGGGGCCTAACATCTAGGTTATCGGCCCCTAATGGTTTGGGTGATAGTGAGAGATGAGATGAGTATGAAAACCATAACTAATACTAACTACAGACCTACATACTACTGTAGAAGAAGAAATGGTAAACAAATAAAGGATAAGGCAATTAAAGGACAGGAAAAAAAGAAATGCCCACAACCCCCTAAGAATGAAGAATGAGGTACTTGAAAGGAAGGAGACCCATGAAGGGCAGATAGGGCAGGGGAAAGAGGAGAGGGCCCGCCCCAAAGTCAGTGGAAAAAGGGGAAAGAAGGGACTCTGCTCAGGAATCCCTCGGGATCGCCAACTCACGAACTCACCAGAAGTGAGCCCCGGAGGGTGTAGCAATATCCATGGTGCACCAGAAAAGGTGGGGCTACATACACCCTTCCTCCTTGAGGGCCTTGAGCAGAAGGCAGGAGATAACATGAATAGAAAAAGAAGGCTGACCCCTCAAAGAAGGAGGGATCAGGAAAGATGAGACAAGGGCCAATTAAGGCGGGAAAGGAAGAGGCTGCCTAGGCCTCTCATACCCTAATACTGCTGGGGGTCGGAAGATAATATGAGTTAACCAAGGGAGGTCGACAGGAAAGAAGGCGGAGAGGAGACCAGCACAAGTAAGTGGAAGCACTCAGCTGGGGTCCCGTGGTCGCCAACCCACGTCCCACTAGTCGTGAGCCGCTGGGGATTTCTTCAAAGAATAACTAACTGGTTTTAGTAATTTAACTCTGGCGATATTTAATGATTGCGTCTACCAGAACCGTGAAGACCTAAAGTGTATCATACAGTTTCAATTCCACTAGTTAATTGTACGCTTCCTTGTTGCCACGTATGTTGGAATGTCTCTAATCTACATCCGCATTATCACTGGGATTTGAGGACGTTACTGTATAGATATGTGATTGGTTCATGGCGGGGGAGGACAATGAACTAATTCCACCTTTGTAAACTTGATTCTGTGATAATTAGTTTAACATTTTGAATCTGAGTTCTCATCCGATTGGAACACCATGTTCTCTATCCCCGGAGTGGTTTACTCTGATCAAATGATTCCTGAGTTAATTTATTTTGGTTCATCGGTGCATTCAGATTGTAATGATAACTGGCTTTGTGACAAACGAATCCCAGTGTTGGGAGTTGGAATTATTATGAATATTCATGATTTGATCCCTCTGCTGTGGGGATCAATGGTTCATGTACCTGATATGAAATAAAAGATATTTGATACACCATATTTTACCGACCGACAATAGTGGTGAGTTGGTTGATTCCTCAGTTTAGGGCCTGCGACAACGCGGTCATGTAGCCCCGTGTACTTCGGGTGTGTGTAGAATCTGTCTGATAACCGGTGTTAATTGTGATCGCTGTATTAGTGTGTGTTATCTGTTTTCATTCAAGTAATGTGTGCAGACATTCGATTTTCAAGTAGTTCCAAATTTTGCTAACAAACGCCACCGTCAACGTCCAACTAGTTCTGAAATGGTTACTAGATGCCACCGCAGTCGGCTCCTGGCGACGAACGTTGGAACCCAAGAGCGTTATTCGAATATGACCTATAATTTAGCTTCACACAAGTGTAATTAGTAGAAGATTATTTATCATGCCATAAATCTATGGCATTGGACTGCCGGCTAACTTCCCCTTCGAAGGAAGGCATACTGAGGGATTTTTAATGCTCTTAAAAATCCGACGACTTCGGCCAGGTATGAACCCGCGACCTTGGGCTTAGAAGGTCACTGCTACCAAATACGCCACCGAATACACCACCGACAGCAGTGGTTACGCTCGCTAAAGCGCAGCGTTAGGTCATGGGGCCAAGCTCTCTGCTGACTCGGTAGACGTGGCTTCGATCCCCACCGTCGGCCGTCCTCGAAGTGGTTTTCCGAATTCTCCCATTTTCAACTCCAGGTAAATGCTCGGACGGTACTGCGCCCGAATTTATTTAAGGTCAATACCAAAGATCCAGACTGGATATGAACTGGGACCCAGGAAAAATAAAAGAACGAATTTAAATCTTTTATTCCTCAAAATTCGTGAGATATGGAAAACCTAAGTTGAAATAGTGTAATACTATGCATCATTAATAATTAAACAATTACGGAAGGCAAGAAGGAACGATTTAAATATGGTTGTATATTTATTATCTGAATGTAGGGAGGCCTACATTGTAAGAGTGCGTCACGCCACGAGAAGTGAGAGAAACGTCATGCAGGGGGAGAAGGGATCAAGGTTGATGACACACTGAGTGAGGAGAAGTTTATGGAGCTACGTCACACCGCGAGAGGGGTGGCAGAGCGGGGAACTTGCCGTACTTGGAGGGCAAGAGCGAGGAGTTCTTTCCAAATTCAGATCGCGACGAGACAAGACCGTGAGTGGAGAAACAAGTAGTTTATCAGAATAGTGCTACACATTACGAAGGTGAGAAAGACGAGTGTGAAGTACAGAAGGCTGTGACTTACAGAGCCAGGAACATTCTAACTCAGACCAGCACAGCATATAGACCAGTGATTTTGAAACACAGCTTGATATTACAGTATTCCAAAAACGAAGCTATTATACATCGCATGCAGACAGATGCAAACGTTTCACTTCTACAGAAGAGCTTCATTATTTCTACAATTTAGCTCATACTTGGAAATTATACAGAATGCAGTTCGTGAATTGGCAACGGGGAAGTTGTAAAAGTGTCATCATTAAAATGAGTATGACTACGTGCTAAGGTGCACATCATAGGGAAGTAGAAGCTACAAAAATGAAGAGTTGAGTCCAGAATTCCACAACATGGACGACGCAGCGGAACATCTATGTGATGCACAGAAATGCAGAACAAATCTCTACTTCTTAACACGAGTTCATATACATCCAGTATACTCTCAAAGACTTTTATAAAACAAACGAATTGCAACCTTGAGAAGCGATGTCGGCGCAGTGAAGGGGTATCATAAGAAGATCCGGACAAGGTGCGGGAGACGAGCGAGGGAGTGCGGAAGAGACATGCTGTTTCACGGCGAGGTCGCTAACCCGGTTATGTCACCGACCTTGTTCCACTGGGAGAGATGTCCAGCAGGCCCCGTCACAACCGGTCCGCATAGCTGTGGGCGGTGCGCTCACACACACATCTGGCTTGCCAGACGAGACATGGTACATCTGAGACCGTCTTCAACACAAGGTAGAGAAGAGATTGATTTATATTTGGTAGAATTGTAGTCATGTTCTGTGTTATCCTAAATTGACCAACCGTATAATTTTGTCATTGTATTTAAAATTGTGTAGATTTTGATCTAGTATTTTTCGTATTTTCTTAGGAGTTATTTTTTTCATTGAAAATTTCCGCCATTTGGACGAAATTTTATTTGCGTATCGCAGTTGTTAACGTTAAAATCATTTCAATATAAAATCGTTTAGAATTATAGATACTTGCGTTAAATTAAATAAATCTGTTTTATGCGCAGCGATGGAACGTATATTGAACAATTTATGTACCGTATATTCAAAAAACTATGTCACGAAGTGTCAAATATTTCGACAACTCATGATGTTGATTCGAGTGTCAGAAACTTATTTTAAACCAATTGTGAACAAAATTGAATTGTTACACGACACAAAATGTGATAAAAGATAGTCCAAATACTTGATAGATAATTAAACCAATGAATACCAAATTCACTGTAATGAAACAGATAGATATGTAGAACTATGCTGTAACGTGATAAACCATATTTCCTAGTAACAAAGGTATTTCAAGAACCTTTATATATATATATATGTCCAATAAAATATTTAGAGCATTAAAAAGCATACATAAATTTGTTTAACAAATATTCCACGAAGATAGTTAACGCTTAAATATTTTCACGAAAGGAAGACACACTTATATCATTTGTTAAATATGCATTCTTGCTGATAATTCTTTGAAAGTTGCAATAATGTAAAACTGAATTTAAATACGTGAAAAGGAGTTAGGAAAGTTAAATCACAGGGTGATATAAAAGTAACTGTGCAGAAGTAATTACAGAAGTGAAGTTATAGGCACGATGATATTTTGTATAAGGATAGAGGAGATTGTTAAAGTTTTTTTCTTGAACAATATTCACAATGGACGTGGATATTTAATAAAGTTACTAATTTTCTTTGCATTGAGTAAGAAAATGCACATAAATGGGAGTTTAGATTAGGAATACCGTGCAAGAAAGGAATAGTAGACGTAAATGAGTTACGTATTTTCACGAAAGGAGACTGAGGAGTCTCGTTTTTCTAGTTTTGATCACAGCGAATGTGACATTGTTTAATTGTATTCAAGGAAAGTTCTGCACAGGGTGTTTAAGAAATAATGTGATTGTTGTATAATTTTGGAAGAGAAGTGTGTAATGAAGGTCAAATGCCATGCACTTCGAATATTCACATTTATCAAAGAAAATGTAAGCCGAGCAAAGAATTTCAGGAATTTTTCGAGATTTAATGATCAAATGGGAGAAGACAAAGTAAGAACAGTGCTGAACTTAAATGTTTGTCACCTATGTTCTATTAATTCAGACTCGTATTTATACTTTCAACCGGTAGAGTTACGGTGTTTGTTACGGAAGTTGAGTTGTGAAGACTCATTTGTATTATAGGTAATTAAATCACTTCAACACAGTTAAGTGTATATTTGTGCGAACCACGAATTATTGTATATATGAATATATTTAATACTGTTCATAATAATACTGAGTAAATTTTTATTTTACATATTTAGATGTGGAACTACGGTTCAAATATGAAACGGAATGTGTAATATAGGGTAATGTTTGAAATCTTGCCGTTTCATAATTTTTTTCATATTTAAATGGAGTACTGAATTCCCCAAACTTTAATTTCAGGACATGTTATATTAGTGCCACGTTTCAGTTTATTTTGAGTTTATTTATTGCAGTGTCAGGTAGACACTATTCATAGACAGGCAGTCAGTATATGTCTGAATTTTGTCTTAGCACAATAAACGGCTGGCGCTCCTTAGCGAATCAGCCAATTTTTATCTTCGCTGACATCGTTTTCATTTTGTCATCGCCGAAAATAGTACTGCTAGGTAAGATACAGGCGCTCACCATAGACAGACATTATCACCCCTCGAGATTGGAGTTTCTCGATTTGCTCAGATGTAAATGATAGTAGAAATTTGTACCTACGCTGGTAGTACTATTTTATTTTATAGATCTACCCTGTGTGTTCCTGGAATTCCCAATTTGTACTTAGCAGACAATGGTAAGTTTGTGAGCTGGGTAGTTACGTGTCTGCAATCCTTTACAGTGCAGCGGATATAGGTACTGATTGGTGAATTCGGGCGCATATAGGTAGTAGATTTAAAGGACCGGCCCATCCGTGGGGAGATCGAAAGAGGTACTCGAGAGAGGCAGGTGGAACCACTCTATAGAGAGGCCATATACGTTTTGAGATAAAAGAAATGCCGATCCCAAATTTAATGATTGTTGAGGTGAACGCAACATCAGCAGATTAGTGGAGTACATTACAGTTGTGAGGCATATTTCTAGAACCAGGTAACGACAATTGGTCATGTAATATTAAATTAAAAAGTAAATTCACGTTGTTAAACATAAGTTAAGTTGGATGATAAAATGTAATGATGTCGGTTCAGTAAAATGGGACAATAAAATATACGAAATAACTCGCGATTTAAATAGACTTAAGTAGTATTAAGATGTTCAATGCATTCCATCACTTGTATAAAATGTATACGTTTGTCAATTCTGGATATTCACTTGTAGTTTTTGTAGTTGTTACTTCCCTTAGTCTCAAGAAAGAAGAAATTATGTCAGCGAACGACATAATGTTCATAAGAACGATGTTGGAGAATTTGAAAGAAGGTCAAAGTGTATTGACCAAAGACATTGAAGCCCTCCACCAATTAACACACTCTAACACTAAACAAATGAAAGCCGAGATTCAGAAATCTGTAGCTACTGTGAAATCCGAAGTCAAGACCGAGTTGTCAGTTGCTCAAACGCTTACCAAAGCTGGTATAACGTTAACACAGGAGGAAGCCAAGTTAGCTTTAGAAAAGGCCAGAAAGGAAGATAGACTAGCTAGAGAAAAGGAAAGGGAAGAAACTAGGTTAGCACTAGAAAGAGCCCAAGAAGGAACTAGGTTAGCTAGAGAAAAAGAAAAGGAAGAAACTAGGTTAGCTAGAGAAGAGGATAGAAAACAACGTGAAGTAATCAGGTTAGCTCAAGAGAAGGCACAGGAGGAAATTAGGCTAACATTAGAAAAAGCACGGGAGGAAGACTGAAAGGTGGAAGAAGAGGCTAAAAGGATAAGAGCGGAGATGAGATTAGCTCAAGAAAAAGCTCGCGAAGAGGACCGATTGAGTCAGGAACAGGCTAGATTAGAAGATAGAAAAATCCAAGCCGAAATAAGAGCAGCGCTGGATGAAGCCAGGAAAATTCATGATGAGGTTAGGAAAAATCAGGAAAAAGCGCAGGAAGAAGCCAGGAAAATTCATGATGAGGTTAGGAAAAATCAGGAAAAGGCTCAGAAAATTTTAGAAAGGGCAGAAAATGCACATGAAAAATTAAAAACCTCAATTGACCAAGTCAAACAGGACATTAGTCTTACTAAAACAGAAGTAGGAATTTTAAGATCCGACATGATAGGCAAAGTATTAGAAGTGAAATTAGCTAACAGTAACCACATAATAGAGCTAGAGGAAAAATTACAGGCTAGTATTAGCTCCATTAAGGGAGAAAACACTACACATCATGTACACATTTCAGGGGCCCAGAACAGTCTAAATGATACTGTTGGTGAATTACAGGTCAAGTTGGAAGGTCAAAGTAAATTGATTGAAGATGGCATTAATGTAGACATAAATGCCTCTATTGTAAAGGCTGTTACGGACATGAAGGAGGAGGTCGTAACAGTCACCACTAAAATTGTATCTGAAATCCATCATATATTATCTAATGATATTAAGGCCATAGAATTAAGTTCAAACATAAATGTTAGTAGAGTACGTGAAGATCTATCCAAGCGGATAGATACGCTTCAAATCAATAACGTAGCCACGCTGACAGATATTGTAAATAAAGCAGATATAAGTAATTCAGACGAATTTGACAGGGTTAAACGTACAGTCGATGACATAAACATAGAACTGACGAAAATTAGGTCGAGGCAGGAAAAGCAAACCAGCGAATTGGAACAACAATTAAGGTCACTCACGATTGAGGACGCTACATTTTCATCTACGTTAAGAGCTGAAGTCAGGGAGGACATCAGGAAGGACTTAACTAGATTCTTTGAAGCAAGAGATGAGAAATTAAAGGAAGAAATCAGGAAATTAGAGGCTAGGACAGATAAGATAGAAGAGGATAAGGAAAGCGTGGATAGTCAACAGCAGATTCCAAAATCCAGCTTTAATTTCATTCGAGAGCCATTTCGAACAGAAACAGGGGAACTTGGAGGAGACTTTGAACCTTACCAGAGTAGGTCAAATGCGAACATTATCGTCATCAAGAGTAACGACGAAAAGACCAATAAATTCAGTGGGGTTGGAAATATCACTGCTGTGGAATTTCATAGAGACATGAGATCGTATCTAGAGGATAACAGAATACCTCGTGAACGACACATGAGGATAGTAGAGAAATATTTGGACTCAGAGGCATTAGTGTGGCACAGAGCTTTTAGGTATACTTACCATACATTCGAGGAATTCGCTATTGCTCTACAGAAGCGATTCTGGAGCAAAGAACTTCAACAAGACATACGCGCCGAAATTTATTCAAAAAGGTATGCTTACTCTAATCCGACGAAGTACGCAAGCTTCTTTACAAAACAATTAGCACGCTTGCAATATCTTCAACCTCCATTGGCAGAAGATGACCTAGTACATGCTATTTCATGCCAGTTACCAACTGAAGTTAGAAGGCACCTCATTTCGGCAAACGTCAAAAATTAGAGGGGATGGCAGAAATTTTGAGGAGACTGGATCACACGTCCAATGTGTCCAACAACTCAACCGGAAACCAGAACCAAAGAAGCAGAAATCCGGAACATAGAGAGATCCACACCATCCATGTTGATCAAACGCAGCAGACGGAAGACAATAAAAATGGAGTAGGACCAACTAGATCGAGAATTTATGGACAAAATCGCTTTTAACCTGGTTATCAGAGACCTAGAGAAGGGAGACCATACCAGAATCAGCGTTGGAACGAAAATCAATGGAGAAACAGCTACCACCAAAGGAACAATGATTATCGCCGAGAGGGATACTACAATAGAGATAACCCGACGAATAATTACGGATATCGAGGATATCAAAACTGGAGGAACACAAACAACTATTCGAGACCGCAACAACAGCAGAATAAACAAAACCGAGGATGGAGAAACAACAATAACGTGAGGAGGTATTACGATGATAGAGAGAAATTCAAGAATACCTGAGGAACCTTAGAGAAAGGGAAGAAGGAAACGAAAGAAACCAAAATCAGGGACAGCGTAACCAAAATCAGGAATGTCAGCCCGGATCAAGCAGAGACCGGAGCAGTGAAGACCCAGGAGGGGTACAAAAAAAACTTCAAATTCCAAAAAGTAAAGGAGGACGAGAACATCACCGTAACTAGACATGTAATCGAGATAAACTAGTTGTATCAAGCCACGAACGAAGATCTCCTGTATGAGCGAGAAGAGCCGAAAACAGGAAGAGTAGCGAGGCTACCCATCATAGAAATAGTATCAGAAGGTGAATGCCTGAGAACACTCCTAGATACGGGTGCGACAGCGTCAATTTTGTCGGAGAACTGTTTTCACAGATTAAAAGACGGTAATTCACTCACAGCAATGCCCGTTTCAACTATCAAGGTTAGGGGTGTATTCAATGATAAGACCATGAAGTGTTAAGTCCAGGCATTAATGGAATTCTCCATCATTGAATATAAATACGAGCAGATATTCATAGTCTTGAACCAGATAAATTTCGATGCTATTCTAGGTATTGATTTTATAACGAAGACAGGAGCCGTGATTGACTTGCGTAACGGAGTCATAAAATTTAATGAAGGCCAATATCAGCCAGAAAACTCGAAGAAGGAGGAGAATGAGTGTAGTCCGATTGACGAAACTACAGAAGAAAATCTAGTAAGAATAGTCATGGAAGTCGAAGCAGAAGGGATACCTCACTATTGTAGGAAAATTGAGAACTTTAAAGATCAGAGAGAGAGATTAGAAGAATTGGTCATGACTTTTGCAGATGTATTTAATGATAAACCAGACATTATCAGAGGATATAAATATCAGATCAAGCTCGCAGATAACACACCTTTTCAAAAGAAATTGTACCCGATACCGGAGAAATATCAATCAGAAGTGACGGAGTTCATAAAAGGCATGGAAAAGGACGGTATAATATGAAAGCAAGCCACTCCTTATGTAAACCCTCTTACAGTCGTAAAGAAACCAGATGGTAGTCTGAGACTATGCTTAGATGCCAGGGGCATTAATACTCTTTTGTTAAAAGAATATGACAGGCCACCAAAAATCAGGGAACTACTGAGGAGATTCAAGAATAAAACCTGTTTCTCAGTGATTGATTTAACTGACGCATTTCATCAAATAGAGCTTACAGAAGACAGCAAATGTTACACGGGGTTCATGTTTAACCAAACCTGTTACGTGTATCAGAGAGTACCATACGGGTTGGTAAATTCAAGCCCAGCACTCATTAGAGCCTTGGATGATAAGTTAAGTGATGAAGTAAAACAATTTGCCATTTGCTACATGGACGACATTTTCATATCTTCAGAAACGCCAGAGCAACACTTCATGCATTTGAAAAAGCTATTTGAAAACCTCAGAAGTGCGAACATCAAGGTAAAATTAAATAAATGCCATTTCTTTCAAGAAAAGATCAACTTTCTTGGACATACGATAGACAGATTCGGTTACCACCCGAATGAAGACAAGATAGAAGCAATATTAAAGTATCCCAAACCCAAGAAGATCAAAGACATCCGAGCCTTTGCGGGTCTTTGCCAGTTTTTCAGTAGTCATTGCCCACGTTATTCAGAAATTATGGCTCCATTACATGAGCTCCTGAAGATAGATGGAAATGGGATGCAGCTGCCGAGAATGCCTTTATTCAAGCAAAGGAAATGCTCAAAAACAACATCAAATTAGAATACCCAGACTTCGAAAGATCATTCATAGTAGAATCTGACGCATCACGAATTGGTATTAGCGCAGTCTTGTATCAGAAGGATCAAGACGCCAACCATCACTATATTTCCTTCAGCAGCAGGAAGTTACGCACGCACGAGTTAAATTATTTCACGACGGAGCTTGAAGCTTTAGCCGTCATAAATGCCCTACAACAATGGAAAAAATTATTGCTGGGACACAAGATTGTAATCAGAACGGATCACAAAGCACTGGAGTTCATGTTAAAGTCCGACTTGTCAAGCGATCGGATGACCAGGTGGACTATGTTTATACAACAATTTGATGCCACGATAGTCCATGTTCCTGGAAAAGACAACCTACTGGCAGATATTCTTTCCAGACATCCAACTCCTGAAATTAATGTAAGAATTAACGTTATCCAGACGGACGCAGAAGATCAGGAAACGTTGGATAAACTAAGAGGGATTCCTCTCTCTCAAAAGAAGCATGCACCATTTAGGAACATTTATAGATTATTGTCAGGGAGAATGACAAGGAGGCACGCCTCATATTTCGAAACTAGAAGGAAAGCTAGACATTACATTCTCGTGGGAGAAATCGTATGAAAATACATAGATGCTAGACACACGAAGGTGCGAGTTGCTATTCCACCTGAACTTATTGTGCCACTAATTTGGTTAGTGCACAAAAGCATAGGTCACGGAGGAGTTGACAAAACATACTATACCATGTTAGAAAAGTTCTATTGGATTAACATGCGAGAGTCCATTACCATAATGGTCAGATCTTGTGAACTGTGTCAGAAAAACAAATACAACTCTGAACTATTGAAGGAATGTTGTTGTTTGAGTCTTCAGTCTTTTGACTGGTTTGATGCAGCTCTCCATTCCTCCCTGTCCTGAGCTAATCGTTTCATCTCTACATAGCTCCGACACCCTACATCGGAGGCAATCTGTTTAACATATTCTAACCTTGGTCTACCCCTACAGTTTTTGTCCTCGATCCTTCCTTCCATAACTAAGCTTGCTATTCCTGGGTGTCTTAGTATGTGTCCTACCAACCTATCTCTTCTCTTCATTAGCAGTCGCCAGAAACATCTCTCCTCTCCCACTCGTCTTAATACCTCTTTGTTTGTAACCCTATCTACCCATCGGATCTTCATCATTCTCCTGTAACACCACATTTCAAATGCTTCAATTCTCCTCTTTTCTGCTGCACCAATAGTCCAAGTTTCACTTCCATAGAGCACCACGCTCCAGACAAAGGCTTTCAAAAATGACTTCCTAATACCTAAATCTATATTCGATGTCAGCAGATTCCTTTTTTGTAGAAATGCTTTCTTTGCCTGAGCCAACCTACTTTTTATATCCTCTTTGCTTCGTCCATCACTGGTTATTCTGCTTCCTAAGTAACAGAAGTCGCCTACTTCCTTCAGCTTTTCACCTGCCAATTTGATCTCCATAGAGGTTTCTGATTTATTTCGGCTGCATTCCAGTATTTTTGTTTTACATTTATTTATTTATTTTCATCATGAATTCTTTCCGTAAGACGGAGTCCATACCATTCAAAAACTCATTCAAATCCTCAGGCTTGTCGGCCAAGATGACGATGTCATCAGCAAATCTCAGAGTTGAAATTATTTCTCCTTGAATCTTCACTCCCACTTTAAATTTTTCTCTAATTTCCATCATTGCTTGTTCAATGTAAAGATTGAAAAGTATGGGTGATAAGTTGCAGCCTTGCCTTACACCTTTCTGAATACCAGCTTCTCTCTCATGTCCTTCAACTCGAATGACTGCTGTCTGGTTTCTGTACAGATTGTATATCACCCTCCTATCCCTGTATTTTATTCCAATTGATTTCAAAATGTCAATCAATTTAGTCCAATCAACGTTATCAAAAGCCTTTTCTAAGTCTACAAAAGCCATGAACGTTCTCTTATCTTTCCTTATTCTACCTTCCAAAATCAGCCTAAGACTTAGTACAGCTTCCCTTGTTCCTACATTTCTCCTGAAACCAAACTGGTCTTCACCCAACTCCGTTTCTATCTGGCTTTCAATCCTCTTGTAAATTATTCTAGACAGGATATTTGAAGCATGAGTAATCAAGCTGATTGTACGGTAATCTTCACATCTGTCAGCTCCCACTTTCTTTGGTATAGGGATGATTACATTCTTCTTGAAATCAGGGGGTACCTCACCTGTCTCATAAATCCTACACACCAAGTGAAATAACCTGATCAGACCTTCATCTCCTATGCAGCGTAGTAACTCAATCGGTATATCATCTATGCCTGGTGCTTTGTTCCTGCTTAAGTCTTCCAAAGCTCTATCAAATTCTGATCTCAATATTAAATCTCCTTTCGCATCCTCATCAATTTCCTCCTCCCTTTCCATTACATGATTCTCAATCTCCTTTCCCTTATACAAACTCTCTATGTAAGCTTTCCATCTCTCAACCTTTTCTTCCCTATCTGTTAGAGGCTTTCCATTTGTGTCCTTAATATTACAGCACTTAGTCTTCTTTTCCCCAAAAGTATTCTTAATCCTTCGATAAGCTGTGTCTACTTTTCCTAATTTCAGACAATTTTCTATACCTGCACATTTCTCTTTCAACCATTCTTCTTTCGCTTCCTTGCACTTCTTGTTAACCTCATTTCTCAGACGTCTGTATTCTGCTTTCCCCTTTTCATCTCTTAGATTCTTGTGTTTCCGCCTTTCATCCATCAATTCTAGTATATCCTGAGTGATTCACGGTTTTCTACCTATTCTTTCTTTCCTACCAATGTTTTCTTCTGCGGATTTTGTTATTTCATTCTTCAAAAGTGCCCATTCGTCTGCAATTGAAGTTTGTTTAGGGTTTTTCATCAGTTCTTCCTTTATACTCTTCTTGAATCTTTCGTTTACATCCTTCGCTTTCAGTCTGTCTATTGCCCACCTTTATGGCTTTTGACTTTACTTCAGTTTCTTCAACTTTAATCTGCATTTCATTACAACCAGATTGTGATCAGAGTTTATGTGAGCACCAGGATATGTTTTACAATCCAAAATCTGGTTTCGAAACCTCTGCTTGACCATAATGAAGTCGATTTGGTAACGCCCTGTATCTCCTGGTCTCATCCATGTGTATATTCTTCTATTGTGGTTATTGAATAAGGTGTTAGCTATGACCAATTCATGCTCGGTGCAGAATTCTACCAGCCTGCTTCCTCGATCATTCCTTTCACCTAATCCGAAATCTCCTACTATCTTCCCTTCTCTCCCTTTTCCTACCACAGCATTCCAATCTCCCATTACTATAACATTTTCATCACCCTTGATATACCTCAAAATTTCGTCTATTTCTTCGTAGACCTTTTCAACATCCTCATCATCAGCTTGACTGGTAGGCATATAGACTTGTACCACTGTAGTGCAGGTAGGTTTTGTATTGATTTTTGCTACAATAATCCGTTCACTATATTGCTCATAATATTCCACCCGCTGTCCAAGTTTCCTACTCAATATGAGGCCAACCCCTGCTTGGCCATTGTTTGATTTAGTGCTAATGACCCTATAGTCTCCTGACCAAAAGTCCTGTTCTTCCTGCCAGCGCATTTCACTAATCCCAACCAAATCCAACCTCAACCTATCCATTTCCCTTTCTAAGTTTTCTAACCTTCCACTTCCTAGCAGACTTCTAACATTCCACGCTACGATCCGTAGAATGTCAGATTTCCTCTTTGTCACTTCTGTGATGTTAACCCCCTCTCGAGTAGTCCCCACCCGGAGATCCGAACGGGGGACTAGTTTACCTCCGGATTGAAATTTTACAAGGGAGGAGGCCATCATCACATGTAATTATGCATAGAGAGGTGCATATCCTCGGGAATAGCATACGGCTGTAGTTTCCCGTTGCTTTCAGCCGTGCATCAGGACGCAGTGTAGCCATTATTGGCTGATATTATCAATATCTTAACCGTCTATAAGACTAGTAAAGAAATGATTTATTCGGAAAGGCTGCTACTCCCTTTCAGAATAAGTAAAGAGCAATTCTACTAACAGATTATATTTTATTTATATTGTGTGTTAATTATTTTATTTTCATTGTGTCTCCGATGAGAAGGATGTAAGGTACGTTGAATTATACATTTATATTTATTATTGTTATGGAGCTCCGATATCGTCTTATAGTAATGTTTTAATTCTGTACCTTATTTTGTTTTATAGGCCTAATATTTCTGTTTGTCAACGTTACCTGATATTTAAAAAAAGGTTATTGTTTTCTTGGTACCTTCTGGAGACACATTACTAAGGTTATTTTACGTTTTAAATTATTATTTATTTTCCTTTGGCAATCTTGGGATTGGCATATTATTTATCTGATTTAAGATCCGGGGCTCCTCACTCTTGTTAATAGTGTTTAGACGTAATTGACCCAAGGCAATTATTCCTACTAAACCACTGGAACTGTTTAGCCAGGATATTTTTGGACCTGCACCTAAAGGAGACAGGGGAAACCAATATGTGCTAGTCACGATGGATGTGTTTTCCAAAGTTGTAATGCTTAATCCAATGAAAAAGCCACAACGAAAACTGTTTTATACCACTTGGAGAGAAACATTATTCCTAAGTTGGGAAAACCAGAAAGACTTCTAACGGACCACGGAACACAATTTACCTCTGCAGAATTTCAAGGAGCAATGGATAGGTAGGATATTGTTCACCAATTCTCATCAGTTCGCAGCCCAGAAACAAATCCCATTGAAAGAACAATGCTTGAATTTTCTAAATACATTCGCTTGTATAGTGCAGATAATCATGCGAATTGGGTGAAGATTGTACCCCTAGTAGAATTTTGCATAAATAACACGAGACATGAGAGCACCAACGAAATTCCAGTGATGTTACACTTTG
The DNA here is from genome assembly GCA_946902985.2 of Meconema thalassinum. Classification (NCBI taxonomy): domain Eukaryota; kingdom Metazoa; phylum Arthropoda; class Insecta; order Orthoptera; family Tettigoniidae; genus Meconema; species Meconema thalassinum. The sequence continues at coordinate 14,381,864 of OX336394.1, forward strand.
AGGATAAACCCATACGACCCTGGAACGGAATCTTCAACATTCCGAAAGATAAAGAACCACCGATGGACCAGAGAATCGAAGCAGCACGAGTCCAGCTAAACAAAGCGGCCGAGAAGAGATTAAAACGCTTGCAAGGGAAGAGATTTAGCGGCCCGCTACGAGAAGGTGACCTTGTATTAGTCAGGATTCCCGTGAAAGCAGACGTACTGAAGAAGGTATACATCAAGTTCAGTAGCCTTTTTAGGGGACCTTTCAAGGTAGATACAGTCTACGGTAAAAATTGCTACAAGATCGTAAAAATTGAAGACAACAGATCCATTGGAAAATTTAACCACTCCAAATTAAAGAGATTTTACCAAAAGATTCAGTAAATAAATAAATTCAGTCCCAAGAACAGAGAAACCAACTGTTATTAAAGAAAGTACAGGCTATACTTTACATTAAATTGGCAACGGGGAATTCCGCCCAAATTTATTTAAGGTCAATACCAAAGATCCAGACGGGATATGAACTGGGACCCAGGAAAAATAAAAGAACGAATTTAAATCTTTTATTCCTCAAAATTCGTGAGATATGAAAAACCTAAGTTGAAATAGTGTAATACTATGCATCATTAATAATTAAACAATTACGGAAGGCAAGAAGGAACGATTTAAATATGGTTGTATATTTATTATCTGAATGTAGGGAGGCCTACATTGTAAGAGTGCGTCACGCTACGAGAAGTGAGAGAAACGTCATGCAGGGGGAGAAGGGAACAAGGTTGATGACACACTGAGTGAGGAGAAGTTTATGGAGCTACGTCACACCGCGAGAGGGGAGGCAGAGCGGGGAACTTGCCGTACTTGGAGGGCAAGAGCGAGGAGTTCTTTCCAAATTCAGATCGCGACGAGACAAGACCGTGAGTGGAGAAACAAGTAGTTTTTCAGAATAGTGCTACGCATTACGAAGGTGGGAAAGACGAGTGTGAAGTACAGAAGGCTGTGACTTACAGAGCCAGGAACATTGTAACTCAGACCAGCACAGCATATAGACCAGTGATTTTGAAACACAGCTTGATATCACAGTATTCCAAAAACGAAGCTATTATACATCGCATGCAGACAGATGCAAACGTTTCACTTCTACAGAAGAGCTTCATTATTTCTACAATTTAGCTCATACTTGGAAATTATACAGAATGCAGTTCATGAATTGGCAACGGGGAAGTTGTAAAAGTGTCATCATTAAAATGAGTATGACTACGTGCTAAGGTGCACTTCATAGGGAAGTAGAAGCTACAAAAATGAAGAGTTGAGTCCAGAATTCCACAACATGGACGACGCAGCGGAACATCTACGCCATGCACAGAAATGCAGAACAAATCTCTACTTCTTAACACGAGTTCATATACATCCAGTATACTCTCAAAGACTTTTATAAAACAAACGAATTTCAACCTTGAGAAGCGATGTCGGCGCAGTGAAGGGGTATCGTAAGAAGATCCGGGCAACGTGCGGGAGACGAGCGAGGGAGTGCGGAAGAGACGTGCTGTTTCACGGCGAGGTCGCTAACCCGGTTATGTCACCGACCTTGTTCCACTGGGAGAGATGTCCAGCAGGCCCCGTCACAACCGGTCCGCATAGCTGTGAGCGGTGCGCTCACACACACATTTGGCTTGCCAGACGAGACATGGTACATCTGAGACCGTTTTCAACTCAAGGTAGAGAAGAGATTGATTTATATTTGGTAGAATTGTAGTCATGTTCTGTGTTATCCTAAATTGACCAACCGTATAATTTTGTCATTGTATTTAAAATTGTGTAGATTTTGATCTAGTATTTTTCGTATTTTCTTAGGAGTTATTTTTTTCATTGAAAATTTCCGCCATTTGGACGAAATTTTATTTGCGTATCGCAGTTGTTAACGTTAAAATCATTTCAATATAAAATCGTTTAGAATTATAGATACTTGCGTTAAATTAAATAAATCTGTTTTATTCGCAGCGATGGAACGTATATTGAACAATTTAAATACCGTATATTCAAAAAGCTATGTCATGAAGTGTCAAATATTTCGACAACTCATGATGTTGATTCGAGTGTCAGAAATTAATTTTAAACCAATTGTGAACAAAATTGAATTGTTACACGACACAAAATGTGATAAAAGATAGTCCAAATACTTGATAGATAATTAAACCAATGAATACCAAATTCACTGTGATGAAACAGATAGATATGAAGAACTATGCTGTAACGTGATAAACCATATTTCCTAGTAACAAAGGTATTTCAAGAACCTTTATATATATGTCTAATAAAACATTTAGAGCATTAAAAAGCCTAGATAAATTTGTTAAACAAATATTCCACGAAGATAGTTAAGGCTTAAATATTTTCACGAAAGGAAGACACACTTATATCATTTGTTAAATATGCATTCTTGCTGATAATTCTTTGAAAGTTGCAATAATGTAAAACTGAATTTAAATACGTGAAAAGGAGTTAGGAAAGTTAAATCACAGGGTGATATAAAAGTAACTGTGCAGAAGTAATTACAGAAGTGAAGTTATAGGCACGATGATATTTTGTATAAGGATAGAGGAGATTGCTAAAGTTTTTTTCTTGAACAATATTCACAATGGACGTGGATATTTAATAAAGTTACTAATTTTCTTTGCATTGAGTAAGAAAATGCACATAAATGGGAGTTTAGATTTGGAATACCGTGCAAGAAAGGAATAGTAGACGTAAATGAGTTACGTATTTTCACGAAAGGAGACTGAGGAGTCTCGTTTTTCTAGTTTTGATCACAGCGAATGTGACATGGTTTAATTGTATTCAAGGAAAGTTCTGTACAGGGTGTTTAAGAAATAATGTGATTGTTGTATAATTTTGGAAGAGAAGTGTGTAATGAAGGTCAAATGCCATGCACTTCGAATATTCACGTTTATCAAAGAAAATGTAAGCCGAGCAAAGAATTTCAGGAATTTTTCGAGATTTAATGATCAAATGGGAGAAGACAAAGTAAGAACAGTGCTGAACTTAAATGTTTGTCACCTATGTTCTATTAATTCAGACTAGTATTTATACTTTCAACCGGTAGAGTTACGGTGTTTGTTACGGAAGTTGAGTTGTGAAGACTCATTTGTATTATAGGTAATTAAATCACTTCAACACAATTAAGTGTATATTTGTGCGAACCACGAATTATTGTATATATGAATATATTTAATACTGAGTAAATTTTTATTTTACTTATTTAGATGTGGAACTACGGTTCAAATATGAAACGGAATGTATAATATAGGGTAATGTTTGAAATCACGCCGTTTCATAATTTTTTTCGTATTTAAATGGAGTACTGAATTCTCCAATCTTTAATACAGGACATGTTATATTAGTGCCACGTTTTAGTTTATTTTGAGTTTATTTATTGCAGTGTCAGGTAGACACTATTCATAGACAGGCAGTCAGTATATGTCTGTATTTTTTCTTAGCACAATAAACGGCTGGCGCTCCTTAGCGAATCAGCCAATTTTTATGTTAGCTGACATCGTTTTCATTTTGTCATCGCTGAAAATAGTACTGCTAGGTAAGATACAGGCGCTCACTATAGACAGACCTTATCACCCCTCGAGATTGGAGTTTCTCGATTTGCTCAAATTTAAATGAGAGTAGAAATTTGTACCTACGCTGGTAGTACTATTTTCTTTTATAGATCTACCCTGTGTGTTCCTGGAATTCCCAATTTTTACTTAGCAGACAATGGTAAGTTTGTGAGCTGGGTAGTTACGTGTCTGCAATCCTTTACAGTGCAGCGGATATAGGTACTGATTGGTGAATTCGGGCGCAGTACCTTCTGGCAGGCCACGGCCGCCTCCTTCCACATCCTTGCCCACATTCATTCATTTCAACTCTCATTAACTTCTCTCGTGAGATTGGCGTCAGGAAGGCCATCCGGCCGTAAAATCCATCCGCCACAAAGACTTCCATCGCATCTCATCTCCGACCCCGTAGGAAAACGGGAATAATAAGGGGTTGACATACATACATAATAATATTTTACCGCTCCTACCATTTCTGTGTAGTAAGGGTTTGGTTGGTTTCTTGCTTCAACAGCAAGTGCTTGCCACGTTGGGTGAGTGGTTATCGTATCGAACTACCAACCCAAAGCTTGCAGGTTCGCTCCTGGCCATGGTAAGTGTTTTTAAGGCGAAAAAAATCACGACACGCATGTCATACGATGTTGGTATGTTATAGAACCCATTTGAATTCAGTAGGCCGTGTTCATAATGGCAAAATTAATATCGGGATTTTCCGCCAACACAAAGTTCCTCCATTCTCTACTAGAAAGCGCTATAGTTTCAATGAGCTTAGATATCTAACCTCCATGACTTTCATAGCGCTCCAAGGAGCAACAAAATTCGACCTGCAAGGTGCCCTTTGGGCGTCAAATAACAAAGCTTGCACCCGGCAGCCGAGGCCATACGATATTATTATTATTATCCAGCAATGTCTCACCGGATTCAATTCCCGGCTCTGCCAAGACATTTAATCCTGGTCTGAGGGTTGGAACGGAGTACACTGAGGTACAACTGAGAAGAGGCGAGTTCAACTCCCACCTCAGATATCCTGAAAGTCGTTCTCCGTGGTTTCCCTACTTCTACTCCAAGCGAATGCCAGGATGGTTCCGAAGTTAAGGCCACGGCCGCTTCCTTCCCAATCTTCATCTGAATTATAACTGCACTCTCTAACACAGCTATCGCAATAACACAGGTTATCAGACAAATTCCAAAACACACACAACCAAATACACGGGGCTACATGACCACGATGTTGCAAAGCCCCTAAATCAATCAACAACAACAATCCAGTCATGTGGATATACGTGGTTATGGAGGCGTCACGCTACAAAACAAGTAGAGGTTTTCTAATAGGTAAACCGAAAACGTAAAGGGTACAGCACAACTGGATGATTCAATGTTTGCGCTGTGGAGATTTCCATCAATTCCGGCTGTTGCACTATTTTAACTATGATGATAATTGTTGTTTTAAGGGGCCTAACATCTAGGTTATCGGCCCCTAATGGTTTGGGTGATAGCGAAAATGGCAATGACATGGAAACCAGCACGAAAATTAAGTTGGACCGAAAATACTTACAAAATGAAATTGAAATTGAAAACACGTACAAAATGCAATTGAGGTTCAAAATACTTCCAGAATGTAATTTAGAGACACTGAGAGCTAATTCAGAAAAACACGGCGGGAATCTTAAAGAGAGAAGGAACTATAATGAGAAGAAAAAGAAGGCTGATCCCTAGAAGACGGAAAGGAGCCCAGCACAAGTGGAAGCAATGCCGGACTCAGCTCGAGCCCCGTGGTCGCCAACCAACGTCCCACTGGATATGAGCCCCTGGGGGGATTTTAACTATGAAGGGAAAGGGATGTGTGCGTTTGAGTCTTCGGATATTGACTAGTTTGATGCAGCACTCCATACCTCCCTGTTTTGAGCTAATCATTTCATCACTACATACCTACCATACCTTAAATCCGAGATAATTTGTTTAACATATTCTAACCTTGGTCTACCCCTACAGTTCTTATCCTCGACCCTTCCTTTCATAACTAACTTTGCTATTCCTGGGTACCTTAGTATGTGTCCTGCCAACCTATCTCCTCTCTTTATTTTCAGTCTTTATTAGCTGTACCATATCTGACACAGAGGTCCCTGCCTTACCATGATCATGGGGCTCATCATTAGTTTCTGTGGAATTATTTTCAGTAATTACTGTAGATCATAATTCAGCGCTGTCGTTTAGGGCGTGAACTAAATAAGTTAATTTCATAGCTCCGGGTTTCATTGCAAATGTATTGTTGGTGAGAAAGCGTTCACCCGTTCAGCTGCCGGCCTGTATTCCATGTGTAGTAACTCTCACAGCCAATATGCTCGCAGACTATTGCTAGCAGTAATTAGTGTATCCAACAGAATGCAATTCAAAGTGCTTGATTCCATGTGGGAGCGAACAACACTTGTTGTTCCAATAGCGAACACAGGACTAGTCGCCTAAGTTGTCTTTCTCAAGTATCCACTGGTTCATTGAACATCTCCACTTTTATTGGGGCACAGTTGGTATCACTGAGCTAACGGTACCAACTTTGATTTATGATTTAGTTCTGAGTACTTACTAAAACAATTCTTACCTGTGTTCACACTGACTACACACTTGACCAAACTCCCGTTGTAGAGTACATACTAATTCCACTCAAAAGACGGGTGGCGTGGATAGCATCGATTGCCCCTGTACCTTTCGTAAGACCACTTTGGTTTGAGGCAATCTTGATTAAGGAGCTCTGTCACGGAGGGACTAGGCTAAGGATAGGTCATACAAGATCAACCCACTCGTACCTAACGGGGAAATACGACCTTGCCTCGCTCGGCAGTGATGGGCTCCATCTCAGCAACGCTGTACAGCTTACCCCGGAGCGGCTGGCTGGTGAATCATGCCTTATTTCCACGAACAAATACAAACCGATATAAAATAAGTGAATTAATTTACGTATTTCACAGTCATACAGCATAACTTCTTGATGTATAAGGATTACAACGCGACCAAGAGCTATATTTTCCAACCACCCCGAGCCGAGAAAAAGTTACCTTACAAAAATGATAACAACTTTGTTTCTTGGACACACAAAATTTTGAAATTAATAAACCAGTTATACAACACTCTAATGTATATTGTGTTAAAATTTTCATTCGATCTAATGACGGAGTTTTGAGATAATAATTCTTAAATGTGACGCATGGTTGAAACACGCTTAAAAACGGGCACATTTTGTGTTCCAACTGCGATAAAAAAATATTAAAATATAAATTAAAAATTCCAAACCTACATGAACTAACGTAAAATAGAACGACGAAAATGATGATGTTATTGGATTTTATGTAGGTCTATTGGTTACTTCACAAACAACCTTCAAACTCGAGTGCACATAATACTTTGGTCGACAGTAGTGTTGCAATATAACCCCGACTGTATATTTACAGCACATATTCTACTATTCGAAATGTAGGTCTAAAGGAAGTAGGAGACTTCTGTTACTTAGAATGCAAAATAACCAGCGATGGACGAAGCAAAGAGAATATAAAAAGTAGGTTTGCTCAGGCAAGGAAAACATTTCTACAAAGGAGGAATCTGTTGACATCGAATATAGACTATCTTCTTAAAACCGCCTCGTCAAACACTGAATAATGTGGTTTAGTTACTGTATTAAACGTACATGTTTCGGAATAGCAATGATTCCATGATAAGCGAGAAAAAATACTAGACCTTAAGACCTAATTAACAGCAAAATGGATATCCTTACTAACAGTTTTAAATTGTAAATAATAGAAACATTCAAAAAACAATTGACATGCCATAATGGTTAATGATTACAAATTTTATTGAATACAGATTTAGGTATTAGGAAGTCATTTTTGAAAGCCTTTGTCTGGAGCGTGGCGCTCTATGGAAGTGAAACTTGGACTATTGGTGCAGCAGAAAAGAAGAGAATTGATGCGTTTATAAAGTGGTGTTACAGGAGAATGATGAAGATCAGATGGGTTGATAGGGTTACAAACGAGGAGGTATTAAGACGAGTGGGAGAAGAGAGATGTTTCTGGCGACTGCTAATGAAGAGAAGAGATAGGTTGATAGGACACTTACCAAGACACCCAGGAATAGCAAGATTAGTTATGGAAGAAGGTTCGAGGACAAGAACTGTAGGGGTAGACCAAGGTTAGAATATGTTAAACAGATTATCTCGGATGTTGGTTGTGGTAGCTATGTAGAGATGAAACGATTAGCTCAGGACAGGGAGGCATGGAGCGCTGCATCAAACCTGTCAAAAGACTGAAGACTCAAACAACAAGGGGTCTACTGGCGAATATTTCTCTTCTCGTACACTGAAAAATTGCAAAATACGTAGGTGTTGCTAGGACGTGATGCGGAACGACAAGTACAGGACCCTAAAAGTGGTGATGCAGGGAAAATTATTGGATATTGGCAACCGGCCGCCGAAAAACTTCGTGGTTTAAGATCCTCAAAGACTGCTACCAGGCAACAACAGCTGAACTTGTCCTTGCAACTGTATCAAACAGCCATGACGATCGCCAACCTACGTTAGAAGGCGACCTCGGTGGTGTAGTAGGTAGCATGCTGAGCTTCTATGCCCAAGGTCGTGGGTTCAAACTCGGCCGAAGTCGTCGGATTATTGAAGAGCGTTAAAAATCCCTCAGTATGCCGTCTTTCGGATTAATGATCTTAAGTTCCAACGTTTGTTACCGCGCTCTGGTTGAGATGGCATCTAGTAGTAGCGGAGTTCACAGCTAGGTGCCGTGGACGGTACCATTTGGTAGCGAAAGTAGGAACTACTTGAAATTATTGTCTGCAGTCCTTACTTGAATTAAAAGTGACAGTCAGTCTGAAAGACTAGACTTTGTATCATTTTAAATGCTACAAACGCTGAAAAATGCTAGAAAGGCTGGAGGCTTCTCGCTTCGCTCGAAGCCAAAGACTCATGACATCTTAAAAAACTATCTGCATAATACTTATCTTGGTTATCTTGTTTCAAATTACTCGCGAACGGCAAGTGCAAAGCAAGATCAAGCGCGCGGGATGCCGTCACGCTCACCAGAGCGCGCGGGGACGTGCCCCTTCCATACAAACTAAAAACACTTATAGTGGGCGATGTATTGAAGACAGAGATATGCTCTCGCGGACTTTTTTTTTTTGAACTTTTCATGCTGACCAATTCTTACGCTCATAGTATATTGATATTTTTAACGGTTTGCCCAGCGTAAGCTTAAGAAGCGCACGGACGCCAAGTTTGTTTTCGACTTTTTCACTGAAATCGTTACTGCTTGGCTTCCTTTGATCATACATAAATTATTTTCTACAGTATCTTTCCTTGAGATATCCTTTACAGTATGGTGAAAACCGCATCAAAATCCATCCAGTGGTTCTCGAGATTACCCGTGACATCAAGAATCGGGGATTTTTGTCTTATACTAACGAAGTAGAGATTGTCGGGGAACACAAGCACCAAGCGGTACTATGACGTCACACACCTCAGTGCATCTGGGTACAATTCGTCCCGTCACCGTAACGTAACGCCAGACCCCAGCGTAACGACCAAGTCGACAAGATCATTTAAAATGATAAAAACAGATAACACACACTAATACACCGGTCAGTCTCTTCCTTTCCCGCCTTAATTGGCCCTTGTCTCATCTTTTCTGATCCCATCCTTCTGCGAGGGGTCAGCCTTCTTTTTCTTTTCATGTTATCCCCTGCCTTCTGCTCAAGGCCCTCAAGGAGGCCGGGTGTATGTAGCCCCATGACTTTTGGTGCACCCTAGATAATGCTACACCCTCAGGGGCTCACGGCTGGTGAGTTAGGGAGTTGGCGACCCCGAGGGATTCCTGAGCTGGGTCCGTTTTCCCCTTTTGTCCCTTACCTTTGGGGTGGACCTTCTCCTCTTTCACTTTCCTATCTGCCTTTCATGGCTCTCCTTCCTTCCAAGTCCCTCAATCCGCATTCTTCGAGGGTTAAGGGCATTTCTTTTCCTCCTGTCTTTTATTTGCCTTATTCTCCTTTAGTTTTCCATTTCTTCTTCTAGTTTGTAGGTTAGTGGTTAGTTTTAGTTTTAAGTTTGCATTTCATTTTCATCTTCAAGATCACCCAAACCATCAGGGGCCGATAACCTAGATGTTAGGCCCCTTAAAACAACAACAATTATCATCATCATCATCATCATCATCATCATCATAACATCGGTTATCAGACAGATTCTACACACACCCAAAGTACACGGGGCTACATGACCTTGTTGTCGCAGCCCCTAAACTAAGGAACCAACCAACCAACCAACCTTCGTTACAACATGGCACACCAAGAAGATGAAATCTATTATCACAAGGAAGATAGCATACTGAAAATATTTCAAACATTCGTGTTGAAATACAAGGTCATCGACAAAGGTGGCCTTAATTTTGATTTGTAATAGCTCAGGCTGTAATAAAGATAATTTAATTATTTTTACACCAAAAGATAGAGAAAATCATCATGTTTTGTTTAGCTATTGAGTAGGTTTCAATGTGAGCTCTACCAGTGGCACGAGACACATCCAAATGATAGTCCACTTCCGTCCAGGTCCGCTGAGTCATGTCAGGAGTCACAGTTGCGCGTCAAGATGGCGCCTGGGCATGCGCACAGCTCACTACAGGGTCAGCCCGGTAGCGGTGTTAAAACTCGAACACTTTGACTGCGTTCTCACCTTTGTTTCGCATAGATCACTTGGCTAATTCTTTTACAATTACAAATCAAAATTAAGGCCACCGTTTTTCGATGACCCTGTATACTAAAAGAATACCGAACATATCAAAGAATGTATATCAATATATATACAGTATATATAAATGAAAGTTTGTCCGTTTTTTCTGAATTTCCACGGAAATTTGAGTTATTAACGCGTTTCAGACTGGTTTATGATGGTTGCGCACAAAAATAAAATTTTTGTCTGTCTGTTTGTTTGTCTGTGTACAAATTTGCACGCGCATCACTCGAGAACGGCTGAGAGGATCAACGTAAGATTTGGTACAGATGTCCATCAGAGGCACGATAGTAATCATTGATGCAACTCTTCTCCATGCCTCTCACAAAAGAGGGCCTACCCCCTTAAAATGCATGCTGAAATGGGCGTAGAAAGACGAGACAAAGCTCATTTCAGCGTCTCGATGTGAGAAACAAAACTCGGGAGCCCTACGGGCCCCGAAAACCACATTTTAAGGTCCTAAAACCAACAGTTTTTGAGATATTACCAGAAAACTAATTTCATTTATTAAGCTATTGAAGGAATGCCAGCCGATAACCATGGCAACACAATCTCTGAAGTCCATCTATCCCGACGCAATGCCATTCCATTTATTACATTACTGTGAACGTTCGCAAACGGCTATAAGGTTATTACGGAACCAACTCAAGCTGTAAAATTCATCAATACGTATATAATGCGCTTAAGGGGGTCAAGGGGTACTCTTGAATTTCTTCACGCGATTTACACGTGCGGGTGTGGTACTAAAGGACTATTATATCCCTATCTCTATATTATTAAATTATTGTTATGATTATTATTATATTATGGCGTAAAAGGACGAGACAAAACTCATTTTCAGCCCCTCGGTGGCTACTACGTTTTAAAGCTCTAAAACCACATTTCTGAGATATTTCCAGAAAACTAATTTCGGTTAATAAACTAATAAATAAATGACGAGTACAGAAGAAATTATATAGATATACTGAGAAAATGACAAATGTGGCCAGGAAGAGACGTCTGGCTTTCTACGGACATGTCTCAAGGATGAACCCAACAAGACTAACCAACCGGCTTCTCAACTAGAGGGGGAATAGAAAGAGCGCGACACCGTGGTTAACAGAAGTTAACAAGGACATCCAAGAACTGAAGATAATGGAAAGTGATATTTGAAGCCAATCACATCTCGAAAAGATACTTACACAGAAGAGTTTTCGGACAGACCACCCTGTAAGAAAACCGGCATCATCTGGAAAATAGAGAGAAAGGAGAAACATAGCCAGAGAATGCGCGAATATTGGGCAAACATCAAGTCCCTCGCCAAGCTGAAAAGTTGAACGTCGTGGTCCTTAGCTGGCCTATCCGAAAGAAGAACAAGAACAAGAAGAAACTAATGAAGGAATGCAAGCCGGTAACCGTGACAACAGTATCTCAAGAGGTGACCTCCAACTTTTCATCTATTTCTGTAAGAAGCACTGCCACTCAATTTATTAAATTTCTGTAAAAGTTTGCAAATGGCTATAAGATTATCATGGAAACAAACATAGGCTGTAAAATTCATCAATGCGCTTAAAGGGGTCATGGGGTACCCTAGAATTTTGAAACGCAAATTACACTTGCGATATGTTGTACAGAAGTTCTATTATATCTCCAAACAATAACATTATGTTCAAAAATTCCTCGAGTGGAATAGTGTTTTTTGCAGCTTTTGGGAATTTGGGCCATTGGAGGTTAAAAAATCCCGAATTGTCATGCACCACAAGCATTTATAATTTATTAAAGGGGTCTTCCTGGGGATGGGGAATTTTCACAACAGTGAGGGTCAGTTTTAATTTCACATATATTCCGTTTCGTCGACGAGGTTTTCAATATTATCTTCACGTTAGGAAGTACACGTTAGGTGAATTTAATTTGAGAGCACATTTTAACTAATCATATTTTTGTCGACAAACGGGTTCATCGTTAAGAAGATTTTGTTTGATACTGTGTGGTTGATATATCTTTATGTTTATGTACGCCTATAACTCGTGTTCGGGTGCTTGGAGCATCGTAAAATTAGGTATTGTAACCATGAGTCAATACACCAGTCATTTAAGAAACTCTTCAACCTACTTCTCATAGAAGGGTGGGTATAAGGAACAACTTTTCAAAATACATGCTAAAATAGGCGAAAAATAAAAATTATCTCAGTAAGACGACCAAAGCATATGTTGATGTGTGACACAAAACTAGGCGGTCTAGGGGGTCTCCGAAAACCACATTTTTAGGCCCTTAAACTAACAGTGTCTGTGATATACCCAGAAAACTAACTTCGTTCTGATAAACTTATGAAGGAATGACAAGTCCCTAACCAATGCAACAGTAGCTCAATTTATTGCGTCTGGTTATTAATACCGAAGATCGTTCGAAGAGTGGGTACTTCTGCTAGTTTTAATATATAAAGATCTACCGGTATGACAATAAATCTGTAGTGTCAGACGATTCCCATAACGTGACCACGGCTGTACTGGTCTTTCCTTCCCCTATTGTCCAGCTGAAAAGCAAAGATAAATATGGCTTCAGAACTAGCTCATTTGTTTATTCATGTTGCTGACGTGCTGTTTCTCTTCTTTCCAGGTGAGGTGGGCGATGTGCAAGAAAGAGGAATATTGAATTGCATTCTGATGAGCTGTGATACTGTAAGTTGTTTGCTTGATTGCTAATTTTATTCAGATTTAAAAATATTTACTTACATACCTTCAGTTCGTAGCCCCAAGAGCGGTTGGGTGGGACTTCAAAACCCGAATGCTAGAATAGTACATTATGCAACAAGCCTAAAATGGCTATAATTAAGACACGAGTATTTTTATAAAACGAGCGTATGCGAGTTTTATAATTTCCATACGAGTGTCTTAATTACCATTATAGGCGAGTTGCATACGACTGTTTATGTTCGACGATAATTATAACTTTATTATATGTTTTAACATAAATATTCGTAAATATCTGTTGACAGTCAGCCACTTGAATTTTGTGATCAGAGAGCGAGCGCTGGTTGTGATATCTCTGTCTTTCAAGATCTCTGAACGACCGACGCATGCGCTCTGTGTTCCTGCAATGCCATATGCAGGCCATATGTTTACATCTGACGTCCCTCAGTAATATTGTCACTGGAGTCGTTTGAAGGCAATGCGCTGTGTAGAAATTAGGTTTGGTGATATTAAGGTACAGTGCTATTTCTTGTCTCATATTCGCCAGTTTATTTACGCGAACATAATATGGACGGTGCGTATTCCATGTCGGTAATTTATTATAGTTCGATGTTGTGTTTATGTCCGACATGTTGGATTTTGAGCGCATGCGCGAAGGTATCGTTACCTAATTGGTCAATGAACGAGCTCTGATTGGCTGGAGAAACTGTATCGTAATGAGAAACAGTGTTATAATCAAATAGCTTATAAAGATAATAGCGGAAACTCCTCGCCAAAACAGGAGACAGCGCTCCCCAGCACCGCCTAGCGGTCCGAGTTGGCAACGTAAGACCAGCTGATTTACAACCGTGAGATCCAACCAAACAATTATAAGAAATTATTGACCTGTGGATGATCTAATTATCCAATTGTAATGGTTGGTACGGGCCGGGGAGTATTTGTGCCATATATGACTATAATAATTATAAACAACAAAGAAATAAGGAAATGTAAGTATGAATTAATTGTAAACAAGTAGCCTTCCATTACACTGATAGTTCGGTTTTCTTTTAATACAGAATGCTTTTACAATATAATTTAGCATATTTTAGCCTTTTCTTTCTTTCTTTATTTATTTATTTATTTATTTATAGATGCACGCAGTGGGTTATTCGAAGCCGAAGAGCTGACTTAGATGACGTATTGGAAAGGAATGGCCCAGAACATTTAACATTCGATTGTATGCTCAGACCACTTTGTGGAGAAAGATTTCAGGAACAAAAACTTGTTAAGTCAGGGGTAAGATCTTTGTAGGTTGTTGATAGTAGGCCTAATGTTAATATTGAAATAACAGCATAATTATAAAACGTGGTGACTCTACGGTAGGCCTAACATTTAACAACATGCTTCAATATTTCCGTTTGAAAGTGCACATAGTTATTTATTGTTGTTATAAGGGGCGGAACAGCAAGGTCATCTGCCTCTAAAGTGTACGTATTAAAGCTAAAGGAGGTTGGTGTAATCTAACAAGTTCAGAAACACAAATTTTAATTATACTGACTTTATTAGGAAATATACAAGAAGGTAACTAACTGTTTTTTTTAATGTAATTAAGCGTGTTCAACTCGTTTTTAAATACCAGTATTTAGGTGCAATTTTGATAAATTTTCGATTGAAAGCACGCATGGGGTCAAAATCAAGATGGTTAATTTACTTACGAGTGAATGTGCCACACCGGAGGGAGTATGCAAGAACTGTATTCTGTTGTTGGCTAGCACATATTTTGCAGTCTTCATAAAGGCATTTGTGAATCAGGCAAATGATTCTTCTGAATCGTATATAAACATAGGAAGTGTTAAATTACGAATAGTAACACATCAATACGTGTAAATGCTTACGGGTATGTATGGGCATATTCCAGACTTCAGTAACCCACACCAATACCATGTCATGAATTATCTGCAGTATTTTTTTGAATTCTATATAAATTGTACAGAACCAAGTGTCTTTTGTTTCTTTTAACACTAATCTTTAAATTATTTGCTGCCTAAATATCAAGCCGAGACATATGTTAACTTCACAATGCAATTTCGGTCGTTGCGCACTCAAAAATGCTAACTGTGGGTGGCAAGGAGAGTAATGCTGTCAACTCGCACCAAGAGATGGCACTGTGATCGCTGTCTCCAGGCGAGCGCATGCTTTTACGGCCAAGTTTCCGCTATTATATTTATAAGCTATTTGTTATAATGACCATCATTATGATACAGTTTTCTGACACATAATAGTGAAGGTCGAACATAATAGTACATTATGCAACGAGCCTATAATGGCTATAATTAAGACACGAGTATTTTTTATAAAACGAGCGTATGCGAGTTTTATAATTTCCATACGAGTGTCTTAATTACCATTATAGGCGAGTTGCATACGACTGTTTATGTTCGACGATAATTATAACTTTATTATATGTTTTAACATAAATATTCATAAATATCTGTTGAGAGTCAGCTACTGGAATTTTGTGATCGCAGAGCGAGCGTTGGGTGTTATATCTCTGCCTTTCAAGAGCTTTGAACGACGCATGCGCTCTGTGTATTTGCAATGCCATATGCAAACCATATGTTTACATCTGCCGTCCCTCAGTAATATTGTCACCGGTGTCAGTTGAAGACAATGCGCTGTGTAGAAATTAGTGTTGGTGATTTTAAGGTACAGTGCTATTTCTTGTCTCATATTCGCCAGTTTATTTACGCGAACATATGGACGGTGGGTATTCCATGTCGGTAATTTATTACAGTTCGATGTTGTGTTTATGTCCGACATGTTGGATTTTGAGCGCATGCGCGAAGTTATCGTTACCTAATTGGTCAATGAACGAGCTCTGATTCGCTGGATAAACTGTATCGTAATGGAAAACAGTGTTATAATGACCATCATTATGATACAGTTATCTGACACATAATAGTGAGGGTCGAACATAAATAATAAATCATTACCAATTATTATTAATATTATGCACCCTATATTATTATTTTATTACTCCCCCCTAATTGTATCGCTTAATGGGGATACTTGCAGTCTCATAGCTAATGTGTTTCCTGTGGGAACGCGTGCACCGGCTTTACTCGCGGCCCCGTGGTCCATGTGTGTTAACTCTCACATCCTCCCTTCCCCTCGCAATTAACATCACATTGGTACTGAGTTAAAAATAATTAAATTTAAAAACGTCACTCATTAGCGCCATTAATTTGGAAAATACCTCATTATTGTGTAGCTTTCTGGAATAAGTGAAAAATAATTAGACAAAAATAATCTGTATTACTGGAATTAATTTGAGTTGACCAACTGAAAGCTACAATGTTAATTGTTAATAAGGCAACAATGTAAAATGCTATCTTTAAATACCTGATAACCTGTTGTATTATGCTGCTGTGGTAATTCCTGCAGCTACATAATTCTAGGAGGAGATAGACATTCCCACATAATCTCTCTGATTGTATGCGTCCGACGGATGTGTTAGATTAAACCTTAGGGTTTGTGACAATCTGTAACATGGATTGTGTTTTCGTTCGAGTTGGAGTTAGCGTTAGCGTTAGCGTTAGCGTGTTTGTTTTTTAATGTGTAACATCTTTCCGCTCGGTTGCTGGATAGTTTTGTGGGAGTGATTTTGAAAATTGGGGACGGAAGTGGATCGGAACGATCGAGCTGGCAGTGGTGGATCGAACGGAAGTATGCACTGCCCGCTCGATCAATCGCACGGAAGTGTACTAGCTGGCAGTGGTGGAAAATGGAAGTATACACTGCCCACTCGATCGATCGAACGGAAGTGTACTAGCTGGCAGTGGTGGAAAACGGAAGTATGCACTGCCCGCTCGATCGATCGATCGGAAGTGTACTAGCTGGCGGTGGTACGAGAAACAATGAGCGCGCGGTGTCGGAAATCGATATCACGACGTACTCTCGGCCATGTGGAATGTATAAGACATACTGAACGGAAAACGCTCATGCGAACTCTGGTGTTAAGTGATTGAAACAAATGACATGGTACATGTTCGAAGTCTTCGTATCAGTATTTAAATGGTAAAATGCCTTAAGACCATTAATATCAGAAAAACAGCATGGTTTCCTCGCCCGACGTTCGACTATCACAAATATGGTCAACTTTACTGAATCAGTGTCCAGAACATTAGACGCAGGAGGACAAATGGATGTTGTATTCACAGACTTTCAGAAGGCATTCGACAAAATTAACCACGATGTTCTCCTGAAAAAACTCAAAATCTTAGGATTTTCTGATTTACTTATAGGCCTCTTCAGCTCTTACCTTATTGACAGGAAGCAATATGTGTCATTTCATAGAAAGATTTCTCAAGAATTTGAAGCTAATTCGGGAATAGTTCAGGGATCGAACCTTGGACCTCTAGTTTTTCTGATTTTCATAAACGATCTACCTCAAAGAATAAAGCATTCTAATTGTCTATTGTATGCTGATGACTTCAAGGTGTATAGAAAAATATCTGTATCTACCGACTGCGACTTGCTTCAAAATGACCTGCACAATATTATGGAATGGACTACAGAAAATTTATTAGGATTAAACGTAGAAAAATGTATCTCAATGTCGTTCACCCGGAATATAAACCCTATCGTTTTTAATTACAAGTTAGGTTGCAGTGTCCTGAAATCAGTTCATGAAAACAAAGATCTCGGTGTGTTGCTAGATAGAGAGCTAACGTTTACCCCCCATATACGGAAAATGATAGCTGACTCAAACAAGACACTAGGATTTGTTATCAGGAACACAAAACCATTCAAAAACATAAGTACGTGTATCCACCTGTACAACACACTAGTCAGACCGAAACTAGAATATGCTAGCATTATATGGAGTCCTAGATGCAAGACATATACCTCAATGATTGAAAACACACAAAAGAAATTCCTAAAATATCTACATTTTAAAAGAACAGCCAACTATCCTCACTTGATACCATACCAGGAACTGCTAATAAATTTTGATGTGGACAGTTTAGAAATACGAAGAAAAATAGATGCTATGAAATTCCTTTTCAAAATTATAAACAATTCAATTGATGATTCCGAATTCCTCTCTCTCTTAAATTTCCATGTACCACGCATCAATTCTAGGAACAATATCACATTTGAATTAAAAGAACCAGGACATCTGGCCACAAAAATTCACCGCTGAACAGGCTATGTTATATTTTCAACACTGTTGCTCAAAGAAATAATGCCATAGATTTTAGTACTTCCTTGACAGTATTTTTGATGGAACTCCTAACCACTCTCCAGAAATAATGACTCAAACCCTGCAAATTGTAAATCATGAATTCGTACCACTGTGTCATTCTACCAAGCCAACCTTGTATTACACATGTATTATTTGTACCATAATGTTTTAATTGTACACCTAGTTATTTTAATTAGTTTTATTTAGTTACTGTTTAGTTTAAGTTAGTATAAGTTGCAAGATAACATACTGTGTAATTTTAATTAGTTTTTTAAAATTATTATTACTGTTTAGTTTAAGTTAGTATACGTTTTAAGATAACATACGGTGTAATCTTTATGCCACTGTAATTGGGATGAAAATCCTGTTGTGCGCAAATAAATAAAATAAAAATAAAATAAAAATTGTAAGTAGTCGGCATTGCAATATGACTCATTTTAACAAAATCCATATGAAATTACGTGTTGGTCTGAGAATGAAGAGGACCTGTTTATAAGGAATTTAAGGTTTTGAGCGGTGTCGCGTCTATTAATCTAGTTGATAAATATCGTATTCTTTATTTAGGCTAGGACTGGTGGAAGCTACAAATCATCTAATAAAATGAGTTCCGTATTATAAGCTACAATATCTGTAAAACACTCCCTTTTACAATAGATTAATATTTGTGCCAATAACAGTATAAAATACCGGTGTATCAACAATTTCATGTGAGGTTTCTTCTATGTCAGATGTTACACATCATATGCGACTATTGTACGCCTCGTAACTTTGTTGTTTTGTTGTTCTTTTCGTTTTCGATTTCGGTTTCGTTTTCATTTTCCTTTTCCATTTTTTGTTTTCATCTCTGGTTTTTTTTCTTTTCTTTTTTTTTTCTTTTCGTGTAAAATTGCAGAATCGAATGCTGGGGCAGTCAGTTGGCATTTGAGGGTGTGCAATGCGGGAGAGCAGTGTGAGTAGATTTACTGGTACTGTGCCCGTTTAGACCGGAGTCCGCACGACCACATATGCATTTTACCAATAATCAGTCAGCACGAGAATCAAAATATCCCGGAGCGCCAGATGGGTTAAAGCAAATCGCAAAAACGACATCAAATTTATAAAAATGCTTTACTGATTTTTGGCTCAATGCAACAATAAGGATAGAAGGAGATTTAATTGGGTGAAACACATCTGGTAAAATTATCTCAGTTTATTTAAAGTTAAAATCTGACTGCAAGAATGCTCAAAGCAGCATCACTCCACGTGTGGCGATCCACACTCTTATATACACACAATATACAGAAATCTTCCAAACACATTTGACAATCTTTTTGAAAACACAAGTCCGATTGATAGTCCTGTGGACTGTGTTCCAAAATTATTAATCTTTAATTCCAGCTCAAAATGAATTGTCCATACTGGAAATAACGTAGATCACTGTTTGACTATTTACATGATATTAACACTCGTAGAATAAATGTTTATAGAATTTCTTAAACTTTCACTTGTTTTCCCAGTTTTCAAAAAATATATCGTTGAAAATATTATCATCATCGAAGCAACACAAATTATTAACACATATTAATAACATCTGAAAAGTATTTGACCTTGAGCATAGCATCGAAGAACTGTGCGAAGCACAACAACAATTAATTGTTCTTCTGACATTAAACATTCGAGAAGTGACTCGATTATGAACTTCAAGTTCCAAACAAAATATATGATTTCTGAATCATTAACTTGATCAATAAATGGTTGAACCATTCAACTATTAGATTTTCCACTTGGAATCATTATGAAAAAAAATATTTATATTTATGGCCATTTCTGGTAACTTTTACAACTTGCAATTCTTCGACAGAATGCGGAAATTAGAATTGTAGTTTTAATAATGAATTCATTTAGTTCATGGCACTAGGATTGAAAATATCCTTCAAATTATTCGTGGTTAAAGAAATATTTAAAATTGGCAGTGGCCCATTCTACTATTTGTGTCAGAACACAATATTACAATAACAACAACGGCAAAGGTCTTCCTCTGAAGAAGAATAAACTACTATCATGACAAATCCGGGTTCTAGCAAAATCAAAGTCTAAATGGAATCCGTAAACAAGGTTGAAATAAGAACTGATGGTTTCAAAGAGATAACCTTCGGGTTATTCATACGACGAAATGTGTGGCTCCAATACTCCTACTATAAACCTGAGCCATCGAACCTGCTATTTGATTGATGCTCGAAAAAAACCTTCATTCCTGCGACTTAAACATGCGCACCTGGGAATGGCATTTCAACTATTCCACACACATAAATTATCTTCCCAAAATTTATACAATAAATCAAGCCTCTGCTTGTTATCAACACTAGAAGATTAATAAACTTACAAGTTTATTTTATTTTACCATTCAGTTCAACCCGTGAATTTAACCATACTTATGAAAAGCTTCATTTCACTTTCGAAGTGTATTTACGTCATGATTTTATATAAATACAAAAATATCCTATTTGATACAAATATCAATTGCTTCCCGTTTCATGCCTCTCCGTGTTATATGAAACATATACTTTGCTCATAGCAAATATCAGCTGTTCAACCAGAACTGACATGTTGGTTGAATGCGGGCTTGCGCTAACCTCTCTCGTTCGTAAAATCTCCTGTTCCAAACTAGAAATGTTTCAACTACTTCATAGGCTCTTTCTCAATACATATGATTATTATAAAATATAATATCCAAGAATTATTTAGAAAAATTATGAAAATTATTATTATTATTATTAGTGGATTATTATTATTATTATTTCAAATATGTTTAATTATCATCTCATTATGTGAGAATCCACATGTTCGAACCTTCGAATATGGAAAAAATATCCATTCCTCAACAAAAATAAATTTAACTTTTACAGTTACATCGGCTGATTACCGTGATTTCCCAAAAATATGAAAAATTTAAATAAATGCTCGAAATGCTCGGTCATCGATCCTAAACTGTTCTGAGTGCTGAAAATACTCAGAATAACTCTAACAAGTCTTGCGTAAATCATTACAAGCTTTAAATACGACGAAAACAATGTGTTGGTCATCTGCAGAAAAATAGTTTGTTCCAATTAGCTAAGCATAATATAATTCAAATGTGGCTTACATTTCTTGATGTTCTTGAAGTGTAGTAAACCTGGTCTATACCAGATTTATCCGTAGACATGCCCTAGCGG
The DNA here is from genome assembly GCA_946902985.2 of Meconema thalassinum. Lineage (NCBI taxonomy): Eukaryota > Metazoa > Arthropoda > Insecta > Orthoptera > Tettigoniidae > Meconema > Meconema thalassinum. The sequence goes on from OX336394.1 coordinate 14,403,315, forward strand.
ACAAGCACGTATAATCCTTGTATCGGCCGCCATTGTAGACCCACAAATCGTCTAGTCAGACATAGTGGTAGTATCTTTCGACGTTTTAATAAACTGTGGTTCCATTTTAATATGTGCTTCTATCAAAGCCATAACAGTTTGTTGAAATAGGGTCAGATCTAAGTGATCTCTTCTTAAATATGTCAGTTATAACATAACTCACTGTAATCTCATCAGTACAAGAAAAACATTGACAGTCTAAGCAATTAACGGCTGTTCTGAAGATCGTTCCCTGGGCATGGTTTATTAAAATCACCATCTGCCATGCGCTAGACAACTTGCAGTTTCCCTTGCGTAGACTAATGAATGCCACCGTTATAGACTAGTCTTCAGTGTACTGACAGATCGAAGTGGTTAAATAGTTACTAAAATGAAAACTGACTTGAAATGGATTTAAACATCCAAGTATTAAGTTACTATTGGACTGTGACAAAATACTATTTTCTAGACAGAGTCTAGCATATGTCCTTTTGAAAATATAAATATTTCCACCAATGTCTGTCGAAAAACAATCACCTCAGTGATTCTCCTCACCAGAAACTTACTAAGTTCCAACTCGTTTGCGCAGCACTTCTCGTGACTATCACGATTTGAAAAGTACTTCTTCGTAGATTCGGCAACCATGTGCCTTGGCTCAGCGTAGACGCAACTTGCTCTGCAAGTGCTTGTGATGAAGTGAGCTAACCATGCCTCCTCCAGCTGGCTTTTATACAAAACGGTCAGGGTCACGCGTCATCGCCTGATATCTAGAAATCCTCATATCTCTTGAATCCCTGGTCCGATTTACTTGATACTAATTGCGTTCTCTTTCATTTGGCCGTGCCAGTAATCTGATCCCAGTCTCAAGTATCTGCTCCATGGTTAACTATTTAATCAATAAATAGCCTCCACCTCTGCTATGACTCGCTACGTCATTTACCATCCAACTATCGGTAAAATCCTTCGAAAAGCTTCGAGAAGCAATGTAGCGCGATATTCAAATATCTGAACTTTCAAAACCGGCTACAGCCTTTCCCTTGATATCTAGGTGTCTGAAACTTGGAATACCCATTCCTAGATTTGGGCACATCCACCCCACACCTAGCAAAAAATAAAAATTGAAAAATTTTTATTTTTCCTATCTACACATTAAATCATCTGGTTCTTGAATAATAGATCTTCAAATTCGATGCATTGTAAGTTCCCACGATGTTACCAGTTCGTGTATTGGCTACTTCATAGCTTCCATTATTGTTTACTTCCACAATACGGTAGGGTCCAGCGTAAAGACTTGCAAATTTCGAGTACACTCGATTTTGCACGTCAGAGGGCGTAGGTCTTTTCACTAAAACAAGAGTTCCTACGCGCAAGGGTTTGCGAAAACGCTTTCCTCTCACTCTGCGCTCTCTCTTCTCAGCTTGACTCCTTAACTTTGTAACTTTTTACCAGCCCTTCTTGGGCGACTGATTTAAAACTTCCCAAAATCATCCTCCTATTTTTGATCGGAAGTACTTCATCATATACCACACAATTGAAATGGCAGGGTCGTGGAGTGTTGGACACACATTTGGTCAACCTAACTGGTATCATTTGGGCGTTCAACTATTAGGTGTAATTCCCTATAAAGAAAACTAATTATAACCTTCAAAATATGTGTATTAATATCAACTTTAAACATATGGCGGGGACTCTCGTCGAACAGACTATGGTTTACTATCTTCTCTCCTCGGCAATGACGAAAACATGTGACCCAAAATGAATGTTGGAATATAAAGATGTTTGTTACTCACTCATCGACGATCTAGCAGATAATCTACGAGACATGCTCGATAGATCAGTTCTCCCCAGCATTTCTAAGATTTTCCACACGTGGTTTGAGGTTAGAGATGTTTACTGGTTTACATAGCCACATCTCTGCGAGAGAAATGAATGTGCTTCCGTACCCAACTTGAATTGTGCTAACAGAGATAACATCGTTGTGATATGTAGCCGTTTCGAGTACATTCACAAGCCATGCTTTCAACAAAACTGTTTCTCCAAATAGGCCTACGCCAAATTACGAGAACGCGACCTTTCCAATCAGACGCTACAATAGAAGTCAAGCCCCGCTATACACGAAAATCCCACCTCTCCACTTGTAAACACATGTTTTCGTCTTTCTCCGCCAGGGTCATGATACCCTCCAACCCATACAAAATACACCAATAATCTCGAACCCATGTATATTTCTTACAACTCGTGGCGCGAAACTCTTCTCTGACGTCAGAACCTTACACAATTTACACAAAGCTTTCTTCAAGACAAGGGAAGTTATTCTCGGCCCAATCTAAATTTGGCCTAGAGTTTCCTGCTGTTGCAACATCTTGTAGCTTACCTACACAATCCGCTGTCTTGTATACTGACATCTCCCATACAAATTAAATGAAATATTCCTGACTGAGTCCCCGAGATACACAAGATATATATACACTAAATAAAATGAAATTCTACAACCTAAATGATGATGATGAACAAGAAAAGAAATGGTATGAACAAATTACCCTAACCTGACTTCTCTTGCAGTCAACCAAATAAGGGTTTGGGAACATTGTGACCGGAACAGTCACAATACGCCCCCATGTGATTCACACGGGTGAAACAAGTGTGGATCACAAACACTCAAACAAGCAACGCACTGAAAACACAAAGAATTACACTATTACATAAATAAACCCTGGAAGACATATATACATACACACTTGTCATATTTTCACACATTCTCACTCTCTCGAATGTCTTATTGTGTCCATTTCCTAGCCTCACTGATTTCTCTCAAGTGTCTTAGGTCTACCACTTCATTTTCTTCGTCTCATCATGAGACCCTATCGCTTCACAAGCCATGGTATTTGCCTGCACAGGCCTTATCATACCATCTATCCATCTAACACTCGATGCCACTTTGCTGGTTAGCATTCTTCGTCACATCTCTTGAGTTTTGTCATGCCATCACGTTATGTTGACTGATTCTCTAAGAGTCCATGCCATATTATTTTACAGAGTGATATCTACGGAGATTCCTAATATTATGTGTACTGACAGACTTACCATCCTGGTCCGTTAAACTATAGGCACACTCACCAATACGTTTAACCACCTTAAAAGGCCCCTGAAATAGATGAAAAAAAAACTAAACCAACCCCTAAACTGAAGATAGATAAGAACTCTGAAACACACCTGATCGCCTATCCAAAAAAAAACTGAATTTAACCCTCGAAAAACTGTAAGCTGCCAACTTCCTACTCATCTCCCTCAAACTTACCTGCCAAAATGATACACTCGATGAAGGTCGACTGATATCCTGATTCAGCATAATGCCTATTTCTTTCTCCTCTGGTTCACCTGTACTCTTTCGTTGCCACTTTCCTGACGCCCCCCACCCCTCTGATAGTTTTCCTGTGCTGATATTATCCTTATCCTGTTTCTTTCTACTTCTATAATTCCTTATTTCCACCTCCCGTTTATTCTGTCTACTAGAATCTCCCTGATGACTTTCACCTAACATCACCTCCAAATGTTGTTCACTCTCAATTAACGTCTCCTCCCACTGCCGTTCTCTCTCCTCTAAGTTACTATCACCTACTATCCCTTTCAACTGCTGTTCACTCTCGTCTACGCTACTATCACCTACCGTCCCTTTCAACTGCTGTTCACTCTCGTCTACGCTACTATCACCTACCGTCCCTTTCAACTGCTGTTCACTCTCGTCTAGGCTACTATCACCTACCGTCCCTTTCAACTGCTGTTCTCTCTCGTCTACGCTACTATCACCTACCGTCCCTTTCAACTGCTGTTCACTCTCGTCTACGCTACTATCACCTACCGTCCCTTTCAACTGCTGTTCACTCTCGTCTACGCTACTATCACCTACCGTCCCTTTCAACTGCTGCTTCTCTGCTGCTTCGTCCACACACAACTTCACAGATTCTACCTGCCTGCCTACCTCCTTTCTAATAGCCTCTCCTTGCTGCCTAACTTCTCTTACCTCCTTACTTACAGGATCTTTCACTTCTCTTTCCTGCTTGTTCACTGCCTCTATACCGGACTCTAACTTCTCTGTACTAGACTCTACCTGCTTGCTCCACTTATCCACACTAGGCTCAAACGTCTCACTCACGGACTCTCCCAGCTTGTCCAACTCTTCCCTACTGGACTTACACGTCTCACTCACAGACTCTACCAGAGATTCTAACTCCTTACTGACAAATACTCCTAAATATGTTACTTCCTTACTTACAGATTCCTTCCAAGACTCTATCTCCTTGGTCACTGACTCTACCTTCTCATTTACAGAGCCTACCTGCTCCTTAATTTCCTTACTCATAGATTCTCCTTGCTTCTTAATCTCTTTTATTTCACTCAGTAGCATTTGGATCAAACTATCGTTCATAACCCCCCCATTTACATTTAAGTTACTACCTTCAGCGATCAGCTGCGACTCAGTAGTAACAATGGTAACATATGTTCCCACTGTCTTTTCCACATCTTCCTCACTGCCACTTCCCCCAGTTTCCTGATTACCTGACATTTTACTGTTTGATTTACACACAACCCTTGACCTTAATTCTAAATTGTCTGATGTGGACATACCCCTTAAAACAAAACAAATTACTGTGAACCCTAATACTCCTAAGGTGTCTATCGGCTGTGTGCATATGTGCCCTAATGATACCTGCTAGGTTTCCCTACTCTTGCCCCACGTTGAGGTGCTATGTTGTAACTTTTTACCAGCCCTTCTTGGGCGACTGATTTAAAACTTCCCAAAATCATCCTCCTATTTTTGATCGGAAGTACTTCATCATATACCACACAATTGAAATGGCAGGGTCGTGGAGTGTTGGACACACATTTGGTCAACCTAACTGGTATCATTTGGGCGTTCAACTATTAGGTGTAATTCCCTATAAAGAAAACTAATTATAACCTTCAAAATATGTGTATTAATATCAACTTTAAACATATGGCGGGGACTCTCGTCGAACAGACTATGGTTTACTATCTTCTCTCCTCGGCAATGACGAAAACATGTGACCCAAAATGAATGTTGGAATATAAAGATGTTTGTTACTCACTCATCGACGATCTAGCAGATAATCTACGAGACATGCTCGATAGATCAGTTCTCCCCAGCATTTCTAAGATTTTCCACACGTGGTTTGAGGTTAGAGATGTTTACTGGTTTACATAGCCACATCTCTGCGAGAGAAATGAATGTGCTTCCGTACCCAACTTGAATTGTGCTAACAGAGATAACATCGTTGTGATATGTAGCCGTTTCGAGTACATTCACAAGCCATGCTTTCAACAAAACTGTTTCTCCAAATAGGCCTACGCCAAATTACGAGAACGCGACCTTTCCAATCAGACGCTACAATAGAAGTCAAGCCCCGCTATACACGAAAATCCCACCTCTCCACTTGTAAACACATGTTTTCGTCTTTCTCCGCCAGGGTCATGATACCCTCCAACCCATACAAAATACACCAATAATCTCGAACCCATGTATATTTCTTACAACTCGTGGCGCGAAACTCTTCTCTGACGTCAGAACCTTACACAATTTACACAAAGCTTTCTTCAAGACAAGGGAAGTTATTCTCGGCCCAATCTAAATTTGGCCTAGAGTTTCCTGCTGTTGCAACATCTTGTAGCTTACCTACACAATCCGCTGTCTTGTATACTGACATCTCCCATACAAATTAAATGAAATATTCCTGACTGAGTCCCCGAGATACACAAGATATATATACACTAAATAAAATGAAATTCTACAACCTAAATGATGATGATGAACAAGAAAAGAAATGGTATGAACAAATTACCCTAACCTGACTTCTCTTGCAGTCAACCAAATAAGGGTTTGGGAACATTGTGACCGGAACAGTCACAACTTGTCTAAAGCTAGAGTTTCCCTCATCTGACGACTTGGTTCAATCTCAGGTGGAATAGAGATGATTCGATCCCATAATCGTGTTGGTTTAATTCCATGATGTAGCAACATAGGAATCTGTCCAGTACTCTCATGAATAGTAGAGTTGATGGATTCGGATGCTAAAGAAAGAACATCCATCCATTTCCAATGCTCATTTGGACAATAGATGCGGCAAAATTTTGCTATCTCAGCCATCACGCGTTCCGCTGGATTGCTCTCTGGATGTCTAATAGAACAAAACAATTGTCTAATCCCAAGATTATTCATGATGGTACGAAACTCTAATGATGTGAATTGAGGTCCACGATCTGATAAAAGGAATTCCGGTTTGCCTGCTTCCGGAATCACGCTGTCTCTAATTCTCTTCGCACAATACTTTGCGTTTGCCTTCTGAATTGGATGTAACATGGTGTATTTGCTAAAAACATCCATAGTCACCAAAATATATCGGTTACCTCTTTTAGACTTTGGGAGAGGACCATATAAATCAGTCGCGAAGATTTCGCAAGGCTTAGAAGGAATAATAGGCCTTGGTAATTCTCTCAATAATCTAGAATTATGTTTACTCCTTTGGCATAAGTCGCATTCTCGAATATTGTTTCTGACAGTTTGTCGCATTCGCTCCCACGAAAATTTCTCTTGAATCATTTTGACTGTCTTATCTACTCCAGCATGACCTGCGATTCGATGTGCCATCCAAATAATGGGTTTTTGCAATCGTGGAGGTATCACTACTCTCAGCTTCGTATGGTCGGGATCTGCAAACTTGTAGATTAACCCATCTAACATCATAAACTCTCTTGAAATTCTTTCAGTTTCCACAAAATCATCATCTTTGGGATCCATGTTTCCCTGTAGAAAACGAAAAATGTTTCTAAGACGTCGGTCTCTCCTCTGGGATAAATGCAATAACCTTAACCTTCTCAAGGTATCTTCATCTTCCTGCGTCAGGTTAACTTGAAAAACCTTAGATGTAGACTCCACTGCTCTACTCAACAAATCAGCTCCCACATTCAACTTTCCAGGAGTGTGTTCAATAACTAGGTTGAATTGCTGAATAAAAAGTGACCATCTAGTTATTCTATCGCTGGCAAAGTTTGTTCTCAAAATGAACTCCAATGCGTGGTGATCAGTCCTCACAATGACTGAATGTCCAATTAACATTTTCTTCCACGACTCCAAAGCGAATATTACAGCAAGTGCTTCTAACTCTGTGGTGTAATAATTTCTCTCTGATGGACGAAGTTTCCTGCTAATGAACGCCAGGTAATGTCTCTTGTGGTCTTCATCTTCTTGAAGTAGAATAGCTCCAATCCCTACGGTGGATGCATCAGATTCTATGATGAAATTCTTGGTAAAGTCAGGATACTCCAATTTCACACTGTTTACTAATAAACTCTTGGCATCTTGAAATGATTGTTCACAATCTTTATCCCATTTCCATTTATTTCCTTTCTTTAACAACTCCTGTAATGGCGCAACTGTCTTGGTGAAGTTCGGACAATGCCCTGCAAAGAATTGGCATGTCCCGAGAAAACTGCGGACATTCTTCACTCTAGTAGGTCTAGGGAAATTTGCAATTGCTTGTATCTTCGTCTCATTGGGACGGTATCCTTCTCCATCCAAAATGTGACCCAAAAATTTTATTTCCTTTCAAAAGAACTGACATTTTCGAAGGTTTACTTTGAAGTTCGCTTTTCTCAAATCTGCGAATAACATTTGAAGATGTAGCAAATGTTCCTCCTTAGTCTCGGATGCAATTAAGATATCATCAATATAACGAATTGCTATCACTTTTACTTCAGGACTCAAATTTTGTTCTAGGGCTCTGATCAAAACGGATCCAGATGTTTTAACTCCAAATGGTAAACGGCGGAATACATATGTCTGCTGGTCAAACATAAATCCTGTAAACTTCTTAGAATCTTCACTAAGCCTAATATGATGGTAGGACGAAGTGAGATCAATATTAGAGAACCAGACCTTGCCTTGGAATTTCCTCAACAGTTCCCTAATGATTGGTGGTCTGTCATACTCTGGCAGTAATCTTGAATTCAAATTTTGTGCGTCTAAACATAGCCTCAGACTTCCATCTTGCTTAGACACTACTGCTAATGGATTGACATAAGATGTAGTATACTTTTCAATCACATTGTTGCTTTCCATTTCCTTGATAAGCACTTTTACTTTTTCCCGATGCTTTTCTGCTACTGGATACAATTTAGCATGAAAAGGTGCATCATCATTTACACGAATATGATATTCAAAATCCTTAATTTCACCAGGTTTAATGTCAAAAATATCTTGATACTCTTCCAAAATCTTCCCTAGCTCTGGGGACTCCTTCTCAGTGTAGACTTCTCTTCCTTCAGCTTCATGAAAAATCAGAGACCATTGAGCATCTCCCTCGATGTCTTCCTCTTCTTTTCCCTCGAAGTTAATCTCTTCGGTATTCTTGAATGTAATCGTCTCTGTCTTCATATCTATCACTGCTTGATATTTCTGAATGAAATCTGCTCCCAATATCATGTCAAAAGCCATGTCCTTCATTACAACAAATACATGTCGGAAATCATGTCCTCCAATCGTAATACATAAGTATAATTGTGTTTTACACAGAGATATTTTATTGGGTATTATTCCTTGGATCTTAATTCCTGATACTGGAATTTCCTCTAAATTCTCCTTGAGCTTCCACAGAATATAAAGCTTCTCACTCATCAGACAAAGCATAGCCCCAGTATCGATCAAAGTCTCCACAGGCATACCAAATACTTCGCATGAAATGATTGGCATTCTAATTCTGGTACCCATTTCTTTTCGTTCGTCATTCTGTTGAATTAAATCATCATCCTCTGCTTGCCATTTAATAATTCTGGAAGTGAAAGTATTCAAAATTCTATCTTCTACTGTGAATTCGAAGTTTTTTTTTTCATTACCATTCCCCCGGGATTGTTGTGTTCCCGATGGACCTGGATTATTGGGCCTCTGCTCCAAAAATTGCAAGTTATCTTGGTGTCTTGCTTCCAAATTTTTCCTCGTGTCCTTGTTAAACTCCTCATTGGACTGACGAGTATCTACATTCCCTCTGTTATTATAATTATTTCTACCATAGGATCTTCTTTCCTGGTACCTTCCTTGAGTATCACGTGGTCTTCTCCATCGAGTGTTGTATCGATTACCACCATCTGGTCTCGCATATGGTTTGTAACTGTATCTGTTACGGTATTGATTCCATCCTCTCGTATTGGAATCTTCCCTCGGCGATTTCTCTTCTCGCTCCTCTCGAATCTCTCGAGGTGTCTGAGAATAACTGTCAGCCATAACAGCATACACAGCGTTGTTACTCTTTGCTCCCTTCTGATGGAAGAATTGTGCGTTTGTATGATCCAGCTTCTGTAATACTTCATCAAACTGTTCCATATTGTAGATGTCAGCAGCGATCAAAGTCCTCTGGACGTCTGCTGGAAATTGACGTATCAATGCAGTAATCAACTCGTTATCTGGCATTGGCGGCTCTAAATGTTGGAGTTTAGACAGCTGTCCAGAAAAGTATGTAGAGTATCGAGTAGGTTGTGACGTCGAGAATCTCTTCGAATACAACTCTGCTCTAACTTGCTGTTGGGTTTCCGGGGACCAAAACTTCTTCAATAGCCCACGAGAAAACTCCTCAAAAGTGGTTAAAGTGGATCTAAATGCTCTAAACCACAAAAGTGCGGGACCTTCCAAGAACTTCCCTATTACTCGGATCTGTCTTTCTTTAGGGATCTTAGAATCTTTCAGGTAATCACCTGCTTCTCTCAAAAATTCCACGGGTGTTACAGAATCTCGCCCTGAAAATTTAGAAGGCTTATCTTCTATATTCTTAAACACAGTTATGGGGTTGGATTGAAATACTGTCCTGACCTCATCCTGTCTATCAGTCTCTCTAGCTCCTCCTAGATTTATCTGTATCTGTTCCTTTCCCCTTACATTTGGCATTTTCAACAGATGATCAGACTGTTTCTCATCCTTCATTTGAGTTTTCATAGCCTCAAGCTCCTTCTGGTTTTCTTCTGCCATCTTCTTGATTGCTTCAGTCTCTCTACAATTGTCTTTAACATCAATGGATATCTGGTTCATAACAGCCTCATGACTTTTCAATGACCCTGTCATATCTGATATGTCCTTCTGAGTTGCTTGGATATCCTTGGCAATTACTTCAATGTGGGATGACAAAGATTCCCTAATCTCCTTGATTCCCTCTTGGTTCTCCAGTTTGAGTGTGTCTTTAATTTCATTGACAACTGTGGTTTTAATCTCAGTTTGCAACTCACTAATCACACCTTCTCTTATTTCTCCCATGACAAGTTCCTTGAATTGTTCCGTTAAACGTTGAACAACTAGAATTCCCATCTCGTTACTCTCCTTCTTCACTCGGACTTCCAGGTTGACCATGTCTTCACCAACTTTCCTAAGACCATGTTCTATCCTATCAGCTAAGCTTTGGGATCGAAGATCGGCATCGCGAAATTTATCGTCCATTAAACTTGCGTTAGTAGCTAATGAAGTTTCGAGCTCATGTGTTTTATCGCATAATTTATTCATTTTGCTTTCAAGTGTCATTTTCAAAATTTCAGAATTTTCTTTAAATTTACTTTCCATTGAATTAAATTTACTATTTAAATTTTCCTTTAAGTTATCTTTTAACCTGCTTTCTAACAAGTCGGAATTTTCTTTGAGTTTATCAGAACTTTCTTTAAGTTTATTTTCCAAAGAATCAGAATTTTCTTTAAGTTTATCATTCAAATTTTCTCTAAGTTTATTCTCTAAAGAATCAGAATTTTCTTTAAGTTTATTTTCTAAAGAATCAGAATTTTCTTTAAGTTTATCATCTATACTTTCTTTCAAATTATCAGAATTTTCTTTAAGTTTCTTTTCTAAAGCCTCAGTATTTTCTTTCATAATGGCTGCTACACGCAGTCCAGCCTGTTTCGAACTCTCCTCCAAACTCCTCGTCATTCTCATCATTTCTTCCATAATTTCAATTATTATTCAAACTTAGGGGTATACAACAGTGGCAAACACAAGCTTATAACTAGAACAAGAAATATGACTAGCTAATTGGAACACTATAATAAAATGAGATTTGTCCTAATATCGACGTGATGGAAAAACAAAAGTCTCTACTTTTACGAATTACATTTACCACAATATCACAAGAAAAATATGCAAGTTCTCAAATATCCTCCACCTGGATTCTAATAATGTGTATGTCCAGTCATCGAACGTTTACTACTGAATTTACTTGACGCCCTAATGGTTAAGCCATTATCAAAAATAATCAAACCCATTCTAACTATTAACCAAGTTAAATTTTTAATTTTCCCCACTAATAGGGGTTTCCTACTAATTTATTCATCCAAACCAGACATCTCTCAACTCCCAAAATATTTCTAAAAAATGATCACAATTTCAAATCGGCATGCGATTGACCATGTCTAAATCGGGACCCACGTTCGAAGCCATTTCTCTCTCTATCTTATTTTATGTGCCCGTTTAGACCGGAGTCCGCACGACCACATATGCATTTTACCAATAATCAGTCAGCACGAGAATCAAAATATCCCGGAGCGCCAGATGGGTTAAAGCAAATCGCAAAAACGACATCAAATTTATAAAAATGCTTTACTGATTTTTGGCTCAATGCAACAATAAGGATAGAAGGAGATTTAATTGGGTGAAACACATCTGGTAAAATTATCTCAGTTTATTTAAAGTTAAAATCTGACTGCAAGAATGCTCAAAGCAGCATCACTCCACGTGTGGCGATCCACACTCTAATATACACACAATATACAGAAATCTTCCAAACACATTTGACAATCTTTTTGAAAACACAAGTCCGATTGATAGTCCTGTGGACTGTGTTCCAAAATTATTAATCTTTAATTCCAGCTCAAAATGAATTGTCCATACTGGAAATAACGTAGATCACTGTTTGACTATTTACATGATATTAACACTCGTATAATAAATGTTTATAGAATTTCTTAAACTTTCACTTGTTTTCCCAGTTTTCAAAAAATATATCGTTGAAAATATTATCATCATCGAAGCAACACAAATTATTAACACATATTAATAACATCTGAAAAGTATTTGACCTTGAGCATAGCATCGAAGAACTGTGCGAAGCACAACAACAATTAATTGTTCTTCTGACATTAAACATTCGAGAAGTGACTCGATTATGAACTTCAAGTTCCAAACAAAATATATGATTTCTGAATCATTAACTTGATCAATAAATGGTTGAACCATTCAACTATTAGATTTTCCACTTGGAATCATTATGAAAAAAAATATTTATATTTATGGCCATTTCTGGTAACTTTTACAACTTGCAATTCTTCGACAGAATGCGGAAATTAGAATTGTAGTTTTAATAATGAATTCATTTAGTTCATGGCACTAGGATTGAAAATATCCTTCAAATTATTCGTGGTTAAAGAAATATTTAAAATTGGCAGTGGCCCATTCTACTATTTGTGTCAGAACACAATATTACAATAACAACAACGGCAAAGGTCTTCCTCTGAAGAAGAATAAACTACTATCATGACAAATCCGGGTTCTAGCAAAATCAAAGTCTAAATGGAATCCGTAAACAAGGTTGAAATAAGAACTGATGGTTTCAAAGAGATAACCTTCGGGTTATTCATACGACGAAATGTGTGGCTCCAATACTCCTACTATAAACCTGAGCCATCGAACCTGCTATTTGATTGATGCTCGAAAAAAACCTTCATTCCTGCGACTTAAACATGCGCACCTGGGAATGGCATTTCAACTATTCCACACACATAAATTATCTTCCCAAAATTTATACAATAAATCAAGCCTCTGCTTGTTATCAACACTAGAAGATTAATAAACTTACAAGTTTATTTTATTTTACCATTCAGTTCAACCCGTGAATTTAACCATACTTATGAAAAGCTTCATTTCACTTTCGAAGTGTATTTACGTCATGATTTTATATAAATACAAAAATATCCTATTTGATACAAATATCAATTGCTTCCCGTTTCATGCCTCTCCGTGTTATATGAAACATATACTTTGCTCATAGCAAATATCAGCTGTTCAACCAGAACTGACATGTTGGTTGAATGCGGGCTTGCGCTAACCTCTCTCGTTCGTAAAATCTCCTGTTCCAAACTAGAAATGTTTCAACTACTTCATAGGCTCTTTCTCAATACATATGATTATTATAAAATATAATATCCAAGAATTATTTAGAAAAATTATGAAAATTATTATTATTATTATTAGTGGATTATTATTATTATTATTTCAAATATGTTTAATTATCATCTCATTATGTGAGAATCCACATGTTCGAACCTTCGAATATGGAAAAAATATCCATTCCTCAACAAAAATAAATTTAACTTTTACAGTTACATCGGCTGATTACCGTGATTTCCCAAAAATATGAAAAATTTAAATAAATGCTCGAAATGCTCGGTCATCGATCCTAAACTGTTCTGAGTGCTTAAAATACTCAGAATAACTCTAACAAGTCTTGCGTAAATCATTACAAGCTTTAAATACGACGAAAACAATGTGTTGGTCATCTGCAGAAAAATAGTTTGTTCCAATTAGCTAAGCATAATATAATTCAAATGTGGCTTACATTTCTTGATGTTCTTGAAGTGTAGTAAACCTGGTCTATACCAGATTTATCCGTAGACATGCCCTAGCGGACAAGCACGTATAATCCTTGTATCGGCCGCCATTGTAGACCCACAAATCGTCTAGTCAGACATAGTGGTAGTATCTTTCGACGTTTTAATAAACTGTGGTTCCATTTTAATATGTGCTTCTATCAAAGCCATAACAGTTTGTTGAAATAGGGTCAGATCTAAGTGATCTCTTCTTAAATATGTCAGTTATAACATAACTCACTGTAATCTCATCAGTACAAGAAAAACATTGACAGTCTAAGCAATTAACGGCTGTTCTGAAGATCGTTCCCTGGGCATGGTTTATTAAAATCACCATCTGCCATGCGCTAGACAACTTGCAGTTTCCCTTGCGTAGACTAATGAATGCCACCGTTATAGACTAGTCTTCAGTGTACTGACAGATCGAAGTGGTTAAATAGTTACAAAAATGAAAACTGACTTGAAATGGATTTAAACATCCAAGTATTAAGTTACTATTGGACTGTGACAAAATACTATTTTCTAGACAGAGTCTAGCATATGTCCTTTTGAAAATATAAATATTTCCACCAATGTCTGTCGAAAAACAATCACCTCAGTGATTCTCCTCACCAGAAACTTACTAAGTTCCAACTCGTTTGCGCAGCACTTCTCGTGACTATCACGATTTGAAAAGTACTTCTTCGTAGATTCGGCAACCATGTGCCTTGGCTCAGCGTAGACGCAACTTGCTCTGCAAGTGCTTGTGATGAAGTGAGCTAACCATGCCTCCTCCAGCTGGCTTTTATACAAAACGGTCAGGGTCACGCGTCATCGCCTGATATCTAGAAATCCTCATATCTCTTGAATCCCTGGTCCGATTTACTTGATACTAATTGCGTTCTCTTTCATTTGGCCGTGCCAGTAATCTGATCCCAGTCTCAAGTATCTGCTCCATGGTTAACTATTTAATCAATAAATAGCCTCCACCTCTGCTATGACTCGCTACGTCATTTACCATCCAACTATCGGTAAAATCCTTCGAAAAGCTTCGAGAAGCAATGTAGCGCGATATTCAAATATCTGAACTTTCAAAACCGAATACAGCCTTTCCCTTGATATCTAGGTGTCTGAAACTTGGAATACCCATTCCTAGATTTGGGCACATCCACCCCACACCTAGCAAAAAATAAAAATTGAAAAATTTTTATTTTTCCTATCTACACATTAAATCATCTGGTTCTTGAATAATAGATCTTCAAATTCGATGCATTGTAAGTTCCCACGATGTTACCAGTTCGTGTATTGGCTACTTCATAGCTTCCATTATTGTTTACTTCCACAATACGGTAGGGCCCAGCGTAAAGGCTTGCAAATTTCGAGTACACTCGATTTTGCACGTCAGAGGGTGTAGGTCTTTTCACTAAAACAAGAGTTCCTACGCGCAAGGGTCTGCGAAAACGCTTTCCTCTCACTCTGCGCTCTCTCTTCTCAGCTTGACTCCTTAACTTGTCTAAAGCTAGAGTTTCCCTCATCTGACGACTTGGTTCAATCTCAGGTGGAATAGAGATGATTCGATCCCATAATCGTGTTGGTTTAATTCCATGATGTAGCAACATAGGAATCTGTCCAGTACTCTCATGAATAGTAGAGTTGATGGATTCGGATGCTAAAGAAAGAACATCCATCCATTTCCAATGCTCATTTGGACAATAGATGCGGCAAAATTTTGCTATCTCAGCCATCACGCGTTCCGCTGGATTGCTCTCTGGATGTCTAATAGAACAAAACAATTGTCTAATCCCAAGATTATTCATGATGGTACGAAACTCTAATGATGTGAATTGAGGTCCACGATCTGATAAAAGGAATTCCGGTTTGCCTGCTTCCGGAATCACGCTGTCTCTAATTCTCTTCGCACAATACTTTGCGTTTGCCTTCTGAATTGGATGTAACATGGTGTATTTGCTAAAAACATCCATAGTCACCAAAATATATCGGTTACCTCTTTTAGACTTTGGGAGAGGACCATATAAATCAGTCGCGAAGATTTCGCAAGGCTTAGAAGGAATAATAGGCCTTGGTAATTCTCTCAATAATCTAGAATTATGTTTACTCCTTTGGCATAAGTCGCATTCTCGAATATTGTTTCTGACAGTTTGTCGCATTCGCTCCCACGAAAATTTCTCTTGAATCATTTTGACTGTCTTATCTACTCCAGCATGACCTGCGATTCGATGTGCCATCCAAATAATGGGTTTTTGCAATCGTGGAGGTATCACTACTCTCAGCTTCGTATGGTCGGGATCTGCAAACTTGTAGATTAACCCATCTAACATCATAAACTCTCTTGAAATTCTTTCAGTTTCCACAAAATCATCATCATTGGGATCCATGTTTCCCTGTAGAAAACGAAAAATGTTTCTAAGACGTCGGTCTCTCCTCTGGGATAAATGCAATAACCTTAACCTTCTCAAGGTATCTTCATCTTCCTGCGTCAGGTTAACTTGAAAAACCTTAGATGTAGACTCCACTGCTCTACTCAACAAATCAGCTCCCACATTCAACTTTCCAGGAGTGTGTTCAATAACTAGGTTGAATTGCTGAATAAAAAGTGACCATCTAGTTATTCTATCGCTGGCAAAGTTTGTTCTCAAAATGAACTCCAATGCGTGGTGATCAGTCCTCACAATGACTGAATGTCCAATTAACATTTTCTTCCAAGACTCCAAGGCGAATATTACAGCAAGTGCTTCTAACTCTGTGGTGTAATAATTTCTCTCTGATGGACGAAGTTTCCTGCTAATGAACGCCAGGTAATGTCTCTTGTGGTCTTCATCTTCTTGAAGTAGAATAGCTCCAATCCCTACGGTGGATGCATCAGATTCTATGATGAAATTCTTGGTAAAGTCAGGATACTCCAATTTCACACTGTTTACTAATAAACTCTTGGCATCTTGAAATGATTGTTCACAATCTTTATCCCATTTCATATTTATTTCCTTTCTTTAACAACTCCTGTAATGGCGCAACTGTCTTGGTGAAGTTCGGACAATGCCCTGCAAAGAATTGGCATGTCCCGAGAAAACTGCGGACATTCTTCACTCTAGTAGGTCTAGGGAAATTTGCAATTGCTTGTATCTTCGTCTCATTGGGACGGTATCCTTCTCCATCCAAAATGTGACCCAAAAATTTTATTTCCTTTCAAAAGAACTGACATTTTCGAAGGTTTACTTTGAAGTTCGCTTTTCTCAAATCTGCGAATAACATTTGAAGATGTAGCAAATGTTCCTCCTTAGTCTCGGATGCAATTAAGATATCATCAATATAACGAATTGATATCTCTTTTACTTCAGGACTCAAATTTTGTTCTAGGGCTCTGATCAAAACGGATCCAGATGTTTTAACTCCAAATGGTAAACGGCGGAATACATATGTCTGCTGGTCAAACATAAATCCTGTAAACTTCTTAGAATCTTCACTAAGCCTAATATGATGGTAGGACGAAGTGAGATCAATATTAGAGAACCAGACCTTGCCTTGGAATTTCCTCAACAGTTCCCTAATGATTGGTGGTCTGTCATACTCTGGCAGTAATCTTGAATTCAAATTTCGCGCGTCTAAACATAGCCTCAGACTTCCATCTTGCTTAGACACTACTGCTAATGGATTGACATAAGATGTAGTATACTTTTCAATCACATTGTTGCTTTCCATTTCCTTGATAAGCACTTTTACTTTTTCCCGATGCTTTTCTGCTACTGGATACAATTTAGCATGAAAAGGTGCATCATCATTTACACGAATATGATATTCAAAATCCTTAATTTCACCAGGTTTAATGTCAAAAATATCTTGATACTCTTCCAAAATCTTCCCTAGCTCTGGGGACTCCTTCTCAGTGTAGACTTCTCTTCCTTCAGCTTCATGAAAAATCAGAGACCATTGAGCATCTCCCTCGATGTCTTCCTCTTCTTTTCCCTCGAAGTTAATCTCTTCGGTATTCTTGAATGTAATCGTCTCTGTCTTCATATCTATCACTGCTTGATATTTCTGAATGAAATCTGCTCCCAATATCATGTCAAAAGCCATGTCCTTCATTACAACAAATACATGTCGGAAATCATGTCCTCCAATCGTAATACATAAGTATAATTGTGTTTTACACAGAGATATTTTATTGGGTATTATTCCTTGGATCTTAATTCCTGATACTGGAATTTCCTCTAAATTCTCCTTGAGCTTCCACAGAATATAAAGCTTCTCACTCATCAGACAAAGCATAGCCCCAGTATCGATCAAAGTCTCCACAGGCATACCAAATACTTCGCATGAAATGATTGGCATTCTAATTCTGGTACCCATTTCTTTTCGTTCGTCATTCTGTTGAATTAAATCATCATCCTCTGCTTGCCATTTAATAATTCTGGAAGTGAAAGTATTCAAAATTCTATCTTCTACTGTGAATTCGAAGTTTTTTTTTTCATTACCATTCCCCCGGGATTGTTGTGTTCCCGATGGACCTGGATTATTGGGCCTCTGCTCCAAAAATTGCAAGTTATCTTGGTGTCTTGCTTCCAAATTTTTCCTCGTGTCCTTGTTAAACTCCTCATTGGACTGACGAGTATCTACATTCCCTCTGTTATTATAATTATTTCTACCATAGGATCTTCTTTCCTGGTACCTTCCTTGAGTATCACGTGGTCTTCTCCATCGAGTGTTGTATCGATTACCACCATCTGGTCTCGCATATGGTTTGTAACTGTATCTGTTACGGTATTGATTCCATCCTCTCGTATTGGAATCTTCCCTCGGCGATTTCTCTTCTCGCTCCTCTCGAATCTCTCGAGGTGTCTGAGAATAACTGTCAGCCATAACAGCATACACAGCGTTGTTACTCTTTGCTCCCTTCTGATGGAAGAATTGTGCGTTTGTATGATCCAGCTTCTGTAATACTTCATCAAACTGTTCCATATTGTAGATGTCAGCAGCGATCAAAGTCCTCTGGACGTCTGCTGGAAATTGACGTATCAATGCAGTAATCAACTCGTTATCTGGCATTGGCGGATCTAAATGTTGGAGTTTAGACAGCTGTCCAGAAAAGTATGTAGAGTATCGAGTAGGTTGTGACGTCGAGAATCTCTTCGAATACAACTCTGCTCTAACTTGCTGTTGGGTTTCCGGGGACCAAAACTTCTTCAATAGCCCACGAGAAAACTCCTCAAAAGTGGTTAAAGTGGATCTAAATGCTCTAAACCACAAAAGTGCGGGACCTTCCAAGAACTTCCCTATTACTCGGATCTGTCTTTCTTTAGGGATCTTAGAATCTTTCAGGTAATCACCTGCTTCTCTCAAAAATTCCACGGGTGTTACAGAATCTCGCCCTGAAAATTTAGAAGGCTTATCTTCTATATTCTTAAACACAGTTATGGGGTTGGATTGAAATACTGTCCTGACCTCATCCTGTCTATCAGTCTCTCTAGCTCCTCCTAGATTTATCTGTATCTGTTCCTTTCCCCTTACATTTGGCATTTTCAACAGATGATCAGACTGTTTCTCATCCTTCATTTGAGTTTTCATAGCCTCAAGCTCCTTCTGGTTTTCTTCTGCCATCTTCTTGATTGCTTCAGTCTCTCTACAATTGTCTTTAACATCAATGGATATCTGGTTCATAACAGCCTCATGACTTTTCAATGACCCTGTCATATCTGATATGTCCTTCTGAGTTGCTTGGATATCCTTGGCAATTACTTCAATGTGGGATGACAAAGATTCCCTAATCTCCTTGATTCCCTCTTGGTTCTCCAGTTTGAGTGTGTCTTTAATTTCATTGACAACTGTGGTTTTAATCTCAGTTTGCAACTCACTAATCACACCTTCTCTTATTTCTCCCATGACAAGTTCCTTGAATTGTTCCGTTAAACGTTGAACAACTAGAATTCCCATCTCGTTACTCTCCTTCTTCACTCGGACTTCCAGGTTGACCATGTCTTCACCAACTTTCCTAAGACCATGTTCTATCCTATCAGCTAAGCTTTGGGATCGAAGATCGGCATCGCGAAATTTATCGTCCATTAAACTTGCGTTAGTAGCTAATGAAGTTTCGAGCTCATGTGTTTTATCGCATAATTTATTCATTTTGCTTTCAAGTGTCATTTTCAAAATTTCAGAATTTTCTTTAAATTTACTTTCCATTGAATTAAATTTACTATTTAAATTTTCCTTTAAGTTATCTTTTAACCTGCTTTCTAACAAGTCGGAATTTTCTTTGAGTTTATCAGAACTTTCTTTAAGTTTATTTTCCAAAGAATCAGAATTTTCTTTAAGTTTATCATTCAAATTTTCTCTAAGTTTATTCTCTAAAGAATCAGAATTTTCTTTAAGTTTATTTTCTAAAGAATCAGAATTTTCTTTAAGTTTATCATCTATACTTTCTTTCAAATTATCAGAATTTTCTTTAAGTTTCTTTTCTAAAGCCTCAGTATTTTCTTTCATAATGGCTGCTACACGCAGTCCAGCCTGTTTCGAACTCTCCTCCAAACTCCTCGTCATTCTCATCATTTCTTCCATAATTTCAATTATTATTCAAACTTAGGGGTATACAACAGTGGCAAACACAAGCTTATAACTAGAACAAGAAATATGACTAGCTAATTGGAACACTATAATAAAATGAGATTTGTCCTAATATCGACGTGATGGAAAAACAAAAGTCTCTACTTTTACGAATTACATTTACCACAATATCACAAGAAAAATATGCAAGTTCTCAAATATCCTCCACCTGGATTCTAATAATGTGTATGTCCAGTCATCGAACGTTTACTACTGAATTTACTTGACGCCCTAATGGTTAAGCCATTATCAAAAATAATCAAACCCATTCTAACTATTAACCAAGTTAAATTTTTAATTTTCCCCACTAATAGGGGTTTCCTACTAATTTATTCATCCAAACCAGACATCTCTCAACTCCCAAAATATTTCTAAAAAATGATCACAATTTCAAATCGGCATGCGATTGACCATGTCTAAATCGGGACCCACGTTCGAAGCCATTTCTCTCTCTATCTTATTTTATGTGCCCGTTTAGACCGGAGTCCGCACGACCACATATGCATTTTACCAATAATCAGTCAGCACGAGAATCAAAATATCCCGGAGCGCCAGATGGGTTAAAGCAAATCGCAAAAACGACATCAAATTTATAAAAATGCTTTACTGATTTTTGGCTCAATGCAACAATAAGGATAGAAGGAGATTTAATTGGGTGAAACACATCTGGTAAAATTATCTCAGTTTATTTAAAGTTAAAATCTGACTGCAAGAATGCTCAAAGCAGCATCACTCCACGTGTGGCGATCCACACTCTTATATACACACAATATACAGAAATCTTCCAAACACATTTGACAATCTTTTTGAAAACACAAGTCCGATTGATAGTCCTGTGGACTGTGTTCCAAAATTATTAATCTTTAATTCCAGCTCAAAATGAATTGTCCATACTGGAAATAACGTAGATCACTGTTTGACTATTTACATGATATTAACACTCGTAGAATAAATGTTTATAGAATTTCTTAAACTTTCACTTGTTTTCCCAGTTTTCAAAAAATATATCGTTGAAAATATTATCATCATCGAAGCAACACAAATTATTAACACATATTAATAACATCTGAAAAGTATTTGACCTTGAGCATAGCATCGAAGAACTGTGCGAAGCACAACAACAATTAATTGTTCTTCTGACATTAAACATTCGAGAAGTGACTCGATTATGAACTTCAAGTTCCAAACAAAATATATGATTTCTGAATCATTAACTTGATCAATAAATGGTTGAACCATTCAACTATTAGATTTTCCACTTGGAAACATTATGAAAAAAAAATATTTATATTTATGGCCATTTCTGGTAACTTTTACAACTTGCAATTCTTCGACAGAATGCGGAAATTAGAATTGTAGTTTTAATAATGAATTCATTTAGTTCATGGCACTAGGATTGAAAATATCCTTCAAATTATTCGTGGTTAAAGAAATATTTAAAATTGGCAGTGGCCCATTCTACTATTTGTGTCAGAACACAATATTACAATAACAACAACGGCAAAGGTCTTCCTCTGAAGAAGAATAAACTACTATCATGACAAATCCGGGTTCTAGCAAAATCAAAGTCTAAATGGAATCCGTAAACAAGGTTGAAATAAGAACTGATGGTTTCAAAGAGATAACCTTCGGGTTATTCATACGACGAAATGTGTGGCTCCAATACTCCTACTATAAACCTGAGCCATCGAACCTGCTATTTGATTGATGCTCGAAAAAAACCTTCATTCCTGCGACTTAAACATGCGCACCTGGGAATGGCATTTCAACTATTCCACACACATAAATTATCTTCCCAAAATTTATACAATAAATCAAGCCTCTTCTTGTTATCAACACTAGAAGATTAATAAACTTACAAGTTTATTTTATTTTACCATTCAGTTCAACCCGTGAATTTAACCATACTTATGAAAAGCTTCATTTCACTTTCGAAGTGTATTTACGTCATGATTTTATATAAATACAAAAATATCCTATTTGATACAAATATCAATTGCTTCCCGTTTCATGCCTCTCCGTGTTATATGAAACATATACTTTGCTCATAGCAAATATCAGCTGTTCAACCAGAACTGACATGTTGGTTGAATGCGGGCTTGCGCTAACCTCTCTCGTTCGTAAAATCTCCTGTTCCAAACTAGAAATGTTTCAACTACTTCATAGGCTCTTTCTCAATACATATGATTATTATAAAATATAATATCCAAGAATTATTTAGAAAAATTATGAAAATTATTATTATTATTATTAGTGGATTATTATTATTATTATTTCAAATATGTTTAATTATCATCTCATTATGTGAGAATCCACATGTTCGAACCTTCGAATATGGAAAAAATATCCATTCCTCAACAAAAATAAATTTAACTTTTACAGTTACATCGGCTGATTACCGTGATTTCCCAAAAATATGAAAAATTTAAATAAATGCTCGAAATGCTCGGTCATCGATCCTAAACTGTTCTGAGTGCTGAAAATACTCAGAATAACACTAACAAGTCTTGCGTAAATCATTACAAGCTTTAAATACGACGAAAAAAATGTGTTGGTCATCTGCAGAAAAATAGTTTGTTCCAATTAGCTAAGCATAATATAATTCAAATGTGGCTTACATTTCTTGATGTTCTTGAAGTGTAGTAAACCTGGTCTATACCAGATTTATCTGTAGACATGCCCTAGCGGACAAGCACGTATAATCCTTGTATCGGCCGCCATTGTAGAACCACAAATCGTCTAGTCAGACATAGTGGTAGTATCTTTCGACGTTTTAATAAACTGTGGTTCCATTTTAATATGTGCTTCTATCAAAGCCATAACAGTTTGTTGAAATAGGGTCAGATCTAAGTGATCTCTTCTTAAATATGTCAGTTGTAACATAACTCACTGTAATCTCATCAGTACAAGAAAAACATTGACAGTCTAAGCAATTAACGGCTGTTCTGAAGATCGTTCCCTGGGCATGGTTTATTAATATCACCATCTGCCATGCGCTAGACAACTTGCAGTTTCCCTTGCGTAGACTAATGAACGCCACCGTTATAGACTAGTCTTCAGTGTACTGACAGATCGAAGTGGTTAAATAGTTACAAAAATGAAAACTGACTTGAAATGGATTTAAACATCCAAGTATTAAGTTACTATTGGACTGTGACAAAATACTATTTTCTAGACAGAGTCTAGCATATGTCCTTTTGAAAATATAAATATTTCCACCAATGTCTGTCGAAAAACAATCACCTCAGTGATTCTCCTCACCAGAAACTTACTAAGTTCCAACTCGTTTGCGCAGCACTTCTCGTGACTATCACGATTTGAAAAGTACTTCTTCGTAGATTCGGCAACCATGTGCCTTGGCTCAGCGTAGACGCAACTTGCTCTGCAAGTGCTTGTGATGAAGTGAGCTAACCATGCCTCCTCCAGCTGGCTTTTATACAAAACAGTCAGGGTCACGCGTCATCGCCTGATATCTAGAAATCCTCATATCTCTTGAATCCCTGGTCCGATTTACTTGATACTAATTGCGTTCTCTTTCATTTGGCCGTGCCAGTAATCTGATCCCAGTCTCAAGTATCTGCTCCATGGTTAACTATTTAATCAATAAATAGCCTCCACCTCTGCTATGACTCGCTACGTCATTTACCATCCAACTATCGGTAAAATCCTTCGAAAAGCTTCGAGAAGCAATGTAGCGCGATATTCAAATATCTGAACTTTCAAAAGCGGCTACAGCCTTTCCCTTGATATCTAGGTGTCTGAAACTTGGAATACCCATTCCTAGATTTGGGCACAGTACGGTACGTTTAAGATCTCCTTCGGGGCAAAATTCTGGCACTGCAGCGTCTCTCAAAGCCACAGTCGTTAAAAGGGAGGTAAAATATTAGCCTAATGTTATTATTATTATTATTGTTATTGTTATCTTTTCACTTTGGAATAGAACCACTATGGATTACGAGTGTTTCCTGTTCGTCTGCCAGAGTTGATGTTCTGCCAGTATCTCATCACTCAGTGCGATCTTCTGAAAGAGCCTTTTATAACCCGGTAGTTTTGAAGATTTGTCTAAATTCATTCCTGTTGAGAATGTTGTCCTCGGGAATATCGATTTCTCCAGGATCTTTATTGCATTCATGTATATTCCCTTCATTGGTGCTGGCAATCAACAATTAACTACGACCTGCCTGTTTGGTTATCAGCTCAAAGGTCACTTGCAGCCACAAAATGCACCGTCGCGTCGAAGTCGGTGTGGATGAATAGGCTAGTGCACTTTAATGAGGCGAATTAGGCTAGGTAAGGAGTGCGATAGTTTGCTAGGGCTTTCCTCGCCGAGTCAATGTATGAATAGCACCACCGTAGAGGTGTATATAGAGTTTTATTATGGGGGTGCCCAACTGGGGGTTCAAACAATAGGGTGTCCGTATAATTTGGCGCAATATCATGAGTTTTAAGGCTATCTGGCTTCACTTTTTCAACCTATTTGTTGTGATGTTTTATGGTTGGTTAATGTCAAACACAACTAAGACCATTTTATGATACTATTTGTTAATACAATCATCTTGCTCACTTGATAGAGTTTACATGGAGAGAATTAATGTTACTGTTTTGATTTACAACTCACACTATTATATAAAGTCAAGGTTTCTTGAAGCATTGCCAAATCGGTTGATAACTTCATCGTCAGTGAGATGTATGTCTCTGTGAATAGATGACAATATTAGACCATTGAGTCTGTTTTCAGAAGTAGAGTTTCTTAAGTATGTTTTCAACCAACTCAAACTCCGTTCGGCAGTACCAGTAGCTGTAGAGAGAGGCAAATTTGCCAAAACTTTGATAAGGGTATAAAAGTTAGGGAAAATACTTTTGTCAAACGCTTCAAGGGCTTGTTGCTGTTCTTGGTAGGTTCATAAGAGCGAAGGCACAGGAGAGTAATAAGAGGTTATGTTGTTACACATAAGATCAGAGCAAACTGATTGTCACACTGTTTACATCGCTCTACCGTCACCTCGCTTTGCAACGTTGCCAGACGTCGCTTAGTAACAATAGTACATTGTTTGCAACGTTGCCATACGTCGCGTAGTAACAATAGCACATTGTTTGCAACGTTGCCATACGTCGCGTAGTAACAATAGCACATTGTTTGCAACGTTGCCATACGTCGCGTAGTAACAATAGCACATTGTTTGCAACGTTGCCAGACGTCGCTTAGTAACAATAGTACATTGTTTGCAACGTTGCCATACGTCGCGTAGTAACAATAGCACATTGTTTGCAACGTTGCCATACGTCGCGTAGTAACAATAGCACATTGTTTGCAACGTTGCCATACGTCGCGTAGTAACAATAGCACATTGTTTGCAACGTTGCCATACGTCGCGTAGTAACAATAGCAATTGTTTGCAACGTTGCCATACGTCGCTTAGTAACAATAGTACATTGTTTGCAACGTTGCCATACGTCGCGTAGTAACAATAGCACATTGTTTGCAACGTTGCCATACGTCGCTTAGTAACAATAGCACATTGTTTGCAACGTTGCCAGACGTCGCTTAGTAACAATAGTACATGATAAGTAGACTATGTTAGTTTGTAATGTTTTAATTCATAAAGAAATATTAAATTATGTGTAACAAAAATGTCGGGGGGCCCGTGCTCCCCCAGGCATCCCCCTTATATTGCTGAACACCATCCAAACCTCAGTAACATTCCAGAGTCCATGGAGCGTTGCTGCCCTCTCACCATGGCGAACCGGAGTTTATACCCGGTTAATATGTATTTTCGAGTTGAAGAGCTACTTAAATCCAAGAGTGTGGTTAGAATTGTCCACAGAGAAATACGAGTGGACTTGGAGGTGTGAAATGCAATGTCCTTGGTGTTAAACAAGTCGTCCTAATTGACAATTCTCTGGCTGTCTCCAGTATTAACTTTGGCAAGTGTTTTTATGGCCTAGCGGGTAATCTTGTAAGCTGGCTGATTTAACTCGTAAAGTCCATGTAACAGTCTGTTTATCCACTTGCTTTATATGAGTCTGTCACCCATCCGACATCATAAACTCGCTCCGTGCGCATCCACCTTCCTTCCTTCCTTCCTTCCTCTTTCTCCTCTTCCGTCTCTTATCTGTTTATATCGTCGTTCCTCTTGTTTCTCTCTTGCTTCCCTCCTTTGAATCTATAATATCTCCTTCTTACTTCACACTATTAGTATCATTCATTTCACCGTTTATTTATTTAATTACTTTGTTTCTAATATTTCTTCATACATTTTTTTTATTTATTTATTTATTTATACCTTCCTTTCTATATTTCTTCTTTCCATTGATTGTTTCTTTCTTTCTTCCTTCCATTTTTCATTCTTTCTTTCTTTCTTTCTTTCTTTCTTTCTTTCTTTCTTTCTTTATTTATTTATTTATTTAATTCTTTCTTCCTTTCGTTCTTTTTTTATTTGTTTATGGGGGGCGTGGTGGCTCAGCGGTCTAGATGTATGCCTCTCACCAAGGCGGTCCGGGTTCGATTCCCGGTCAATGCATGTGAGATTTTCGAAGTGAAATGCCATGTCCTGTGGTTCGGATTCCACGTAAAAAGGAGGTCCCGTGGCTCATAATCATAAGATTCACGGTCACGTAAAACTACAATCTTCCTTTTTATTTGTTTATGTATTTATTTATTTACTTATTTATTTAAACCTTCCTTTCCATCTTTCATACTTTCTTTCATTCTATCTTTCTTTATTTTTTTAATTTATGTTTGTATTTATTTACTACCCTACTGTATCCATTTATTTACTTTCTCTTTTATCAATCATCGTACCTTTCTATCTATATTTTATTGTTTTTATTTATTTATTCATTTAATTAATTTATTCGTTGTTGTCCTTTAATTCCATCTCACATCAATTCATTCATTCTTTCTTTCCTTTTGGCGGATAATGTGTAAACAAAACTACGCCATGCAATTGTGAGAGTTCAATCCAAGGGTCGATGTTTCATTGAGTGGCCAGGATTCTCGTAAAACGACTGGTTTGCTTTAAATGCCATAAATACGACAAAGATGATAAAAATTAACCAGTATGTTAGGAGGTGATACTGTACACTAAATCAAGAATAAAATGTATAATGCCTCCTACAGCGCCTACTTTCTGAGAATTGAACACATGTTCGTAGGAGGGGATCACTGTGATGCCCATTCATTGCAATGTCCTTCAAAGTAAGACACCGACTATGGTTATCTGGTGCTCTGCGCCTCCAATAATCAAGTGTTCTGATTTTACAAAGTAGGCGCTGTAGGATCCATGCTTATTAGATATTTATCGTTATGAGTGCTGCTATAGTACGCTCAATTGGAGCACTACGTTTGGACTGAGTTTCCTCTGGCTTTGTTGATGTTGAGTATTCCATGGGATGACCGGTGGTGTTGTGTTACGAGTAATTGGAGCGATTCACTGTATGAATTGCGATACCAAGTAAAATACTGTTTTCTAGTTTGCGACACTCTTCAGACAGCGAGGCAGTGTTAATTATTCAGGAACTGTGAGGAAGACAAGCATTTAGTGGCGAGTGGCGGATTATTGTAAATATCTGCGGCTTGTGTACCAGCAAAGAGATGCGTGTATTTCTAGCCAGGACACGGGATTAATTAGTGGAGGATTAACAAGAGAAAGAGAAAAAGGGTGAGTGTGCTCTATAAGGAAGAAAGTGTGCTAATGGATTCTGTGTGCTTATTGTACGCTGTATGTTTCTAGACCTGCAATAAAACTAATATCATTTTTTGGTTCTAAGGGATCATTTGTGCTGTGCTGTACCTACTTTAATACAATTAACGAACGTGATACTAGGGGTAGCACGTACGCGTATTCTTGTTTTGATGCAAAGTATCACTAGTGAATTATTTGATACTTAACCCTTTCACTTCAAGATCTCATCTGACGGATGCGTGAAAACTGTCATCCATATTTACCAAGCTGTGCACATGCTTAATTGAGATGGAAGAGAGACCAATAAAGATATTAAAATAAAATATTATAAACAGAGTGTATTATTACTTGTTTCACTGAAAAGCCGCATGATTTCACTGTAAAAACAAGAACTTCCGTGACGAACTAAAGAGCCTACTTTTCTTAAAATTTAAGATTCATGCCAATGATTAATCTATATGGATCTATCTAGAATAATGACAAAATTAAGTTGGTAATATCGAAATTTTTAAATAGTTCGAAATACTGTATCCCTGGCATAATGTAGCCTAATAGAGCACTACAGTTGGCAGCCCTGGTGACTGAATATATTCTTAGTTCCATCTCTTAAGGTACAGAATACTAAATTTGGTTGAAGTCCAATGGACGTTACATGCAGTTAAACACTGGATCTAACTGCGCGCGTAAATCATGGTGGCAACAATGTCATGCATATATTGGTCAGAAATAATCTGAAAAAACATGAGCTATTGTTGTGACAATTTTGAATGAAATCCATTAGTTAGTATAGAAGTTACATGCATTTTAAAATTGGACCTATCAGCAGGCTTAGAATCAAGTTGGCATCACTGACGTATATTAGATACTCCAAATTAATCTAGAATGCCAGGTACTATACGTGTGCAATGTTTAGAGCTATTGGTTTACATACTTTCTGATATATTGGTATTTGGATACAATAAACTGAGAGCATTTATTGACAGTTGGCAGCCCTGGTTGTTCTTAAGAATACGCTGAGTCATATCTGGTAATGTACATATAGCACTTATGAAATTTGGTTGAATTCCAATTGATAGTGTAGAAGTTACATGCATTTAAAAATTGGACCTATCAGCAGGCTTATAATCATTTTGGCAACACTGCCATGTATGACCTCTTGGAAATTAAACTGAAATATTACACGTGCCAATTCTGAGCTCCCCGGGTTTTAGTTTTAGGCGAAGTAAAACGTATCCAGTACAACTTATAAAAGTTACAAAAGTGCGGTAGGAAGTCACCCACAACGCAAGAATACAAGAACCTATCAATGGTAAAGGTAAATAGAAAATATCAGTAATTAATAATACCTCCCAGCACAAGGGGATAGTGAGGTTATATTGCACAAAGATGGTCTTAACACAAATCGCATACAGCAACAAAAAATCTAAGTGAATGTCCTACCGCAGAAGTCGCAGGTAACATATAAAAACCGTGTATGGATAAGAAGTACCACCGGCAAGAAACCAGTGACCTGCGCTAAATGCGGTAAAGCATTCTTCACGAATTGAAAGCCGTATGCAATAGCACGAATTTGTAAATGCCTTACAACAGATGATGCAGGAAAAACGCCATACACCAGAAGATACATACAGTATAACAAATTAATTATCCTACATGAGTACGTTACATGCTATGCCACAAATCATTCCTAGACAGCACAAATTTACCGGTATCCAACAGTAGTTCTCTCATATATAAAACACGTGAGAGAGCAGGAACACCTAACGAACATCAGGAGAGACAATATGCCACCGAAAAAGAAAAATCGTAATAACCACAAGACCACTATGGAATTATCGGAAAGTTCCGGTGATGAAGAACAACAGCAGGGTTCGGAAATCAAGGAAATGTTCTCGGAGATCTTGACTGAACTCAGGAACCTAAAATCCCAGAGTGACGAATTTAGCCGTGAAACGAAACAAGAAATCATGTATATCAAAGAAACCATAGAGAAGACAGACGAAAACGGAAAGAGGTAAACGAGGCAGTGGAGTCAAGAATAACAAACATAGAGAACATGACGCAAGAAAAATTAAATTTGACACAAGAAAAATTAAATTTGATATCAGAAAGAATCAAAACCCTAGAGACATGGGAAGAACAAACGGAAAAAAGGATGAGAAAGAACAATATCGTAATTAAAGGAAAAGAACTAACGATGGAGAATGATAACAAAAAGGAAGTAGATGCAAAAGCTACAGAGATCTTAGGGAAGATAAATGCAGATGTTGAAATAGAGAACATGACATACATAGGGAAAGATAAAAACAACAGGGGGATCTTGAGAGTCACCTTCAAGAACTTCACAGACAAGTTAAGAACAGTTCGAAACAAGGCGACGCTGAAAGGGCAAGACGTTTATATAGACGACTACCTTACTAAGAATGAGAGAGAGATTCAAGCAGCACTAAGAAGCATAGCCAGAGAACAGAGAAATAGAGGCAACGAAGTAAAAGTCGGATATCAGAAGATCCTTCTAAATGACCACTGGACAAAATGGAATGACCTAAACACAAAAAACTGAGCACCAACAACCAGGAGGTGATACAGACGGTACACAAGGAGAACAAGGAAGAACTAATAATCGCCACCTGGAATTTAAGGACTCTGAGAACGGAAGAAAGAGAAACGGAATTAAAGAATGCATTAGCTGACCTGAAATTCGATATACTAGGTCTTAGTGAGGTTAGAAAATATGGGCAGGAAATAATTGAAACACTGGAAGGAGATATATTCAGCTACATAGGCGAAACGAAAGGACAGAAAGGAGTGGGATTCATAATAAAGAAGAAACAAAAACATTGCATTAAAGAAGTTAAAGGGGTCTCTGAGAGGATAGCTGTACTATCCCTGAAATTAAACAGACATACCTTCACAATTATCCAAGTCTATGCTCCCACAGAAGCTAGTACGGAGGAAGAAATCGAACATTTCTACGACTTTCTACAAGACACATTAAACCACTACAAAGTCCATAGAACCGTTGTAATGGGGGACTTCAATAGTAAAATAGGCAATCGAGAAATTGAGGAAGAGGAGCCGATAGGACCCTACGGCTATGGATCCAGAAACGAACGAGGGGACAGGCTTATACAATTCGCACAGGGACAAGGACTAAAAATCGTTAATACCTTTTTCAAGAAAAAACGCAAGCAGTAGGTGGACATGGAGAGCACCAAATGGGAAAACAAGGAATGAAATTGACTTCATACTAGCAGACAGACTAGAGGGCATCAAAGATATCCAGGTGATCAATGGTCTGAAACTTGACACAGATCACAGAATGGTTCGAATGAAAATGCTTATTCCAAAGAAACAATGCCCATACGTTAAAACCAAAAGGGTCGACCCGGAAAGAACCAACCGAATCCAGTACACAGAGAAACTGAAGAAGAACCTGCAAGAGCTGGAAGAAAAGAGGAGATGATAAAATGGAGAAGTGCATCACAAAAGCTGCTACAGAATCCTCTATTGGGGTGAAAAAGTCAGGAAATAAGCTGAAAGAAAGCACCAGACGACTGATTGACGAGAGGGAGAAATTAAAACGGGAAGCAGAAACCAACCATCAGAAAAAGACAGAATATGCGGAATTGAACAAACGCACAAAAAGAGATATCCGAAAGGACATCCGAGATCACAACACTGAAATGGTCAAGAAGGCTATAGAAAGATCGACATCAGTAAGAAAGATCGGGAAAGAAATATCAGATGGCAAACACTGGATATTAGGAGTGAAGGATGTGAAAGAAAATAGACTAGCTTCAAGAGAAGAGATACTGCGACATGCCACGGAATTCTACGAGAAACTATACTCCAGCACCCTCGAAAGGGAAAGTATGATTCAAAATTTGAATAATCCGAAGGGTCACCAGGAAGAGGAAGTACCCCCCATCCTTCAAAGCGAGGTGAGTGCAGCAATAAAAGAAATAAAAATGAAAGATGCCCAGGTGACGATGGTATATTTAACGAATACCTAAAATGGGGAGGTGAGGAACTTGTAGCAATCATCACTCGACTCTTCAACACAATACTCGAATCTGAAGAAATACCAGCGGAATGGAAACTAAGCACTATAATCCTGCTCCATAAAAAGGAGCTAAAGACGACATCAACAACTATAGACCGATAAGTCTGCTGCCAAGTCTATACAAACTGTTCACAAAAATATTAACCAAGAGAATGTCAAAATCACTAGCGGAAAACCAACCTATAGAACAAGCAGGTTTCAGATCAGGATTCAGCACGGTGGACCACCTCCAAACAGTAAACCAACTCATCGAAAAACTGCAAGAATTCAACCTTAAAGCCTATATTGCATTTATAGACTATAACAAAGCCTTTGACTCCGTGGAACACACATATGTTCTAGAGGCCCTAGAGAACCAAAACATACAGAAAAGGTATATCAGACTTCTAGCAAAAATCTACGAGAGTAGCCAGGCAAAAATACGGACAGAAATGGAGGGAAAACACTTCGAGCTAGAGAGAGGAGTGAAACAAGGAGACCCCCTCTCACCAAAACTATTCACTTGCCTGCTAGAATACCAATTCCGGAAAATTAAATGGAAAACAAGACACGGCATCAACATAGATGGACAAAACCTGACACACCTACGGTTTGCAGACGACATCATACTCATGGCAAAATCTGCATCAGACTTAGAACAAATGGTAACAGAATTAAACAAGGTCAGCAAAGAAGCTGGCCTAACCATGAACCCGAGTAAAACGAAACTGATGACAAATGCGACAGAAAACCCAGTAAACATTGACGGTGAAACATTAGAGTATGTCCAGGACTATACATACCTAGGTCAAAATATTTCATTCCATAACAATACGGAGAAAGAAATCAAAAGAAGAATTGGGCAAGCATGGAAAAAATTCTGGTCCTTGAAATTCATTTTAGGAGATAAATCTCAGAAACTAAGCCTGAAAACACAAGTTCTAGAGATATGTGTAATCCCAGTAATGCTGTATGGATGTCAAACATGGTCACTAACTTCGCAGCAGAGAAAAACGCTCCAGATAGTCCAACGCAGGATGGAACGAAAAATCCTCAATATCACGCTGAAAGACAGAATACGGTACGAGGAGATACGCAGAAGAACCAGTATTAAGGACGTCATCAACACAGCGGACAGACTAAAATGGAAATGGAGAGGCCACGTAGCGAGGATGGAGCATAGAAGGTGGACGCACAGACTAACGATGTGGGACCCCAGAACCGACAGGAGAAACGTAGGAAGACAGAGGACACGCTGGGCTGACACATTCAAGAAATTTGCCGGACCACAATGGACAAGAAGAGCAAGAGACAGACAAGAGTGGAAGACCCTAGAGATGATCCTTTTCAAAACATAGTTAATGCGAGGAAAGGAAAGAGCAACTCAGTGCAACATAGTGAACCCTTAAATACAATAGCGATAATGTATTGAGGACATTTTAAAACTGTACTGAAATAAAGTGAACGTGCTAGAAACATTAACAATTTTGCAAATTTTAGATATAATAACAAGAATACAGAACATAGACAATACTGTAACTAGGTTAGGAATATGTATATCAATAGCTATAAGAACATTCAAGAACAGAGACTAACATGCCAGAAAAGTGCACCACTAGGTGCCTCACTACTCTTTAGGACTGCTCACCTAATGAGTGTAATGGAGCAAAATCCCTGCCTAGACAGGAGGCCATTGCCCTTAGGGGATTAAAGGGCTGTATTTAGTATTAGTATTATTATCTATGTGTGCCAATTTTGAAATAGCTCCCATTCATACCTTCCATGATATCCTACATGGAGCTCAAATTTCAATTGCGATTTTTCAGCAGTTGGTAGCACTGACATAATTTTCAAATACGGCATTTAGACATCCAGGTATAGATCTTTACTCCTACCAAATTTTGTTTCGATTGCTGCATCCGTTTAGGAGTTGATAGGGGGACACACACACTCACAGCCAGACAGACAAAAGGACAGACAGACAGACAGACAGACAGACAGGGCAGACAGGCAGACACACATTTGCCCGGATCGATCTCATAAATCTAATTTTTCCATATTTTTGCAAAATGTGAAAAGTAGGATAAAAACAATGGATAAAAATTAAGAATTTCCGATTTGAAATTTTTGAAGTAATTTTAAGAAATGTAATTCACTTGTTAAGTCTACTATTCATGTTAAAGGAAACTCTATGTTATTTGGTATCGAGGTAAATGTCAAGATTCAAAAATTAACAACGAAAACTGAGAAAAATACATGCAAGTTTGTCATCAACCACCACGTAAACAAGACACGGAACTCTGTGAGCTCATGTTTCACACTCAAAGATAAATACAGATCCTCAGAGGTTCCCCGGGAATATAAACGTGAGTTAAAATTGCCTTCTTCGTGTTCCCTGAAAATTGTCGTTAGCAAGCGTAAAAATAACGAAATGCTCAATAATACAGGACGGTAACGATGGATCGTTACCCTGACAGTTTTGACACGAATTTACGCTATGTATACAGCTAGGGGACCAGTCATGATATTGCTTGATATTGCTTGAAAATGTACTACCATTTATAACCACCCTATATATGGCATTGGCTTAATAATATAAGTTAGCGTGGCGGGGGAATTAAATATACAGAAAAAACCGTTTGAATGCTTAATTTTTGAATTTATTATGCTAATAAAAAGAAATAATCTTCTAAGCAACTTCGATCACACGGTGAAATTGGAAATCCGTTGCGGAATTAGCAGAGTAGTAAGTTATTCCCGTACGAAAGAGGGGGGCTAATATGGTTGTGAGCGGGGGAGTGCAGGGGTAAGATTGGCACCACTGACGCGTGAAACCAACAGACACCTCATTAGGTGCAGTCCTCAACTCATTACCTCCCACAAAGGCTAATAGGCAGCGCCACTCAGCTTGCACAATATGCTGAATTAGGCACCATGCAGGACCAATCAATAAAAATCTCTTTCAGGTCATTGCTAAAGCACACATCGATATAATAACCAACACATGGTCCTTTATCGAATGCAGGGGCGCATAGTTTGAGGTCGATATTGCACCGCCTGTGCAAGAATAGGGAGTTGAAGTCATGAGTGGCATAAAAATAGCGTGAGCTGAAAATACCTCATTGTTAAACAGGCTGAATGTTTGGCTACATTGTAAAACACGTGGCTTCCATGTTGACGTATTCTAGTTAAGGTGTTATATAAATTACTAGCAACCCGCCCCTGCTTCGCGCAGGAACTGTTATGAATGCATTACATGATAAGCACTTTTTTTTCGACGTCAATGTACTACGACCTGTATCCCTTTTACGTCGCGGCATAAAGGGTTAAAATCACTGACTGGACTATTAGTTATATTATCATGGAGATGCATGTACAACGAATTCTTGTCAGACCAGTAACTTAAGAATGGCGAGGTGCATGAAACACAAATCCCCCTTCCGTCCAATCTTAGCTTGACTGTGTATTTTGCGGAAATAAAGTTCACAGGCGAAATGAAGAAAAGCTGAGTTGCACTTCCAGGGAAACTCCAAACACAACCACTCTTCTCTGAGGTCTTAACTCATCTCGACTCGACAGTTTGCTGCTAGCTGTATCTGGGGTTATAGGCTCGCCCGCTAGCTAGGCTGTAACTGGGGTGATAGGCTCGCCCATAGCTAGCTCGTAATAATGTCGCCTCAGTAATTGAATGAGATTGTTGGAAGAAATGAAAACGTAAAAACACTTATAGTGGGCGATGTATTGAAGATAGAGATAATATGTAGGTCTTAGAGTTATGTACTGTTACATGCAGATTATTGTGTACGTGTAGCATTCAAACTTCAATCGCATGATTAGGACACAAGGAGATTTTAAAATTTCGCACAGCTGCCATCTTGTGGTTATGGAAGAAATTGAAATAAATTAGATGCCAGTGGATTAACATTCGCATAAGGATTTACTGTACCAAGTGTCATTGCACTCGGATGGTTAAATTGCGAGAAACGTCCATGTGAATATTTATAATTCGCGTCGCCGCCATGTTGGATTTCTGATCACCAGGTTATTGAAAGTCCTATAGGTGAACTTAAGTTCACAGCCCCTATGAACATAAAGAAAATATAGTTTGATTGCTATAATATATTTGTAGATATTCAGAGCCTTCTAAATATTTCGGATGGTCGCCAAGTTGGATTGTTAAATGTATAGGCCATAGAGTCATGTATTATTAAAGGAAAATTATTGCGTAGGTTCATTATTCAAACTTTCACTTCGATCGCATGATTACGACACAAGAAATAAAAACGTAATTTTGAAATTCGCACAGCCACCATCCTGAGGTTATGTAAACAATTGAACTAAATTAGATACCAGTGCATTTCAATGTGTATAAACATTTCCTGTACCAAGTTTTATTGCGTTTGTTTGGTTAAATCGCGAGAAAGGTTTATTTAAATTTTCAAATTCGCTTGGCCGCCATATTCGTTTTGTAGTTAACCGGTTTTTGAAAGTCTTATAGATGAACTTCCAGTGTGCCCTTTATCTCCATAAAAAAATTCATAGTGATATCGGTAATAGTTTCAGAGATATAGAATGCCGGTGAAATATTTCGCAAATCCGCCATCTTGTGGTTATGTAAACAATTGAACTAAATTAGATACCAGTGCATTACAATGTGTATAAACATTTATTGTACCTAGTTTTATTGCGTTTGTTTGGTTAAATCGCGAGAAACGTTTATTTAAAAGTCGCAAATTCGCGTGGCCACCATGAGGGTTTTGTAGTTACCAGTTTTACAAAAGTCACATAGGTGAACTTCTAGTAGTTCCCTTTATCACCGTAGTAAAATCCAGGGTGATATCAGGAATAGTTTCGGAGATATTGAATGCTGGTGAAATATTTCGCACAGCCGCCATGTTGGATTTGTGAGACGTAACTAAATTTGAAGGGTACGGTCGGCGTCGTCCGGAATAGTGCTATGAACTTACCGAGTTTCATTGAAATCAATCCAGCCGTTTAGATTTTTTTAGGGACACACACACACACCTCACACACACACATGCACACACACACGGACAAAAGGTGATCTCATAAGCCTTTTTTTTAAATTGAAAATAGGCTAAAAATCAGCAATTCTGTAACGTTTACTGAGACCATGTACGCGTTGATACGTTTATCTATGGAATGATTAGTGTTCTTTGGAGGTGGCGTTGGTGCGCTTGAGTGGAGGAAACATGAACTAGTGAAACGAGAGTGTCAACTCTGAGGATAGCAGAGATGAGTTTAGACAATGGGAGTTGAACATTGATAAATAAAAAGTGATTGGAGGATATTGGAGATTATAAAAAAGAAGTAATTGTATGAAAAAAGACGTGAAGGAGAATATACTGGATTAATCTGTCTTATTTAATACGTCGTATTAGTTATAGTGTAATGTAAGAACTCTGGCAACACCAGGAAAATTGGATTTAGTTACCAAGGAACTAGAAAAGTATAACATAGATCTAGTTGGTCTACAAGAGACAAGATGGCCATTAAATGGCCAAATTAACTCCAATAGCTATACCCTGTACTATAGTGGCTGTGATAATGGAAGTTACCATACGGGTGTAGGAATTGCCATAGCCAAGAAATTTTTAAACACCTTAATTACGTTTGACCCAGTCAATGAAAGAATGTGCTACATGCGATTAAAAGGAAAGTTTCATAATATTTCTATAGTATGTTTTTATGCACCCACTGAGGAGGCAGAGGACGATGTTAAAGACTCTTTCTATGATAGTTTAGACCAACTGATGACAACCCTACCCAGCTATGACATAAAATTGTTTTTGGGAGATGCAAATGCAAAAGTTGGTAATGAAGAAATATGGAAACAGTACACAGGAGGCAACAGCCTTCATAATATTTCCAATGATAATGGGCAAAGACTAATCAGCTTTGCTATCGCCAAATACCTTAAAATTATGTCCACTCACTTCCCTCGAAAATATATTCATAAAGCAACATGGGTATCTCCTAATGGCATAACAAAAAATCAAACTGACCATGTTTTAGTGGAAAGTAGACACAAAAGTAGCATCGTAGATGTAAGAAGCAGGAGAGGTGCAGAATGTGGAACAGATCACTACCTAGTCATTTTCAAACTTAGACAAAAACTATGTATAGTCAAAAGAGTGAAACAAACTACAGCTCCAAAAATTAATATCAAAAGGCTTACTGATCAAACTATAAAAAATGATTTTAAACTGAAGCTAACCAACAGATTCCAAATTTTAGATCAACGAGAATCAGAACAAACGGTAGAGGGAAAATGGCAAAATATAAAGGATTCTATCACAACAATCGCCGAAGAAGTTGTAGGCTATCGAGAGAGTTCAAAAGGGAAAACACCTTGGTTTAATGAGGATTGCCAAAGATTAATAGACGATAGATTAAGAGCAAAAAAGTTGATGCTTACCAAACAAACTCTAACCAACAAACAAAATTACAAACAGATAAATAGGGAGACTAACAAAACATTACGAGCAGCTAAACGGAACTTTGTGAAAGATCAGCTAAGAAAAGCAGAAGAAGATAGCAACAAAAATAATACAAGAGAATTTTTTCGCTTTGTCAGATATTTTAAACAAGGGTACAAGGCAAGATCAGTAGGGGTAAAAGATAGGAATGGCAATGTTGTTTGCAACCAAACAGAAGTGCTAGCAACTTGGAAAAAGTACTTTGAAGACCTCTTAAATTGTGAAGAAGTGGCAACAAACATTGAAGAGGAATTATACCTAAATGTCCAGCCAAAGATTAACCCTCCTACCTATGAAGAAGTTGAAAAGGTAGTTAAAAGTTTAAGAAACAATAAAGCCCCTGGAGAGGATAACATAATAGCAGAACTTCTTAAAGCAGGTGGAAGCCCTTTGCTAAAAAGGTTACATAACTTAATTATAGAAATCTGGGAGAAGGAAGAAATCCCAGTAGAATGGAAGATGGCAGTAGTAGTTCCGATTCACAAAAAGGGAGATAAATTCGAGTGCAATAATTACCGAGGGATATCATTAATAAGCAGCGCATATAAAGTATTCTCAAGAATAGTCTACAACAGACTAGCATGTTATGCAGAAGAAATTCTTGGAGATCACCAAGCAGGATTTAGAAGCCAAAGATCTACAACAGACCAAATTTTTGTCTTAAAGCAAGTAATATCCAAATATTGGGAGTTTAACAAAACAGCCCATCTTCTTTTTGTAGATTTCAACAAGGCATACGATAGTGTCAATAGGAAACAAATGTGGAAATACATGCAGCGGAATGGAATACCAGAAAAACTTATCACTATGGCAAAACTGTGCACAGAAGGGTCCAAATGCAAAATTAGAATCAATAATGAATATACCGAAGAATTTAATGTCAACACTGGAGTAAGACAGGGAGATGGACTCTCGCCTTTATTATTCAATTTAGCTTTAGAAGAAACATTGGAACGAGTAAACCAGCTCCACCCAGGCCTTGAAGTGGGAAACAAGATAAACATATTAGCTTATGCTGATGACATAACACTCATGGCAGAAAGCGAATACGATCTAAAAATACTCACAGAAACCCTAATTGAAGAAGCCAAGGAGGTAGGTCTAATGATAAATGAACAAAAAACAAAATATCTAGTTGTAGGAAGGAATGCAGCACAAGTACAAAACCCCTTAACAGTTGCTTCATACGCTTTTCACAGATGTACTGAGTTCAGATATCTGGGGATTATCATAGACCAGAATAATATGGAAGAAACAGAAATAAAATCAAGAATTCTCAGTGGCAACAAAAGCTACTGGTCTCTCCAAAATCTCTTAAAGAGTAAAATTATATCTAGAAAAACTAAAGTGAGAATTTACAAAAGCATTATACTTCCTGTTGTCACGTATGGCTCAGAAACCTGGGTATTGTCCAAGCAAACTGAAAGGAAATTAGTAACTTTTGAAAATAGAATACTACGACGCATTTTCGGACCGATAGTAGAAAATGACCAGTGGAGAATTAGAACAAATAAGGAATTGCGGGATCTCTACAAAGAACCGGATATCGTCGCTCGTGCCAAAAGCCAAAGACTGCGCTGGGCTGGTCATGTACATAGAAGAAGTAGAGAATTGAATTTAAGGGCAGTTTTGGAAGGTGTACCCAGAGGAAGGCGACCATTGGGACGACCGAGACTTCGCTGGTGGGACCAAGTTCAAAAAGATATGAGAAAAATCGGAGTCACGGAGGACATAATGGATGATCGAGAAAGATGGCGCCGTGCTGTTGGCGAGGCCAAAAACCTGCTTAGGTTTGAGTGGCCATCTAGGTAAGGTAAGGTATTAGTTATAGTGTTACGGCTTCATCTATAGCTCCTCCACCGGAGTAAAATTTAATAAAGGATAAAAAGACTAATGATATAAGTTGGAAATTATATCAATGTGACTACATTACAGGAACAATTTAAATATACATCCCTTAAGACCAGTAAATAGTAAGTAGCATTCCGATGATTTATTGCTATGTTGCAGTATAATATTAAGCTGCCTTGTTTACTGTAGTGTCCTGGTTGGTGTTATAAACTCGCCATTCCTGAGATGAATGAGTTCTCGTGTCTCTATTAAAAGAATATTAATTCATAGTAGGCTATTCTATCTATGAATTGGCGCCCTCCCGGAAATATTTATATCACACGATTAGAAACAATTACAATTCTTCTAGGTTTGAGCCGTGTCTTGTGTGGGGTTTCGCCTAGTACACCAAGATGGCTCCTCAGCGTGCTCTTGGTGTCCCCGCCCGGACCCCCAGAGGGCTGGCGAATTGCGCGCTACCTCCCTTTTAATGAAGCACACCTGCGCCTCTTTACTGCGAGACATAAACGCTCAAGCAGTCACAACTTCGCTATGAAGGCTTCCATAAAGATGGTATATTGGCTTTCACGGCCAGTGAATTAAAACTCAGCAATATTTCAAGGTTTGTGTCCCAGTGCACACATACATAGGCGCCATCCGCAAACTATTGGGCTGATGACCTCGGTAAAAAGACGCTTCCCACACGATGGTATGTTGTTGAAAAATTTGGTAGAGATCAGGTGATTAGCTTAGTCGTCATTTGATTTAAGCTTTGAACATTTGGGTGGCCGTAATTACGTTTCCGTCAAGATGGCGGCAATAGAAAACATGACACTGAGGTGCCCTTTGCTAGTGCTACCTCTGTACCAAATTTCGTTCAATTCGGTTTCACCGTGTTCAAATTGATAGGCGGGGAGTGGGGACGGTCATGCAGAGTATACACACACACACACACACACACACACACACACAGACACACACACAGACACACACACACAGACACACACACAGACAGACACACACAG
>OX336394.1:15047191-15247191 GCA_946902985.2 Meconema thalassinum
ACTAAAAATTAAAATAAAACACTCTCAAAATCAAAATAAAACAAACTAAAAATTAAATTAAAACACTCTCAAAATCAAAATTAAACACACTAAAAATTAAATTAAAACACACTCAAAATCGAAATTAAACACACTAAAATTAAAATAAAACACTCTAAAAATCAAAATTAAACACACTAAAAATTAAATTAAAACACTCTCAAAATCAAAATAAAACACACCAAAAATTAAAATAAAACACTCTCAAAATCAAAATAAAACACACTAAAAATTAAAATAAAACACTCTCAAAATCAAAATTAAACACACTAAAAATTAAATTAAAACACTCTCAAAATCAAAATAAAACACACTAAAAATTAAATTAAAACACTCTCAAAATCAAAATAAAACACACTAACAATTAAAATAAAACACTCTAAAAATCAAAATTAAACACACTAAAATTAAATTAAAACACTCAAAATCAAAATAAAACACACTAAAAATTAAATTAAAACACTCTCAAAATCAAAATAAAACACACTAAAAATTAAAATAAAACACTCTAAAAATCAAAATTAAACCCACTAAAAATTAAATTAAAACACTCTCAAAATCAAAATAAAACACACTAAGAATTAAATTAAAACACTCTCAAAATCAAAATTATACACACTAAAAATTAAAATAAAACACTCTAAAAATCAAAATTAAACACACTAAAATTAAATTAAAACACTCTAAA
This sequence comes from Meconema thalassinum, assembly GCA_946902985.2. Lineage (NCBI taxonomy): Eukaryota > Metazoa > Arthropoda > Insecta > Orthoptera > Tettigoniidae > Meconema > Meconema thalassinum. Next base: position 15,047,919 of record OX336394.1, read on the forward strand.
AATTAAAATAAAACACTCAAAAAATTAAACACACTAAAATAAAAATTAAATTAAGAGTATGAAATCAAAAGTAATAAATAAATAGATAATTTTTGAAATGTATTTAAAATAATAAGATTAATATTGAATATTATAAATCAAAATTAGGGCTGAAATGAAAATTTAAATTTAAAAAATATAGTAAAAATTAAAAGAAAATAGTCTGCCCTATAAAGGGTTAATTTCGCATGAGGGATTGTACTTAACAGGTTTCTAAAAGGTAACCTCTGTGATATCAGTAACAGCGATTGCACATTTTATGGCTGTGATGCTGATAATAGAATATCAGAGAAGTGGCAGTAGGACTAGAAGAATCATAAACACACGTGGCTTATTAGATTAGAGTGCAGTAAGTCAGCGAGCCAATAAGAGAGAGAGTGGGTATTGACTTTCACGTCAGCCTTGCCTCCTCATCGCCTCTCACATCAGATAGATGTCTATAACTTACAGTACACCTCGTAGTACGCACATCACTTCTCCCTGAAGCTGATAAACGCTGAATTATTGAAAGCCTTCCGTATTCTTTTAATATGGATATGCTTTGGAGCTGGGGTTTAACCCTTTCGCTGTCAGGGTTTCAGCGGATGGATGTGTGCTAAGCACCGACATGGAATACAATTACTGTATGACTGTATGACTGTATGACAGTATTGATTAATAGATAATGCTGATTTTTAATTTCTTGGCCGTGAAAAGCAATATACTATCTTATTGGATATTTTTTGAACATTTTAAAAGATCTTGTCGACTTCGTCGTTACGCTGAGGTCTGGCGTTACGTTACGGTGACGGAACGAAATGTACCTAGAATGCACTGAGGTGTATGACGTCATAGTACGATGTAGCAGCCGAGTACCAAGAAGGCAGTGCGAGAACAATCCAGCAGGCAGTGAAGAAACAAAATAGAATCTTGAAACTCTGTTCTCGCACTGCCTTCTTGGTACTCGGCTGCTAGCATTTAAAATGATATAAAGTCCAGTCTTTCAGACTGACTATCCGTGTCTTTTTCTTAATTTGGTGTAGTATTATTAAGAATTATAGATAATAATAATAATAATAATAATAATAATAAAATCATTATATTGCATTTCACGGCCAAAAAATTAAAAATCAGCAATATTTCTAGGTTGATGCTGTGTCTTTTGCGGGGTTTTGCCTAGGAACACTAAGGTGGCTCATCAGCGGGCTCTGGTCTCCGTTCCCGTGAAATCCAGTATACCATCTTTTTGGAAGCCTTTATATGGAGGTTAAAGGCTGCTTGAGCTCTTAGCTCTCGCCGTAAAGAAGTGACGTAGTGCGCAGTTCGCTACTCCTGTGAGGGTCCGAGCATGGACACCAGGAGTCCGCTGATGAGCCAGCTTGGCGTTCCTAGGCAAAACCCCACACAAGAAACGGCATAAACCTAGAACAAGTAGTTCCGTGAAGAACTATAAAGTCTATTTTCATATATCCTACTCATATTAATTGCCCCTATCCATACACAAAATTTCAGTTTGTTGTAATAGATTCGTAGATATTGAGAACCGTCTAAATATTTCAGATAGTCGCCATGTTGGATTGGTGAGACGTAATGCAATTTGAAGGACACGGTCGGGGTCGGCCAAAATGGTGCTATTAACTTATCGAGTTTCATTTCAGCCATTTAGAAGTTATTATGGGACAAACGCACCACACACGGACAAAAGGTGTTCTCGTAAACCTTTTTTCTTTCTTAAAATGAAAATAGGCTAAAAATTGCTGAGTTTTAATTATTCAACTGTTGCACATGTTTCCTTCGGCTAAACGTTCTGTTAAGAATAATAAATAAGATATCGTTGTGTCAAAACTATATATGAATGATTACAAAGAAGAATAATTTTCTATGCCGGCCCCGTGGTGTTGGGGTAGCGCACCTGCCTCTCACCCGGAGGCCCCGGGTTCGATCCCCGGCTCCGTCAGGGATTTTAAAACTGACGTGATGGTTGGAACGGGGTGCACTCAGCCTCGTGAGGACAATTGAGTAGCTGTCTGACAGTGAGACAGCGCCCCGATCACGAATACCAAGATTAACGGCCGAGGGGACCCGACGCGCTGATCACGCGTCACCCCTATATCTGCAGGCCAAATGGCTGGGCAGCGGTCGCTTGGTTGGCCTTAGCCCATCATGGGCTGGATAGTCCCAGGGGTTGACTTTTTTTTTTTTTTTTGGTTGAATAATTTTCTATGACTTAGGTAAAACCACGTCTTCTCAGGTTGAGAGAATCCCGTTCCAATCTTCAGGACGCCAGAGCCGAGAATCAACAATCCAAGTTACTAGTGTAAGGTGTTGACTCAGAGTCGGGAGGCAGATCTCAGAAGTGGTTTCCCCACTTCTGGTACCGCCTCCTGCCCCACCTTATTGTAAGTTACAAATTACAAATAAAAGAACTTTCCACTTATTACACTTGTGTGAGGCTACATTATCGGTGAGATCTGACTAACGCTCTTAGGTTCCAACGTTCGTCGCCAGGAGCTGCCTGCGGTGGCATATAGTAACCAAATGCAGAACTAGTTGTCGTTGACGGTGGAGTTTGATAGCAAAAGTAGGAACTCCTTGAAAATTGAATGTATGCAATCCTTACTTTAATTATAAACAGATAACACACACTAATACAGTCATCACAATTAACCCCGGTTATCAGACAGATTCTACACACACCCAAAGTACACGGGGCTAAAAGACCGCGTTGTATCAGCCCCAAAACTGAGGATCCAACTAACAAATAAAAACGAAATTCCGTAGCACCTCAGGCTAAGAGGTGCCTTCACGTACCAAGCCACCGCTGCCCACCTATTCAACCTACGGATGGTGGGGTGACGGGAGTTCCCCGCGGTTTCCGTGACCGGGAGGCTGCTACTTAATTATCCTCACGAGGCTGAGTACACCCCATTCCAGCCCTCATATCAGTTTCTAAAATCAATCGAACTCGGCGCCTCCGGGTGAGACGCTGACGCTCTACCCCTACACCACGGGATCGGCTTCAATTGCAAATCCTCACACTACTACAGCAACCACAATAACATATAATATCACACAAATTACTACGAGCCCCTAAATGAATCAACAACAACACAAAATGTAATTATTGTTGTGTTTGAGTATTCAGTCTTTTGACTGGCTTGATGCAGCTTTCCATTCCTCCCTGTCCTGAGCTAATCGTTCCATCTCTACACAGCTACCACACCCTACATCCGAGGCAATCTAACATATTCTAACCTTGGTCTACCCCTACAGTTCTCGTCCTCGACCCTTCCTTCCATAACTAAGCTTGCTATTCCTGGGTGTCTTGGTATGTGTCCTACCATCCTATCTCTTCTCTTCATTAGCAGTCGCCAGAAACATCTCTTCTCTCCCACTCGTCTTAATACCTCTTCATTTGTAGCCCTATCTACCCATATGATCTTCATCATTCTCCTGTAACACCACATTTCAAACGCTTCAATTCTCCTCTTTTCTGCTGCACCGATAGTCCAAGTTTCACTTCCATAGAGCGAATCTGATGACATCGAATATAGATTTAGGTGTTAGGAAGACATTTTTGAAGACCTTTGTGTGAAGCGTGGCGCTCTATGGAAGTGAAACTTGGACTATTTGTGCAACAGAAAAGAGGAGAATTGAAGCGTTTGAAATGTGGTGTTACAGGAGAATGATGAAGATCAGATGGGTAGATAGGGTAACAAATGAAGAGGCATTAAGACGAGTGGGAGAGGAGAGGTGTTTCTGGCGACTGCTAATGAAGAGAAGAGATAGGTTGGTAGGACACATACTAAGACACCAAGGAATAGCAAGCTTAGTTATGGAAGGAAGGGTCGAGGACAAGAATTGTAGGGTTAGACCAAGGTTAGAGTATGCTAAACAGATTGCCTCGGGCGTAGTGTGTGGTAGCTATGTAGAGATGAAACAATTAGCTCAGGACAGGGAGGCATGGAGGGCTGCATCAAACCAGTCAAAAGACTGAAGACTGAAATAACAACAACAGGGCCTTCTGATTAATTTTTGCTGTATTTCAATATTTTTGTTTTACATTTATTGATTTTCATCATGAATTCATTCCTCAAGACAGAATCCATACCATTTAGAAACGCATTCAAATCTTCTGGTTAATCAGCTAAGATGACGTCATCAGCAAATCTCAAGACTTGAAATTATTTCTTCCTGAATCCTTACTCCTACTTTAAAAGTTTCTCTAATTTCCTTCAAGTGAAAAGTAATAATTGGATACCTGTGTAGGATGGCCTAGCGCATGCATGTATTCACTCAGAGTAAATGATAGGCTAGTGTCTTATGCCCCAAATGCAAACCACTCAGAGACGCTGAATTATTGAGTGTTTACAGCGAGTCTCAGTTACGACCTCAACAGCTGTGTCTCCATCAGAACCTCAACTTGCTTAACTTTGATCATCCGATACCACGTCTTTCCTTTTGTCATAACTTATCGTGCTGCGACTGGCTCCGTAATCCGGTCCTTTGAACTCCACATCTCAATAGGAAGATATCTCATTTTCCTTACTTCTGAAATCAGACGCTACTTCTAAAATTGAAAAACCACAATAATATTGCGCCGAGTGAGTTTAATATACATACTTTCCCTTTCTCTCGAGGAGTTGAGTTGACTTCACAGCGCGCATTTGCAGGTAATGTCAAACAGCGGCACGGCCTTTATTAACTCAGCTCGGGAAATATGAATGGCAGTAGATATAGTAATAATAATATAATTATAACTATATTAAGTAATTTTTAAATGGATATGCCATCTTACTAGTGCGGTCCCAACAAAATCAACTTAGTTAAATGGGAACGCCTTTTAATTATATTAGACAGACTTTTCGTGCAGAGCAGCAAAGAGGGTTGCATACCTATGGCTGAACGGTTTCTTTATCCACTGACGAAAGTTGTATGAAAGTGCAATGCCAGGCGGCTGAGGTTCTATGCCCAAGGTCGCGGGTTCAAACCCGGTCGAAGTCGTCGGATTTTTAAGAGCGTTTAAAACCCCTCAGTATGCCTTCCTTCGGAGGGGAAGTAAAGCCAGTGGTCCCATGTGATATTTATTATTTATCGTATGGCTTATAGTGCCGGGAGTGTCCGAGGACATGTTCGGCTCGCCTGAGTGTAGCTGCTTCCAGCGGACACCTTTATTAGGGTGAGCTACAAGTTCCGTTCAATTTCAAGTAGTTCCAAGTTTCGCCACCAGATATCAATGATAATTTTGATGGAGCGTTCCGACGAAATCTAACCTAACAATTTAGCTTTACACAAGTTTAGTCTGAAATAGTATCCTTTACATGCCATAAATCTATGAGATGGGACCGCCGGCTTTACTTCCCCTCCGAAGAAAGGCATACTGAAGGATTTTTAAAGCTCTTAAAAATCCGACGACTTCGGCCGGGTTTGAACCCACTATCTTGGGCACAGCAGTTCAGCATGCTACCAACTACGGCACGGAAGCCGCTCCCATGTCATAGATTTGGGGCATGAAAAAGAACCTTCCACTAACTACAATTGTGTGAAGCTAAAAAATTTTTTTGTAAGAATTACATGCTTAATTCCTCTGGTTCCCACTGGAACATAGAGCATCCGTGAAACGTCTCCATTGCGGTCGTCGACTTGCCAATGCTTTAGCTTCCTTCCAGGTCTTCCCAATTTCAAGTGTCTCCTCCTCTACAGTCCACCTCCAGGTCTTCCTCTCCTCCGTGCACCTTGCGGATTCCATTCTTTCTGGCTTCCTCAAAGTATGACCATCCATTTCCATTTTCTCCTCTTGATTTCCACTTCAACTGGACCTTGATTTGTTATTCTCCATAGTTCTTCGTTGGATATTAATTCAGGCCATGTACGTATCAATTGATAACGCTTTTTTAATTCTAATGTTCACCGCCATGTGCTGACTGCGATGCCATCTTGTAGCAAAGTCCGCAAGCTAGGTGCCGTGGACGGTAGCATTTGGTAGCAAAAGTAGGAACTACTTGAAATTATCGTCTGCAGTCCTTACTTGAAATAAAAACAGATAACGCACATTAATACACTTTTTTTTTCGCTATCGTTTTACCCTCCAGGGTTGGCTTTTCCCACGGAGTAAGCGAGGGATCCCACCTCTACCGCCACTAAGGGCAGTGTCCTGGAGCTTGAGACTCTGAATCAGGGATACAACTGGGGTGTGTGACCAGCACTACGCCCAGGCGGCCTCACCTGCAAAGCGAACAGGGGGCCTGATGAAGGGATAGGAAAAGTGGGAGAGTTAGGAAAGGAAGTGGGAAGGAGGCGGCCGTGGCCTTACAGTAGGAACCATCTCGGCGTTTGCCTCGAAGACGAAGTGGGAAACCACGGAAAACCACTTCGAGGATGGCAGAGGTGGGAGTCAAACCCCCTCTACTCATTTGGGCCACCCGAGGCTGAGTAGACCCCATTCCAGTCCTCTTACCACTTTTCAAATTTCGTGGCAGTTGCATACGACTGTTTGGTTGGTTGGTTGGTTCCTTAGTTTAGGGGCTGCGACAACGCCGTCATGTAGCCCCGTGTACTTTGGGTGTGTGTAGAATTTGTCTGATAACCGGTGTTAATTGTGATGACTGTATTAGTGTGTGTATCTGTTTTTATTAATTCAAGTAGGGACTGCAACTTTGAAATTTCAAATAGTTCCTACTTTTGCCGCCGAACGCCACCGTCAACGACTACTAGGCCTAGTTCAGAACCAGCTACTAGACGCCACCACAGTCGGCTCTTGGCAACGAACGTAGCAACCTAAGAGCGTTGTTTACATTCTTAACCTATCCAATTTAGTTTCACAGAGGTGTAATTAGTGGAAAGATCTTTAACATGCCATAAATCTATGACATGGGACCGCCGGCTTTACTTCCCCTCCGAAGGAAGGCATACTGAGGGATTTTTAACGCTCTTAAAAAATCCGACTGCTTCGGCCGGGTTTGAACCCGCTATCTTGGGCATAGAAGCTCAGCATGCTACCAACTACGCCACCGAAGCCGCAATACGACTGTTTATGTTCGACGATAATTATAACTTTATTATATGTTTTAACATAAATATTCATAAATATCTGTCCAGTAACTAGAATTTTGTGATCGGGTGGTACACTAGGTAGTATACCTCTGTTTTCCAAGCTTTCTGCTGACTGACGCATGCGCTCTGTGTGCTTCAATGTCACATGTGCAGACTGTGAACCAGTATTCAGTAAAACTGAAACCGAAGTCGTTTGAAAAACAACGCGCAGTGTAGAAATTGGTTTTGGGGATATTAAGGTACAGTGCTATTTCTTGTCTCATATTAACCAGTTTATTTACGCCAACATATGGACAGTGCACTTTCGGTAATTTATACAGACATGTTGGATTTTGAGCGCATGCGCGAAGGTATCCTTATCTAATTGGTCAAACAACTGTTTCTTGAGCTGTGATTGGTGGGAGAAACTGTTTCATAATGAAAAAAAAAGTGTTATAATGAGCCTCATTATGATACAGTTTTCTGACACATAATAGTCAGGGTCGAACATAGATTACATTACAGTAGCCTATATTACATTATATTGCATTGCATTGCGTTGCACCGAGCCTCCGTGGCTTAGGCGGCAGGGAGCCGGCCTCTCACCGCTGGGTCCATGGTTCAAATCCCGGTCACCCCATGTGGGTTTTATGCTGGACAAACCGGAGGCAGACAGGTTTTTCTCCGGGTATTCCGGTTTTTCCTGTCACAATTTTCATTCCAGCAACACTCTCCACTATCATATCGTTTCATTTGTCATTCATTTACTCTTTTCCCCAGGGAAGAGCGACAGCCTTCGGCAGCCGGCACAGTTCATATCCTCGCCGCTAGATTGGGGCTTCATTCGTTCCATTCCTGGCCCGGTCGATCGACTGGAAGCAGGCCGTGGATTTTCATTGGCTTTTGTTGTGTTGTGTTAAGTATTCCAATGTGCCTCTCCAAAAACCTTAAACTCACACACTACAATTCAGTAGCTCTGTCCGCCTCTGAGTGCCTTGTGATGTACAGAAAATGCCCTTTAAGGAAACTCGAACTCAATCAAGATCCCGCTGATGAGCATGCTTGGTGTCCTAGGCGAAACCCCACACAAGACACGGCACAAACCTAGAAGAATTGCTGACTGTGAAAGCCAATAGTAGCCAGTTTACGGTGCTGAGAGGCTGTGCAAGTAGCCTAGCAGACGTGCGGTGAGCACTGCTAATGGTGAACACGAGACACTTTGAGGCACATGATTAGCTGTTCTCACCCAATATCCCGTACAAAGGCAGTCTTCGTACCATGCGAGATTAGCCTTCATCTCGCGCATGCGCCATCGTCAAATTACTTGTCACAGGAGCTGTTGTCACGAACCGCAAAACACTGGCATTGCAAGGAACTCCTGTTCCAAACAAAACCTTAAGGGGAATCATCACTGCGAGTGGGTGTTTTCGCACACAGTTAAGAATTCAATCATAGCTTCACTAATATGTAACATGAGAACTTACAAAGATATAGTCAACAGATAGAGCGTTTATTTATTATATGAAGGCGAACAGTATATAAAGTATTGAGTGATTTATTGATAGAACAATATTTGGGATTCTTTAAATGTCATGAATCACAAAAAACACGATTTAACAGAAAAATACCAGTCTCAATGGAATATAAAGAAAACACAAGGATACCGAGGATGAACGACCATTAATGTTACATTGTCAATGGTATGTTTAAAAAAAATATCATTCAAAAATATTTTTTGTAAAATTTTCCAAGTAGGATATATCTTAATTATTTTTAGCTTATTTTCATTTATAAAATATAGGCTTATGAGATCACTTTTGTCCGTGTGTGTGTGCGTGTGCGTGTCCCTAATAAAATCTAAACGGCTGGAGCGACTTCAAAGAAACTCATAGCACGATTCCGGACGACCCCGACCGTGTCCTTCAAATTTTGTAACGTCTCACCAATCCAACATGGCGGCTGTGCGAAATATTTCACCACCATTCAATATCTCCGAAACTATTGAAGCTATCACCCTGGAATTTTGTACGAAGATAAAGGGAACTACTAAAAGTTCACCTATCTGACTTTTGAAAACCTGGTAACTAGAAAACCAACATGGCGACCAAGCGAAGTTGCGACATTTAAATAGACGTTTCTCGCGATTTAACCAACCAAACGCAATGAAACTTGGTACAATATACATGTATGTTTATACACATTTTAATGCACCGACATCTAACTTCGTTCAATTGTTTACATAACCTCAAGATGGCGACTGTGCGAAATATTTCACCGGCATTCTATATATCTGAAACTATTACCGGTATCACCCTGAAATTTTGTACGGAGAAGTTCATCCATGATACTTTCAAAAACCGGTTAACTACAAATCGAACATGGCGGCCAAGCGAAGTTGAAAGCTTTAAATAGACTTTTCTCGCAACTTAATGATCCAAACACAATTAAACTAGGTACAGCAATTTTTATACACAGTGTAATGCACTGGTATCTAATTTAGTACATATGTTTACATAATCTCAAGATGGCGGCTGTGCGAATTTTAAAATTAGGATTTTATTTCTTGTGTCGTAATCATGCGATCGAAGTGAAAGTTTGAATATTGAACCTACGCAATAATTTTCCTTTAATGGCCTATGGCCTATACAGATAACAATCCAACATGGCGACCATCCGAAATATTTAAACGGTTCTCAATATCTACGAATTTATTACAGCAATCAAACTGAAATTTAGTATGTTGATAGTGGCAATTAATATAAGTACGATATATGAAAATAGGCTTTAGTTCTTCACGGAACTACTTGTTTTATATAATTTCATGAATGAGGTTCATCCTTCGTATTCATGTGTTTTCTTTACAGGAAAATCATTGAGACTGGTATTCCTTGTTAATAGTGTTTTTTTGTGATTCATGACGTTTAAAAATCACAAATATTGTCCTATCAAAAAATCACGCCATACTTTATGCACTGTTCGCCTTTATATATTCAAATAAATGCCCTATGTATTAGCTATAACTTTGTAGGCTCTCATAAGCTATGATTTAATTGTTAACTGTGTGCGAACACTCCCACTCGCGGTGTACGAGCCCGCTTAACGTGTCTCCCAGTTGTCGAGGTGTAATGCAATAATAATAATAATAATAATAATAATAATAATGCTATTGGTTTTTCATCCCTTTCATCTAAGATGATGATGATGATGATAATTGTTGTTTTAAGGGGCCTAACATCTAGTTTATCGGCCCCTAATGGTTTAGGTGAACGTGAAGTTGATAGTGAAATGTAAACTATAACTAAAACTAACTACTAACTTCTATACTAGAAGAAGAAATGGAAAACAAAACGAGAATAAGGCAAATAAAGGACATGAGGAAACAAAATGCCCTCAACCCTCGAAGAATGTGGATTGAGGGACTGGGAAGGAAGGAGAGCCATGAAAGGCAGATAGGAAAGTGAAAGAGGAGAGGGTCCGCCCCAGAAGTAATGGATAAAAGGAGGAAAACCGGACCCGGCTCAGGAATCCCTCGGGGTCGACAACTCCCAAACTCACCAGCCGTGAGCCGCTGAGGGTGTAGCAATATCTAGGGTGCACCAGAAGTGGTGTGGCTACACACACCCTGCCTCCTTGAGGACCTTGAGCAGAAAAAACTTGAAAAGAAAATGAAAGCTGACCCCTCGCAGAAGGAGGGTATCAGAAAAAAATACACAAGGGCCAATTAAGGCGGGAAAAGAAGAGACTCCCTAGGCCTCGGATAGTCTAATACCGGCGGGGTCGGAAGAGAACAAGAGTTGACCAAGTGAGGTCGACAGGAAAGACGACGGAGAGGAGCCCGGCACAAGTAAGTGGAAGCAATGCCGGACTCAGCTGGAGCCCCGTGGTTGCCAACCCACGTCCCACAAGATGTGAGCCCCTGGGGGGGGGGGCTTTCAACTAAGAGACTGGGTGCGTGGTTCAGCGTTATTTCTCACCTGCAGGATAGAATCCTAGCGCAGTCAGTTCGCATTTGAGAAAATAGTTAAGAGGGACGTACAGCCAAAAAATGCTCTACTCCTCCACAAATTTCGGTCTTCAGCATCTTCATCGGTAAAGCCTCTGGAAGCCATGCTTCTCTTTACACCATCTATTGTTCACTTGGTTTACCCCGTTTCCGTTTGCCTTCATCTTGCCAATGTAACATTACATTTGGAATTTTAATATTTTGCATCCTTTCGCATGTCCAAACCATTGTACTCTTCTTTCTTCAACCACTTCTGGTACATTTTCTTTGCCTACATAATTTCTCAGCTTCTCGTATTTCCAATTTTATCCAAACTTGATATTCTTGGCACCATCCTCCAATAATCCATCTCAGTTACTAATAATGTGTTTGATTGCCGCACTTCTCCAATAATCCATCTCTGTCACTAATAATGTGTTTGCTTGCAGCCCTCCTCCAATAATCCATCTCTGTTACTAATATTGTGTTTGCTTGCCACCCTCCTCCAATAATCCATCTCTGTTACTAATAATGTGTTTGCTTGCCACCCTCCTCCAATAATCCATCTATGTTACTAATAATGTGTTTGCTTGCCACCCTCCTCCAATAATCCATCACTGTTACTAATAATGTGATTGCTTGCCGCCCTCGTCCAATAATCCATCTCTGTTAAAATAATGTGTTTGCTTGCGCGCCCTTCTCCAATAATCCATCTCTGTTACTTATAATGTGTCTGCTTGCCGCCCTCCTCCAATTATCCATCTCTGTTACTAATAATGTGTTTTCTTGCTGCCCTCCTCCAATAATCCATCTCTGTTACTAATAATGTGTCTGCTTGCCACCCTCCTCCAATAATCCATCTCTGTTACTAATAGTGTGTTTACTTACCACCCTCCTCCAATTATCCATCTCTGTTACTAATAATGTGTTTGCTTGCCGCCCTCCTCCAATAATCCATCTCTGTTACTAATAATGTGTTTGCTTGCCGCCCTCCTCCAATAATCCATCTCTGTTACTAATAATGTGTTTGCTTGCTGCCCACCTCCAATAATCCATCTCTGTTACTAATAGTGTATTTGCTTGCCGCCCTCCTCCAATAATCCATCTCTGTTACTAATAGTGTGTTTGCTTGCCACCCTCCTCCAATAATCCATCACTGTTACTAATTATGTGTTTGCTTGCCGCCCTCCTCCAATAATCCATCTCTGTTACTAATAGTGTGTTAGCTTGCCACCCTCCTCCAATAATCCATCTCTGTTACTAATAATGTGTTTGCATGCCGCCCTCCTCCAATAATCCATCACTGTTACTAATAATGTGTTTGATTGCCACCCTCCTCCAATAATCCATCTCTGTTACTAATAATGTGTTTGCTTGCCGCCCTCCTCCAATAATCCATCTCTGTTACTAATAGTGTGTTAGCTTGCCACCCTCCTCCAATAATCCATCTCTGTTACTAATAATGTGTTTGCTTGCCGCCCTCCTCCAATAATCCATCACTGTTACTAATAATTTGTTTGCTTGCCGCCCTCCTCCAATAATCCATCCCTGTTACTAATAATGTGTTTGCTTGCCACCCTCCTCCAATAATCCATCCCTGTTACTAATTATGTGTTTGCTTGCCGCCCTCCTCCAATAATCCATCTCTGTTACTAATAATGTGTCTGCTTGCCGCCCTCCTCCAATAATCCATCTCTGTTACTAATAATGTGTTTGCTCGCCGCCCTCCTCCAATAATCCATCTCTGTTACTAATTGTGTGTATGCTTGCCACCCTCCTCCAATAATCCATCTCTGTCACTAATAGTGTGTTTGCTTACCGCCCTTCTCCAATAATCCATCTCTGTTACTAATAATGTGTTAGATTGCCGCCCTCCTCCAATAATCCATCTCTGTTATTAATAATGTGTTTGCTTGCCGCCCTCCACCAATAATCCATCTCTGTTACTAATAATGTGTTTGCTTACCGCCCTTCTCCAATAATCCATCTCTGTTACTAATAATGTGTTTGCTTGCCGCCCACCTCCAATAATCCATCTCTGTTACTAATAATGTGTTTGCTTGCCACCCCCCTCCAATAATCCATCTCTGTTACTAATAATGTGTTCGCTTGCCTCCCTCCTCCAATAATCCATCTCTGTTACTAATAATGTGTTTGCTTGTCGCCCTCCTCCAATAATCCATCTCTGTTACTAATAATGTGTTTGCTTGCCGCCCTCCTCCAATAATCCATCTCTGTTACTGATAATGTGTTTGCTTGCCTCCCTCCTCCAATAATCCATCTCTGTTACTGCTTGCCACCCTCCTCCAATAATCCATCTCTGTTACTAATAATGTGTTTGCTTACCGCCCTCCTCCAATAATCCATCTCTGTTACTAATAATGTGTTTGCTTGCCACCCTCCTCCAATAATCCATCTCTGTTACTAATAATGTGTTTGCTTGCCGCCCTCCTCCAATAATCCATCTCTGTTACTAATAATGTGTTTACTTGCCGCCCTTCTCCAATAATCCATCTCTGTTACTAATAATGTGTTTACTTGCCACCCTCCTCCAATAATCCATCTCTGTTACTAATAATGTGTCTGCTTGCCGCCCCCCTCCAATAATCCATCTCTGTTACTAATAATGTGTTTACTTGCCACCCTCCTCCAATAATCCATCTCTGTTACTAATAGTGTGTTTGCTTGCCGCCCTCCTCCAATAATCCATCTCTGTTACTAATAATGTGTTTACTTGCCACCCTCCTCCAATAATCCATCTCTGTTACTAATAATGTGTCTGCTTGCCGCCCACCTCCAATAATCCATCTCTGTTACTAATAATGTGTTTACTTGCCACCCTCCTCCATTAATCCATCTCTGTTACTAATAATGTGTCTGCTTGCCGCCCACCTCCAATAATCCATCTCTGTTACTAACAATGTGTTTACTTGCCACCCTCCTCCAATAATCCATCTCTGTTACTAATAATGTGTTTGCTTGCCGCCCACCTCCAATAATCCATCTCTGTTACTAATAATGTGTTTGCTTGCCGCCCTCCTCCAATAATCCATCTCTGTTACTAATAATGTGTTTGCTTGCCTCCCTCCTCCAATAATCCATCTCTGTTACTAATAATGTGTTTGCTTGCCACCCTCCTCCAATAATCCATCTCTGTTACTAATAATGTGTTTGCTTGCCTCCCTCCTCCAATATTCCATCTCTGTTACTAATAATGTGTCTGCTTGCCGCCCACCTCCAATAATCCATCTCTGTTACTAATAATGTGTCTGCTTGCCGCCCACCTCCAATAATCCATCTCTGTTACTAACAATGTGTTTACTTGCCACCCTCCTCCAATAATCCATCTCTGTTACTAATAATGTGTTTGCTTGCCTCCCTCCTCCAATAATCCATCTCTGTTACTAACAATGTGTTTGCTTGCCGCCCTTCTCCAATAATCCATCTCTGTTACTAACAATGTGTTTACTTGCCACCCTCCTCCAATAATCCATCTCTGTTACTAATAATGTGTTTGCTTGCCTCCCTCCTCCAATAATCCATCTCTGTTACTAACAATGTGTTTGCTTGCCGCCCTTCTCCAATAATCCATCTCTGTTACTAACAATGTGTTTGCTTGCTGTCTGTTTAACGTACAAGTTTCTGCTCCACATAACAAAATACTTTGTACCAATGAACTGTAAATAAGTTTCTCAGTGTTGCTAAAAATATTTCTCTTTTCGAGGTGAAATGCCATGTCCTGTGGTTCGGATTCCACGTAAAACGGAGGTCCCGTGGCTCATGATCTCAAGATTAACGGTCACGTTAAACTAGAAGCTTCCTTCCTTTTTTTAAAAAATATTTCTGCTCCATAAAACGAAATTTAATGCTCCAATTGTTCTCCCAGCCTCACTTACTCTTTTCTCAATTTCAGATGAACTTGTTCCCCCAGCTTTTATTATTGAAATTATTATTATTATTATTATTATTATTATTATTATTATTATTATTATTTTAACTACTAAGACTTTTAGAAACACAAGGTGCCGGAATTGTGCATCGAAAGGAATCTTTAACGAGCCACTGAGACTACTAATACGGAACAGTCACATTTGCACACCCTCAGGCTGCGCCGGAATTCAATCCCACAGCCATCCCACTTCCTGACTTGGGGATTTTTGTGTTTCCGACTGCTAGACTAGTGTCTGTACACCCCTGCACTTTTAGGAGCACCAACTCGCTGCCCTGAATGGAAGGAGTCCCCGGTAGAGGATTGAATTACATCGCAGCGGAGCCGCGCAGTCAAGATGAAACGTGGACGTGTGGAGACGGGTTCGACAATCAGCAGATCAGAATCAGTGGTTCCTTCACTTTGCATTCTGATTCAATAATTCCCCGGACATCAAAGGGCTCTTGTTGTTCTTACCTGATTACAGAACGAGCCCTTTCACCAAAGACCCCGCTGATTGGACGAGCTTATATTCATTCATAGAATACCTTTTATCATTCTAAATGATCTTGTCGACTTCGTCGTTACGCTGGGGTCTGGCGTTACGTTACGGTGACGAGACGAAATGTACCCAGATGCACTGAGGTGTGTGACGTCATAGTACTGCTTGGTGCATGTGTTCCCCGACAATCTCTACTTCGTTAGTACAAGACAAAAATCCCCGATTCTTGGATGTCACGGGTAATCTCGAGAACCACTGGATGCATTTTGATGCGGTTTTCACCATTCTGTAAAGGATATCTCGAGGAAAGATTCTGTAGAAAATAGTTTCTGTATGATCAAAGGAAGTCAAGCAGTAACGATTTCAGTGAAAAAGTCGAAAACACATTTGGCGTCCGTGCGCTTCTTAAGCTTACGCTGGGCAAACCATTAAAAATATCAATATACTATGAGCGTAAGTATTGGTCAGCATGAAATGTTCTACAAAAAAGTCCGCGAAACCATATCGCTATCCTCAATACATTGCCCACTATAAGTGTTTTTAGACTGGGTGGAAGGGGCACGTCCCCGCGCGCTCTGGTGAGCGTGACGCCATCCCGCGCGCTTGACCTTGATTTGCCCTTGGTTTGCACTTTCCGTTCGCGAGTAATTTGAAATAAGATAAGCAAGATAAGTATTATGTAAATAATTTCTAACATGTCAAGAGTCTTTGGCTTCGAGCGAAGCGAGTAGCCTCCAGCCTTTCTAGCATTTTTCAGCATTTGTATCATTTAAAATGATACAACGTCTAGTCTTTCAGACTGACTGTCACTTTTTTTTGTCTAAACACATTGACATTACGGTTCTATTTGTATCTACTAGAGCTGCGTTGTTCGGTTAATCGATTAAAATAATCGATTATTCGAATAATTTGAAATTAATCGAACGATTAATCGAATAATCGACTGACCGTTCTATCGAATATTCGACTAACTGGTTAATCAGCTAACCGAAGATTATATTAATTGTCTAACTGAAGAATCGATTATTTGACGTGTAGACACGAGATAAAATAAGTTTATGATCGACGATGTCGAAATGTAAATATTATGTTCGACCCTGAATATTATGTGTCAGTAAACTGTATCATAATGATGGTCATTATAACACTATTTTTCATTATGAAACAGTTTCTCCCACCAATCACATCTCAAGAAACAGTTGTTTGACCAATTAGATAAGGTTAGCATCGCACCTGCGTGGAGTTCCAAGGCCTTCTAAACTGCGTTGCCTAGTGTCATAGTGGGGTATTGAGAAGGCCATGGTCAAATACAAGGCATTCTCTGTGTCCCATGCGCTCTGTTCAGTACATAAAACTGGCGAAATCTCGACAGATATTTATGAATATTTATCTTCGAACATAAAATAGTTTTAATAATTATAGTCGAACATAAGCAGTCGTATGCAACTCGCCTATAATGGTAATTAAGACACTCGTATGGAAATTATAAAACTCGCATATGTAGTCGTGTCTTAATTATAGCCATTATAGGCTCGTTGCATAATGTACTATTATACGTCAGAAAACTGTATCATAATGATGGTTTTCATTATGAGACAGTTTCTCCAGCAAATAACAGCTCATTCATTGACCAATTAGGTAAGGATACCTTCACGCATGTGCTCTAAATCCAACATGTCGGACTTGAATTACATGATTTGAAAGTTCATTTTGGATATCACAATCCCAAACACAAAGGCAAAATCGGCACGAACCTTTACGGTAACAAGAAAATACTATGACTTATGCAAGAAATTTATGAATCTACGTCCAGAAGTTAGCAACACAGCATAATTCTATATAAATTACCGACATGGAAAGTGCACCGTGCATATGAGACCATATGGCGAATATGAGACAAGAAATAGCACTGTACCTTAATATCACCAACTCCAATTTCTACACAGCGCATTGCTTTCAACCAACTTCGGTGACAATATTAGTGAATGCTAGTTGTGATCGGCACTAGACATCATGCAGGCTGTAAACAATAGCATTGCTAAGCAAAGTAAATACTGTAGTCTCTGCTTTCGAAATTCATTGACCCACGCATGCGCTCTGTTCAGTCAGCAAACCACCCAGCGCGCTCTGTTCACTAACTGAAGTTACTGAATCCCACAGATATTTATGAATATTTATGTTAAAACATATAATAAAGTTATAATTATCGTTGAACATAAACAGTCGTATGCAACTCGCCTATAATGGTAATTAAGACACTCGTTTGGAAATTATAAAACTCGCTTACGCTCGTTTTATAAACATAATCGTGTCTTAATTATAGCCATTATGTTCGACCCTGACTATTATATGTCAGAAAACTGTACTATAATGAGGCTCATTATAACACTATTTTTCATTATGAAACAGTTTCTCCCCCAATCAGAGCTCAAGAAACAGTTGTTTGACCAATTAGATAATTAGATGTGCCGAGTTCCACGGCCTTCTAATGTAAATTTCACTGCCTGGCCTAGTGTCATAGTAAAGTAATCGAGGAGGCCATGGTCAAATATAAGGCATTCCCTGCGTCTCATGCGCTCTGTTCAGTACATAAAACTGGCGAAATATCGAATATTTATGTTTGAACATAAAATAGTTATAATAATTATCGTCGAACTTAAACAGTCGTATGCAACTTGCCTATAATGGTAATTAAGACACTCGTATGAAAATTATAAAACTACAGACTCGTGTCTTAATTATTTTCATTATAGGCTCGTTGCATAATGTACTACAGTATTAAATGAGAGATCGCTTAGGTTGAGTTACGCTTATATTTTTGCTGAAATATAAGTTACAATAACCAAGTATGAGTCAGCGACAGTGGAATAACAAACATACATCAAATTGGGAACAGTTTCGTAAATAGAAAAAGAATTTTCGACGAAGATTTTGAATTCTTGTTCAATGTTTCCAATTTAGGACAGGAATGTGTCTAGCCTATTTCCATTTATGAAACAAGTAGTTCCACATAGAATTAAAGAGCCTATTTTCATACATCCTACTTAGGTTAATAGCCTCTATCAACATACAAACTTTCAGTTAGATTGCTATAATAGACTCCTAAATATTGAGAACCGTCTAAATAATTCGGATGGTTGCCATGTTGGATTTTTATATATAGACCTTAGAGTTATGAACTATTACATGAAGATTATTGTGTAGGTGTTTTACTCAAACTTCAATCGCATAAAATGAAAAGGCGATTTTAAAATTTCCCTCAGGCGGCATCATGTGGTTATAAATATAATTTAAATGAATTAGATGCCAGTGGATTAAAATTGATATAAGCATATACCGTAGTAAGTTTCACTGCGCACGGATGATTAAATCGCAAGAAAAATCCATTTTGAATATTTAAATTTCGCTTCACCGCCATGTTGGATTTATGCTCACCAGGTTTTTGAAAGTCCCATAGGTGAACTTATGTGCATAGCCTCTATACACATACACAATTTCAGTTTGATTGATGGCATAGATTAATAGATATTGAACGGGGTGAGTTAGCCGTGGTCGTTACGGCATGACTGCTCGCAGTCGCTCATATCCGGGAGGCGAGGAGGTTCGCATCCCCCCCGCCAGCAACCTTGAAGATGGTCTTCTGTGGTGTCCCATCTTCCTTCCAGGCAAATGCCGGGGTTGGTCCCTAACTATAGGCCACAGCCGCTACCTTCCATCTCCTCGACCTTCCATTCCAACTTTCCTCCCCAACGGTACTTGTAGCTCACCCATTGGGTGTCCGTCTCGAAGCAGCTACAAAGACTGGCGAGCCGAACATGTCCTCGGACACTCCCGGCACTAAAAGCCATACGCTTAAAAAAAAGATATTGAGAACCGTCTAAATATTTCGGATGGTCGCCATGTTGGATTGTAATATACTGTATATTTATATTTATATTTATATTTATATATATTTATGTTCTATTGGATGAGGATTATTGTGTACATTCATTATTCAAACGTTGATTTCGATCGCATGATTAGAACACATGAAATAAAAACTTAATTTTAAAATTTTGAACAGCTGCCATCTTGAGGTAATGTAAACAATTGAACGAAATTAGTTACCAGTGCATTGTAATTTGTATAGTCATTTGCTGTACCAAGTTTCACTGCGTTCGGATGGTTAAATCGCGAGAAACGTCTATTTGAATGTTTCAACCTCGCTTGGCCGCCATGTTCGTTTTTAAGTAACAGGTTTTTGAATGTCACATAGGTGAACGTCTAGTAGTGCTCTTTAAATCGCGAGAAACGTCTATTTGAATGTTTCAACCTCGCTTGGCCGCCATGTTCGTTTTTAAGTAACAGGTTTTTGAATGTCACATAGGTGAACGTCTAGTAGTGCTCTTTAAATCGCGAGAAACGTCTATTTGAATGTTTCAACCTCGCTTGGCCGCCATGTTCGTTTTTAAGTAACAGGTTTTTGAATGTCACATAGGTGAACGTCTAGTAGTGCTCTTTAAATCGCGAGAAACGTCTATTTGAATGTTTCAACCTCGCTTGGCCGCCATGTTCGTTTTTAAGTAACAGGTTTTTGAATGTCACATAGGTGAACGTCTAGTAGTGCTCTTTATCACATTACAAAATTTCAGGGGGGTATGAGTAATAGTTTTGGAGATATACAATGCAGGTGAAATATTTCGCCCAGCCACCATGCTGGGTTTTTGAGACGTAATAACATTTGGGGGGCACGGTCGGGGTTTTATTGAAATCGCTCCAGCTGTTTAGAAGTTATTAGGGATACACCCACACACACACGGACGCAAACACACATATGCACACATGGACAAAAGGTGATCAGAATGCCTTCCTTCGGAGGGGAAGTAAAGTCGGCGGTCCCATGTCATAGATTTATTGCATGTTAAAGAACCTTCCACTAATTACACCTGTGTGAAACTAAATTGTATAGGTTAAGAATGTAAACAACGCTCTTAGGTTCCTACGTTCGTTGCCAAGAGCCGACAGCGGTGGCGTCTAGTAGCTAAGTTCTAAACTAGGCCTAGTAGTCGTTGACGGTGGCGTTTGGCGGCAAACGTAGGAAATATTTGAAAAATTCAAAGTTGAAGTCTTTACTTGAATTATAAAACAGATACACACACTAATACATCCATCACAATTGAAAATCCACAGCCTGCTTCCAGTCTCCGACCGGGTCATGAATGGAATGAATGAAGCCCCCATCTAGCGGCGAGGATATGAACTGTGCCGGCTGCCGAGGCCTGACGCACTCCTCTGGGGCAATGATTAAATGAATGACAGATGAAATGAAATGATAGTGGAGAGTTTTGCTGGAATGAAATTTTGACAGGGAAAACCGGAGTACCCGGAGAAAAACCTGTCTGCCTCCGTTTTGTCCAGCACAGATCTCACATGGAGTGACCGGGATTTGAACCACGGACCCAGCGGTGAGAGGCCGGCGTGCTGCCGTCTAAGCCACGGAGGCTTCACATCCATCACAATTAACACCGGTTATCAGACAGATTCTACACACACCCAAAGTACACGGGGCTACATGACCAACCAGCAAAAGGTGATCTCATATGCCTATTTTTTTTCATAAACACCAACAATAAAACTAATGGAAATGCTTGAAAACTGGCAATGAAGCTAAAACTGTAATATGGTATCTTCGTGGCGTAGGGGAGAGTCGGTCAAAACAGGGTACTTAATAAACAAAGTGGCATATCTTATGAACTTGTTGTACTAATGTGTTAAATTTTTAAGGACTAGTTGTATAATATATCTACTTACAAATGGTAGTGAAGAAAATAATTTAAAAAAGGCCCAACCGTAAATTGTTTATTTATATAAATCTTTGTCCAGTACCCCGTTTTATCAGACTAGTTGGCTAAGACAAGGTACTGGATTTAAAGTGAACATTACAAAGTAGAAATACATTTTACAAACATTGAAATTCACTTCATGTACAAAAATCGCATTTATACGGTTCATCATCATCATCATCAATGCCGGCACACTGTTCATGAGCCCATTCACCACACTTATAACACTTGACCCAGCCTTCTTAAGACTTTGAATTACCGTAGTGAATAGTTCATTACAATAAATGCAAGCTGCGTTATTATTTTCTCATTCCTCCTCTGACGAAGTGTTATACCCCTGCACTTTTCTAACTTTCTTCGATTTCTGCTTTACGACATTTGTGACGTCAGAAAGCCTAAATCTGGGAGATTGTGACTCCATTTGAAGATTCCTTTTGGGAGTCTTCTCCGTTTTCATAGATGAAGTTAATTCTTCCTGTATGGGGAAATTGTCAAAACAGCTGTCTTTTCTCTTCGTCTATCGGTTATTCCTTCCTTTCTTTCAGCTCTCGGCACTGCCTTTATGTCTTTCGGAGAGGCTTTGAAAGCTGAAATCCAAGGCTTAGGCCTAACTGACTGAGAAGACCCTGATGTGGATGGAACAGATGATTTTCCGTATGATGGCTCAGATAGAGATCCCGAAGACAGTCTGGCTCTTATTGAGAGTGGTGTGTATTGGCCGGATTTTTCTCCCGTGAGAACGCACGCTTGCACCCTACAGATTGCAACTGCTCTAAGAATGAAGGTCATCAAGTGAGAAAGATGTTAGTATGTTCACCAGAAGATGTCACCATATACCAGGTGAGAAAACTATGGTACCCCTTTCTCCAATGATTGGACTGATAAAACGGGGTACTACCCTGTTCTATCCAACTTAGTGGTACCCTGTTTTATCCAACAACACCATGTTAGGAGCAAGTGGAATTCTACGGTCATTCGTTTTGAAACACCTACAATTATCTAGTGCAAACAATGTTTAATTTATATCATCTTTACCTTACAGTCTTCAGAATTGGGTCTTGGATATATAAGCACACAATTTACAGGCGGATATTATAACACAACACTGTAAAACTAGATTTTTCTCCCGTGAGAACGCACGCTTGCACCCTACAGATTGCAACTGCTCTAAGAATGAAGGTCATCAAGTGAGAAAGATGTTAGTATGTTCACCAGAAGATGTCACCATATACCAGGCGAGAAAACTATGGTACCCCGTTTCAACAGACTACCTTGTTTTATCAGACTCTCCCCTACTGGATAACGTTCTTAGAGGTCCGGGTTCGGTTCCCAGCCTTGGCAAGGAAAGTAATTCTGGTCTGAGGGCACACGAGTTACGGGGAGTTCATGGAGGATAGTTTCCTGGTTTACTATTATCTGTACAAATAAAGTGTTGGCGTCTGGCTCTTATTGAGAGTGGTGTGTATTGGCCGAATTGTTCTCCCGTGAGAACGCACGCTTGCACCCTACAAATTGCAACTGCTCTAAGAATGAAGGTCATCAAGTGAGAAAGATGTTAGTATGTTCACCAGAAGATGTCACCATATACCAGGCGAGAAAACTATGGTACCCCGTTTCAACAGACTACCCTGTTTTATCAGACTTTCCCCTACTGGATAACGTTCTTAGAGGTCCGGGTTCGGTTCCCAGCCTTGGCAAGGAAAGTAATTCTGGTCTGAGGGCACACGAGTTACGGGGAGTTCATGGAGGATAGTTTCCTGGTTTATTATTATCTGTACACATAAAGTGTTGGCGTCTGGCTCTTATTGAGAGTGGTGTGTATTGGCCGGAAGAGCCGGACAGCTTCTGTTAGCGGAGGAGAAGGAAGGGGCTGACTCGACAACTCCCGCGGGAATTGTCAGCAAGGCAAGGCGCGCATGGAAACGAAAAACGCTGTGTGTGTGCGTATTGTCACACTCTTTCGAACAATCGGGCCAAAGAGCGAGAACAAGCGAAAGGGAATTCTGTTTACAAGGCTCGCTTTACATAAGATATTCCCCACTCGGCAAGGGGAGTATTGATCGCTTCATTCATTCATGAATACACACCTTCACGGCTGTGCCTTCTCGTGGTGGTAGTGGTTCTGTTCTAAGTCATCGGCCAATAGTTACGTGAACATAGATACAGTAGACTAATAGTACAGACAGTGCTGGATTTGGGACGGTACGCAACGGTACGGCGTACCAAAACCTCTGATCGGGGGAAAAGTCAAATATATAACATACATTTTAGAACTGCGGAACTTTAGTTGTAAGTCAAGGTCAACTTGGTCTTTGACTGAACTGTACTTCTAGCAGTACACAAGGTGCTGGATGACTGGTCCTTCCCGTCCCTTGCCGCGCAATAGTTCAGCTTTGACTAATATTCATCAATGTCAGTGCAGTCAGAACATTTGACAGCCTGTCACCGTTTTACGGGGTTGTTCTGTTTAATCGTGTAGTGTTTTGGAATCAAAGTGCGTAAATTTCGCTAATTGTCTGTTTTTATACGCGTACATGCCTTTACAATGCATAAAATAACTAATTATTTTAGTAAACCAAAGAAACCTAAACTAGACGAAGAAACTGAAAAATGCACGACACTTAGCGTTACTTCATCTTCTTCTAATGCCGGAGGTGATAAACAGTGGCCGGACTGTTAGACTTTAGAACAAAGGAACAAGTTTTGTAAAAACTACAGTTGGCTTATTGTACACAAAGAAACGCTGGGGTGTGAGGTTTGCCCGAATGTTGGCTATCTAGGTAGGCCTATAGAAAGAAAATCTGATTCAGAAAAAAGGTAAACTATCGTATTTAGAACTCTATATTTCAATATTCCAAAAAGCCCCCCCCCCCCCTTCCACCACCACCCGTAACCCACAGTACCGGAACCTCTTTTTTTTTTTACAAATCGAGCACTGAGTACAGGTATCTCTCGATTTACGCGATGAATTCGTTCCGAGTATTCATCGCGTAATAGGAAAACGCGTAAAGTGAATGTATTGTAATATGGGTTATTGGTGACTTCGGTGGCGTAGTTGGT
Source organism: Meconema thalassinum (assembly GCA_946902985.2). NCBI lineage: Eukaryota > Metazoa > Arthropoda > Insecta > Orthoptera > Tettigoniidae > Meconema > Meconema thalassinum. The sequence continues at coordinate 15,072,263 of OX336394.1, forward strand.
AGCATGCTGAGCTTCTATGCCCAAGATCGCGGGTTCAAACCCGGCCGAAGATGTCGGAATTTTTTAAGAGCGTTAAAAATCCCTCAGTATGCCTTCCTTAGGGGAAGTAAAGCCGGCGGTCCCATGTCAAAGATTTATGGCATGTTAAAGAACCTTCCACTAATTACACCTGTGTGAAGCTAAATTATATAGGTTAAGAATGTAAACAATGCTCTTATTAGGTTACTACGTTCGTTGCCAGGAGCCGACTGCGGTGGTGTCTAGTAGCTAAGTTCTGAGCTAGCAGTCGTTGACGGTGGCATTTGGCGGCAAAAGTAGGAACTATTTGAAAAATTCAAAGTCTGCAGTTGTTACTTGAATTAAAAAATAAGTGAAAAATTATACGAGCCTTACAGTACAGTAGTCGCATATGATGTGTAACATGTGACATGTTATACTACTATGTGTGTCTCGGGAGCTCAAATCACTTGTTAACAGTGAACTCTGTTGGTCATTGAAATAACTACTTGCAAAACTCCAGTGCCAAATCCTGACCGTAATGAGCGCAGCTCGGATCCAGTTGGCCGTGGCGGAAGCAATCCACTGCCTACCTGATGCGAGCTGCGCTCTATACCGGCCAGTTAGTGAACCCATGCCAGCGATGTTATTGGAAATGGCCTCTTTTTGCCCATAGGGCTCACTGCCAAATATAGGCGCGACTAAAATTTAGGTGTGCTGAAGGTATATTAAATGTGTTTCTCCCAGTGATACGTTTAGACCAACGAAGTTCCAATTACTGTTAGCAGTCGACGTTAATATACTGAATTCCTACGTCGTTTGGAGTGTTTGTTGATGCGATATAGATTCCACATAGCCACATGGCCTACAGTACGTCGTTGTCCCGATCTCCGCCACCACGCGCGCTCTTTGTTTCCGTCCCATGCACTTCCGTCCCTTTTCCAAAATCACTCCCAGAAAAATATCCAGCTACCGAGTGGAAAGTTGTTACACATCAACAGATACACTAATACAGTCACACCGGTTATCTGACAGATTCTATACACACCCAAAGTACACGGGGCTACATGACCGCGTTGTCGCAGCCCCTAAACTGAGGAACCAACCAACCATTATGGGGTAGAGAGGAGATAGGGACTTTTACAAGGAAAAATTCCATGTCGTCCCTTGAAACGTTCAAACCAACCAGCACTTGCAGCAAGCTTGCTCTCAGTTCTTTAAACAGAGTCTTTGCTTTAGCCTGAATAACCATGGTGGATATCGGGATCAATCGTTTAGTTTGATGTTCAATCCATTGGACCAACATTCGTTCCATTTCCTCCATAATTGGCGCCCTGATTTCTGTTGTCTTGCATGACGTCATTCTGGTCACACTTTTGCAGATTTATTTAATATTTTTCTCCTTGGCTCCTTATGATTCTCAGAGTTGATTCTGAGATTTCTTAGCTCTGACAATGTCTACAGTGCGCTTTATAACTTCCCGATTTTCTTCAAGTTTTATTGATTTCCATTGCTTTTGGAAGCATTTTCATTTTTATCACAATCTCCTTTCTCAATAATGTTTTTAGATACAATGAAACACCTTGTTAACTCGATGCTCTCTTTAATATTGACCACATGTCGCCTTGCAGCGCTACATATCCATCACGAAATCGTCCCACAGGGTGACTGAGAATCCACAAAGAAATTGTAAATATTGTTTTAGTTTATATAATTATGTCCATTAAAAAATCACGTTATAGCGGAAACGCGCAAAGTGAGAACGCGTAGGCTATAACGAGGGATGACTCTACTGCAATTGGCGCTAAACGGGGATAAGGAATCAGGTGAAAAATAGCCTATGTAGATTAATCCTGACACGTCTCGGAATACTGTTACAAATACTTTTGGGATAATGCCGTGTGAATATAACATTTGAAACTCTAAACGTTTCGAAAGGAATTAAAAAATGTGGCCAAAGAATGCGGCCGTTCTAATTAATATGGCGCGTTTTTCTACCAAGGTCCATACAGTAGCTTGTGGCTGCTCTCTAGTGACCAACAGGAGAATTCCTGTAGTTATTGTGACCTCACTGGCACACATTGACATTGAGAAAGCATATGACAGTGTATGCAGAAGCAAAATATGGAAGTCCCTGGAGGATAGAGGAGCAGAGAAATGGACTATAAGGAGGATAAAGAGATGTACAAGAGAAGCGTGAGCTGTGTGAAAGAGGGAGGAGAGAGATCGGACTGGTTGGAACAGAGAAACGGCCTGAAACAAGGAAGTGCACTGTCACCAATACTTTTCATTGTGGTGATGGATGACATAATGACCCGAGTGGCACAAGTAATTGGGGAAGGAAAGAGGAAAGGAATTGTGTTTGCAGATGATTTGATGATTTGAGGAAACACGGAGGAGGAAGTACAGGAACAGTGGGACGCGTGGGAAGGAATAATACAAGGATATCGGATGAAATTTAGCATAAATAAGAGTGAGATGGTGATCACAACAAGGAAGAAGGAAATAACCACAACTGGAATAACAATTGGTGGGAAACAGCTGAAGAAAGTGGAAAGTTTCAAGTATCTGGAAAGCCTGATACAAGATAATGGAAGAAACGATAGAGAAATAAATGAGCGGGGGAGACAGGTAGAAGCAATCCGGAGGAGTGTGAGAAGCATGTTATGGAGCAAGGATGTCCCTCAGAACAGCAAAAAGATCATATATCGGACGTACTATGTCCCTATCCTGTTGTATGCCTCGTAGACCTGGGTTATGAAAGGAAGGGAGAAGAGCAAAATACAGGCCAGTGATATGAGGTTCTTGAGAAGCAGTATTGGAGCTACAAAGATGGACAGAATAAGAAATGAGAGGACCAGAGAATTAATGAAGGAGGAACCATTACAGGATGGTATAGAGAAATCTAGACTTAGATGGTATGGGCATGTAAAACGAATGGAGGAGAAGAGCCCAGGAGGATACACGAGACGAAGTGGGAGGGAAAGAGACCGAGAGACAGGTGGCTGAAAAGGGTGGAAGAAAGCGTGAAGAATAGAGGAGAAGACTGAACAAGGATGGAGGCTGAGAGGTGGTGGGAAGACAGAAGACGTTGGAGAGGCCTGTGTTCCAAACAGACCCGGCCAGTGGCTGGAAACTGTGCAAGATGATGATGACTGGCACACATTCTTTGGCCACATTGTTTCAATTCTATTGAAAAAGGAGGCAAGGTTCCTTTCGAAACGTTTAGAGTTTTAAATTTTATTTGCCCAGGGCAAAAGACTACCCCAAAAGCATGAATCATGTTAATAAGGTGAAAATTAATTCAACCTCCGAAGAATGAGACTTGAGGGACTTGAAAGCAAATAAAGCTGTGAAATGCATTTAGGATAGGGTAGGAGGAAAATATATCTTACCCCTCAAAGTGGAGAATGGAATCAGCTCAGTAATCTCTTGGGATCACCAATCCCTCAAGCTCACCAGCCGTGATCCCTTGAGGGTGTACTCTACCTTCTTTATGGTCTCCTACTGAACGCAGGATATTCCAGAAATAAGTTCTGATCGCTCGAAAACTGAGGATATTAGTAAAGAAAGACAAGGGCTAATTTAGGGCGAAACCCGGATATCGTAATACTGTCCGGGGAGGAAGGGAATCGACAGGAAAGATGAAATTACGTGCCCGACCGAGTAAGCGTAAGCACTGCACATTTCAGTTCGCGTGGAAAGACCCTAAGAGCAGTTTATAACATCCCGTATTTGAAAGCAGAATACCGTACCCTAAACTTATCCATGTCTCCAGTAGAGCCTATATGTGTTTACGGTCTGCATATTCCAACAATTCTAACGTTTCCTACATATTGAAGTAAACGTTAACGGAACGTTTGCTTGGCAGCCTCATGTAGTACGTTGGGTGCTATTGAAGATTTATATAATTATTTATATACTGGCAATAGTGCCCGGCTTCGCCCGGTGGATTTGTTTGTTTTATGGATGATAATGAATACTACTACAGAACTGCCATATAATACTTATATTAACAGAAAAAAATATATTTTAAAAATATAACTTTTTGTGGTGGTGCTGGGGGTGATAAATAGTACAGTATAATAGACGTAACATTCAGGTCATTTTCCCATAATGATAATGACAATAATGAATAGGGAAACGGCCATTTACTAACTACAGTACTGACACATGTAATTTACAAACGAATTGAAAAATATGATTAGGAAAATACACTGCCTAGAACCTATATCTCATTGGCCATTAGAAAAGTGCAGACCAATAGTATCGTCTTTTGTCACATAGTGCCATAGGAAAATAATCAGAGCACTTTGGAAAACTTCGGCTGTCCCGAGCTCCTGAAGTAGCAATAGTGTAATTTATCGCCACATACCGCTCAAGGATAAGGATCTGAATAAATGAAAGTAAATTTAAAATCACCAACGCTTATTGCAGCTGATTACCTCTATGTACTGCACCAACACTATCGCACTTATACAGAGGCATCATATTTTCATGATGATGACTGTTTACCGGGGCCTAAGAAATCTTCTTGCAATTATTACTCCCAGTGACTCCAATTTATAAGCAGCGCAAGTTGTAACTATTTTCGCAGTTCTGGTAGGGACGAAGTGATGCAGCTCGCATTGTCAGCCAACAATTGACTTATTTAAATATTCTTACAGTTACACTATACGGACATGAATGGTTCTAGGACCTTAAAACTTTGTTTTCAAGTTCATTTTGTCTGTTGTTCTAAATGTAGGGAATGGAGAGAGTTGTTCAAAATATCAAGTGGATAGTGTTGCCCGCAGGGTTTCGAAGGGTAAGTACATTAAGTTTGGTTAAGATCGGTGAAACGATGTAGACTTGTGCCAAAGGGCCAAAATGCAGGGAATGGAGTGATCTGTCCGAAATTTCACGTAGACAGTGTTACTCACAGGTTTTCAAAGGGTAAGAATACTCATTTTGGTTCAGATATTTGTGCCAAAGGGCCTAAATGCAGGGAATGGAGTGGTCTGTCCGAAATATCATGTAAACAGTGTTACTCGCAGGGTTCCAAAGGGTAAGTATACAAATGTTGGTTCAGATCGGTGAAACGGTGTAGATTTGTTTAAATAACAGACAAACCAACATTGAGCTTTATACCGTATTTACACATGATAGTGCAACAATCACAATAACGCAGGTTATCTCATAAATTCTACACACACACCCATGTACACGGGGCAAGATGACAACGATGTCTAAGCCCCGCAAATGAAATATTAACTGTGCATACGATAGCATAGAGAATACTACAGTCCAACACAATCCTTAATTGTCAATCGGTCAGTTTTCCCGTGTCCTTTAGCAAATGTTACTGGACTATCATGACACAGAGTAAATCGTTGTTGCCTAGTGACAACCCGTCCATCAATGGTGCGGCGTTGTCGTTGTCGCCTAGCGACAATATGCCCGTCAAGTTATTAGATCGGTGAAACGGTGTAGACTTGTGCAAAAGGGCCTAAATGCGGGGAATGGAGTGGTCTGTCCGAAATTTAACATAGCCTAAACTATTCCTCTTGAATCTGGCTATCATAGGCAAAAATAATTTTTCGAATCCGACTGGTAGTTCCAGAGATTAGCGCGTTTAAACACACAAACACACAAACTCTTCAGCTTTATTATATTAGTATAGATTTATATATTATTATTATTATTATTATTATTATTATTATTATTATTATAATTATTATTATTATTATTATTGTTATTATTATTTTTATTCACCAGACTATTCGAAACTGTTCTGAAGCTCGACTTAATTCTTCCTCACAAATCGAGCAGACCCTGGATTCATTCACGTATAAGTGAATAATTAGTGAGTTGCGGCAATCCACACTGTCCCCATGTATTAAGAGCAGGAATTCCTTCCTCGAGACGTCAGATTGGCTGTGGTACGCTCTTTGTAGCCCACAAAGGAGACACTCCCGTCTCGGATGGAAAAGTAATATTGCCGGATATTGAGCTTGAATACGAGACTTGTCGAACGGAAGAAAGATATGGGCCATATCATTGCCAGAGGAAAAGGAATCTCCATTCTTATTTGAAAGTTGCGGGGAGATATTAGGGTATGGTTCAGTATCTATCTCCATATTGGTGCTGCTGCCTCCATTTAGATACACATAATAATAATAATAATAATAATAATAATAATAATAATAATAATAATAATAAAGAGAAGAATATTGACAAACAGCTTTCGAATACATGGCTGTCAGGGGGAGAGCTATTTCCAGAAACTTCCAGGATGCAGTAAGTGCAATACCGGCCTAGAAACCATAGAGCATTTTACCAGCAGCTGCAGAATTCTAGCGCCAAAGTCTTACACTGAGATGCATAACGATGATGCCAATGTCATTCATCAAGAACTCGTCCTAACGCGATCTCTTATACACGTCAGGACGCCTTATTACAAATACTCCCCAGAAAGTGTGCTGGAAAACGAAGATTACAAGCTATATTGGGATCGCACTATTCAAATTGACAAAACAACTCATCTTAATACACCAGACATAACTTTAACTGATAAGAAGAACCATCACACGTACTTGATTGACATATCTGTTCCGAATGACCAGAATATAAACCATAAATACAGAGAGAAGATTGATAAATATACTCCTATAGCTATGGAAGTGGCTAGAATCTGGATGCAAAAAATGTGACGATCTTTCCTCCTGACACCTAAATCCTTTCAGTAAATCTAGCCACACTAAATCTTCCCATATACACCCACACTATTGCACAAAAGGCTGCAATTCTGAAGACCTGCAGCATCGTTAGAGGATTTTAGAAATCACACTAGGATTTCCTAGGACCCTCTTGTGAAATGGAAACGTGGAAGATAACATTACTGGAAAAAAGAAAAGAAAACTGTCAAACGTCTATGTTATATAGTTTGAAAATGTATGCTATAGGCTTATCAAAGTGTGGCTTTACTCATTTTCTTGTACGTAATGTACCGATATGAGTCAAGTTACCAACTGTAAGTTAAGTAAAGAAAGATAATAATAATAGGCTAATAAAATTAAAAAAGATACGAGCCTTACAGTAGTCGCATATGATGTGTAACATCTGACATGTTATCCTACTATGAGATTGAGATGAAATATATTTGAAGTCAATTTATTCGTCGTATTATTGGTCGAATATATTATAAGCATGGAATATAATTCTGGATATTTTGCTGTCTGGTACTACTCATTAGGCTTCATTAACACATTTATTATAGTTTGATATAGTCTGAACATTTAGACATGTTAAACAATTTGTGACGAGTGTCTGATAGTGAATGATAATGTAGATGTTAGGCCCCTTACAACAATCATCATGGTCATTCATAACTGTAATACTCTATAAACTAACTGTGCAGGCCTGTGAAATTTATAACGTAAGTGTACTGGTGGTTCTTAGGGCAGGCCACAAAGGTTATCAGCACACGCACAGGGGCCAACGAATGCACTCGTCATGGCCGACTTGACGGCCAGGCTTGTGATTGGTGATGAGACATGGCTCCATTAACATGTGCCACAAACGAAACAACAATCCATGCAATGGAAGCATAGGGGCCGTCCACCGCCAAGGAAATGTCGAACAGTGCCATCAGTTGTCAAGCAAATGGCGACAGTGTTCTGAGACACAAAGGGCATCATCCTCATTGACTGGCTGGAACTGGGAGCCACGATTAACAGTGTAGCATATGTGGCAACCCTTAAGTGCATACGTCATGCCATTCAAACTAAGTGGCCAGGAAAATGGGCTAAAGGTGTGCTTCTGCAACATGACAATGCCCGCCCCCACACTAGTCGAGAGACCACCGCTGCCATTGATCAAATGGGATTCACGGTGCTGCCACACCCACCATACTCTCCCGACTTGGCTCCAAGTGATTATCAGCTGTTCGGGAACATGAAGAAAACTCTGGACACAGCTGTCAAGGTGTAGGTACACAGCACTCTGAAATAATGGTTTCAGGAAGGTCTGGAGAGACTGACACATCGATGGCAAAAGTGCATAAAGTCACAAGGAGATTATGTTGAGAAGGTGGGCGTAACAACTGATGTGTAATGTACTTCATTTGGGTAGAACAAAATTAAGTGTAAAACAATATAGAACGCCCTTGGTACATTAATCCCACTGGGAGACGAGACGATCAATTCCAGTTATGTACAAAGAGGTAAGTCGCACAACCGCACCCACTCGTGTGAATGAAACCAACGTCCACGGATGTCTTTCTTCGGGTTGTCAAAAATGTTAAAATCACAAGGGGAATGATCCGGGTTGTAGGGAGGATGTTGAAGTATTTCGCAGCCAAATCGCTGCAGCATAGTCTTCACCAGATTGCCAGTATGGGGGCAGGCATTGTCATGCAACAGGATGATTCCGTCCGACAGCATCAATCGTTTGTCCCTCCGTCAGTTGATATGGAACTCACAGCGCGTAAATTTTGCGGAAATGCAAGTGATCTTTGATAATGGCATGCACGGAGCAATGGCTAATGCCGAGCTGAACACAAATATCTTCTACCGTGATTCGTCGGTTTTCCCGGATAAGACCCATCAATCCGCGCTATCACATCAGGAGTACAGCGCTTGCAGAAATTTAGGGAGTGGTCTACAATCCGTTTATGCACAATTGTCCATAAAGATACAGCATTTCAGTCATTGTTTTACATGATGTTATTAGACATCTATATGAGGGGTTTTCATTTAAAATTTCGCTGATCAATCTCTAATACTTTTGGAGATGGAATGTTTTACCTTTCTAATCAGGACTAAAAACCCCTGTTTTTCCTACTAAAACTTTATTTTTTACGAAAACAGGTAATTCTACAGCTATCAAACTTTTACTGCAGTTTAAAAACAACATATCAATAGTAAAAATAAAAATACAACCAGGGAAAAAAATACTACTCATTTGGTCGCCTCTCAAAGAATCTTTCTTCGTTGGTAATTTTGGCGGCAAAATTGGTCAATTTCGTTCCGCGATAACTTCCGATTGGCAACACTTGGAGAAAGCCCAGAGCGGATCCGTCACAAACAAGATATGTTGAAAACAACTGCTCAGTCTGAATAGCCCGAAGTGTTGCCAATGGGAAGTAATTGCAGAACGAAATTGACCAATTTTGCCGCCAAAATTACCGGAGAAGAATGTTTGTTTGAGAGGCGACGAAATGAGTAGTATTTTAGGTAGATTTCATTAGAAAGCTAACTATTGCAATGGGTCCCATGTTTCGACTTCCGGAATATTTCGACATATCTTCGCGTTTCACATCCCCCAGACCCCAAAACCACCGTCAGTTCAAAAGTTTATATATAATTTATGTATATATGTATCTATATATATATATATCAGTTTCTTGTGGACACGATAACTGCCGTAATTTTGCACCAATCACTTTGCATTTTTTACATAATATGTATCCCTATAAAATCTCGGTCGAGTTCGTTAATGGGCAAAATCGGTCAAAGGGGGTGAAAATGGGGGGCTTTTTTTTCGAAAAAGTGAAATATCGCTATAACTCTCTTAATACATGAAATATCGAATCCCTTCAAAGTTCATAATATGTGTCGGATAAGTGCCAAAAATTTATGTCAAATAAGTTTTTTGATAGCACCAACCATTGACCAAAGAGGTGGGAAAAAGTGGGTTTTTCGGGAAACATTAATCATATCACTGTTAATAGGCACAATATCAAAACCGCACAAAATGGACAATATTCCTCCAATAATTACCTAAAACTTTTGTCTGAAAGAATTTTTGATATGACCCACCATTACGCCACGGGGTGAACAAAATGATTTAAATTATAAGAAAATGCCAAGTGCCAAGAGAGGTTGCCATGACAACTTTACTTTTAATTGATAAGGGATGAGCCATCAGCAGTTGCTATGACAACGCCACTGCACGAGATCACATTCAGTTTTCATATGACTGTGGGAAGCGACTTCGGTATCGGAACTGGTAGCATGCTGAACTTCTATGCCCATGGTCGCGGGTTCAAACCCGGCTGAAGTCGTCGAATTTACTAAGAGGGCTAAAAAACCAGAGTTTGCTTTCCTTCGGAGGGGAAGTTCCAACGTTCGTTGCGAGTTGCTGATTGAGGCGGCATCTAGTAGCCAAGTTCACAGCTAGGTGTCGTTGACGTAGTATTTTAGGTAGATTTCATTAGAAAGCTAACTATTGCAATGGGTACCATGTTTCGATTTCCGGAAATTTTCGACATATCTTCGCGTTTCACATCCCCCAGACCCCAAAACCACCGTCAGTTCAAAAGTTCATATATAATTTATGTAATATATGTATATATGTATATCAGTTTCTTGTGGACACGATAACTGCCGTAATTTTGCACCAATCACTTTGAATTTTTTACCGAATATGTATACCCATAAAATCTCGGACGAGTTCGTTACTGGGCTAAATCGGTCGAAGGGGATGAAAACGGGGGACTTTTTTTTTTCGAAAATATGAAATATCGCTATAACTCTCTTAATATGTGAAATATCGAATCCGTTCAAAGTTCATACTATGTGTCGGATAAAGCTCAGGAATTTATGTTTGAAACGTTTTTTGATAGCACCAACCATTGACCAAAGGGGTGGGAAAAAGTGTTTTTTTCGGGAAACATTAATCATATCTCTGTTAATAGGCACAATATCAAAACCGTACAAAATGGACAATATTCCCCTAATAATTACCTAAAACATTGGTCTGAAAGAATTTTGTTATGAGCCACCATTGCGCCAAGGGATGAGAAAAATGATTTCGGAATTATAAGAAAATGCCAAGAGCTATCAGTGGTTGACATGGCAACACTACTAAATTGATGAGGGATGAGCCATCAGACGTTGCCATGACAACGCACTTGCGCGAGATCAGATTCAGATTTCCATCTGACTAAGTGTGAAGCGGCTTCGGTGACGTAACTGGTAGCATGCTGAACTTCTATGCCCAAGGTCGCGGGTTCAAAGCCGGCCAAAGTCGTCGGATTTTCTAAGAGCGCTAAAATCCCTCAGTAAGCTTTCCTTTGGAGGAGAAGTTCCAACGTTCGTTGCGAGTTGCTGATTGAGGTGGCATCTAGTAGCCAAGTTCACAGCTAGGTGGCGTTGACGTTAGTATCTGGTAGCAACATTAGGAACTACTGCTTGAAATTTAGCGTCTGCATTCCTTACCTGAATTACAGACTAATACAGCCATCACAATTCACACCGTTTATCAGACAGATTCTACACTCACCCAAAGTACACGGGGTTATATGATCGCGTTGTCGCAGCCCCTAAACTGAGGAACCAACCAACATCTCTGCGGAAGATATAATTTTGCGTGAAGAAGTAACAGACCGTTACATAGTTACACATCAGTGTCGAAACCTTGCATAAGGACAGTGTGACCACAAGTATAACAAGTAGTTCCGTGAAGAACTGTACAGCCTATTTTCATATATCCTGCTCATGTTAATTGCCTCTATCAACATACAAAATTTCAGTTTAATTGCTGTAACAGATTCGTAGATATTGAGAACCGTCTAAATATTTCAGATGGTCGCCAGGTTGGATTTTTATTTTTGTACTATTATATTAAGATTATTGTGTACGTGTGGTATTCAAACTTCAATCGCATGATTAGAACACAAGAAGTAAAAGCGAGATTTTAAAGTTACGCACAGCAGCCATCTTGTGATTATGCAAACAATTGAAATAAATTAGATGCCAGTGGATCAACATTTGTGTAAGCATTTAACGTGCAACGTTTCACGGCACTCGGATAGTTAATTCGCGAGAAACGTCCATTTAAATATTTATAATTCGCGTCGCCGCCATGTTGGATTCGTGCTCACCAGGTTACTGAAAGTCCTATAGGTGAACATATGTTCATAGTCTCTATGAACATAAAAATTTCAGTTTGGTTGCTGTAAAAGATTCATAGATATTGAGAACCGTCTAAATATTACGGAAGCTTGCCATTTAGGATTGTTATACGTATAGGCCATAGAGTTATGTACCATTCAAGGACACTTATTGCCTAGGTTCATTATTCACACTTTCTCTTCGATCGCATGATTACGACACAAGAAATAAAAACTTAATTTTAACATTTCGCACAGCCGCCATCTTGAGGTTATGTAAACAATTGAATTAAATTAGATGGCAGTACATTACAATCTGCAAAATCATTTACTGTACCACATTTCACTGCGCTCAGAGAGATAAATCACGAGAAAAGTCTATTAAAATATTTCAAATTCGCTTGGTCGCCATGTTCGTTTTGTACTTTACAGGTTTATGAATTATACATAAGTAAACTTGTATCACTACCCTTTATCACCGTACAAAATTGCAGGGTGATATCTGTAATAGTTTCGGGGATATAGAATGTCAGTGAAATATTTCGCACAGCCGCCATTTTGAGGTTATGTAAACAATTGAACTAAATTAGACTCCAGTGCATTGCAATGTGTATAAATATTTGCTGTACCAGGTTTCATTACGTTTAGATAGTTAAATCGCGAGAAAAGTCTATTTAAAAGTCTCCACTTCGCTTGGCCGCCATGTTGGTTATGTAGTCTCCAGGTTTTTGAAAGTCTCATAGGTGAACTTCTAGTAGTACCCTTTATCACCGTACACAATTTCAGGGCGATATCCGTTATAGTTTCGGAGATACTGAATGCTAGTGAAATATTTCGCACAGCCGCCATGTTGGATTGGTGAGACGTAACAAAATTCGATGGGCACGGTCGAGGTCGCCGGGAATAGTGCTATGAACTTACCGCGTTTCACTGAAATCGCTCCAGCCGTTTAGATTTTATTAGGGGGGGACACACACACCTCTCTCTCTCTCACACACACACACACACACACACACGGACAAAAGGTGATCTCATAAGCCTACTTTTTCAAAATTGAAAATAGGCTAAAAATGGACTCCAAATGACAAGAAGGTTACCGTCCCCATAAGACAATAAAATGTTTAAAATATGTTTATAATGATGAAAAACAAAGTTAATTAATCTCCAATTATAAAATACTTTCACGCGATAAATGGCGTCTGATCCTTCTACGAAAACCTGCATATTCTGCCTATTTTCGCCTATCTCCAAGTTTGTCCGGTGAAATCTACCTCCGCCTTCCGGCGTGCCGAGAGGACTTTTTTTTTCAGGTTGTATTTTTAGCTTACTTTTCACATTTTGCAAAAATGAGGAAAAAGTAGACTTATGAGATCGATCCGGGCAAATGTGTGTGTGTCTGTCTGTCCTTCTGTCTGTCTGTCTGGCTGGCTGTGTGTGTGTGTGTGTCCCCCCCGTCACAACTCCTAAACGGCTGCAGCAATCGAAACAGAATTTGGTAGGATTAAATATCTATACCTGGATATCTCAATGCCGTATTTGAAAATTTTGTCAGTGCTACCAACTGCTGAAAAATCGCAATTGAAATGTCACACGTATAGATAATAATATTTCAGTTTAATTTCCAGGAGGCCATACATGGCAGTGTTGCCAAAATGATTATAAGCCTGCTGATAAGTCCAATTTTTAAATGCATATAACTTCTACACTATCAATTGGAATTCATCCAAAATTCGTATGTGCTATGTGTACATAAACCGGCCCCGTGGTGTTGCGGTAGCGCGCCTGCCTCTCACCCGGAGGCCCCGGGTTCGATCCCCGGCTCCGTCAGGGATTTTAAAACTGACGTGAGGGTTGGAACGGGGTGCACTCAGCCTCGTGAGGACAATTGAGTAGCTGTCTGACAGTGAGACAGCGCCCCGATCACGAATACCAAGATTAACGGCCGAGGGGACCCGACGCGCTGATCACCCGTCACCCCAATATCTGCAGGCCAAATGGCTGGGCAGCGGTCGCTTGGTCGGCCTTAGCCCGTCATGGCCTGGATAGTGCCAGGGGTTGACTTTTTTTTTATGTGTACATAAACAAACATGACTGAGCGTATTCTTAAGAGCCACCAGAGCTGCCAACTGTAAATAAATGCTCTCAATTTATTTTATCCAAATACCAATATATCAGAAAGTATGCAAGCCGACAGCTTTAAATTATGCACACGTATAGTACCTGACATTGTATATTAATTTGGAGTAACTTATATACGTCAGTGCTACCAACATGATTCTAAGCCCGCTGAGAAGTCCAACTTTAAATACATGTAACTTCTATACTATCATTTGGATTTCAACCAAATTTCGTATGTGCTATGTGTAGACTACTATAACAGATATACTATGCTTATTCTTAAGAGCAACCACGGCTGCCAAATGTTAATAAATGCTGTCTCTATTTTTGTTACCCTAATAACAATATATCACGCAATAGTTGTGTACACAATGAAAATCTGTTGCATTTTATGTTTAATTGGCGTCTGTTCACCATAGTGAAGTGTGCCACGTTTTTCCACATCACATTGTGTTATATTGGGCATTCAATTTCCCATCCTTCTTTATGGTGCACCATATAAGGTTTAACACAAGACTTTTTAGTGTGATACGCTATACATTTTGTTGTGCTTTTGACATTTATTTATTCATATCGGCAAATGTAGGGGCCAAAAACAATTAGGCCTCGAAACATGTCCCACCAATGGCCATGGCCACTTCTCTCCCATTGCTAGTCTCAATCACAAATACACATATTACAACAGACACCACAATAACATGGACTATCGAACAAATGCATCAAACACCCAAGTACACGGGGATGAAGGACCACGTTGTCACTAGTCCCTAACAACGATTCATTGCATCCAAATTTGTACATAAAACCTTATTTCAGTGTTCTTAAATCAAAATTCTGAGTGTATTAATATTGTGTCTTTCTTCATTGCAGGTGAGTGTTGCTGTCTGGTGATCCTCCGTGAGTCGTGCATGTGACATACTTCTTTAAACCACCCTAGAACCAGCAAGCGTCGATGGATCGACGGTTTCCCCATTTCTGTAGCGGCAGAGTCGATTCTTCGACGCTTCTTTATGTCTTTATTTTGTTGCTCTGATAGATGGCGTGTGTTCCTAGAACTTTACAGATGCTTTTTACTCATTTTCACCCATAGAAACCATCTGCTAGTATAAGTTTCCTTGGTAATAAATGAGGGATTCGCTGCCATGCGAACCAAATCGTAGCATGTAATGGCACTCTTATTTTGAGGATGTAATTATTGTATGTAGCCTATTAGGGAGTTAAAAGTGCACCTTTGTTGTTATAATTCCCCTGTACAATATTTTCGTTTCAGTTGGCTTGCATGTAGCATAACAGCTGTAATAACATTTACAATTACTTAAGTTCGTTGACGCACTTGGGTTATAGGCCTAAAATGGCTCATGGAAGATATATTGTTTTTTATCAATCAAACAAATATTATTGCATAGACTTGAAACTTTCACACATACGTAATATATACATACACGTGCATAATTTTGTATATCTTGGATTTAGTGTTTCATTTTTCATCTCGTATTTTAGGTTGTTAGAATTTTCATATTGCTCCTGAAATAATAATTCCACAATTTTCAATTCTAATTTTTTTTATCAAGCTTCACATAAAAGTTCTTATTACCACCTGAATCAGTGGTTTGTTAGCTTTTCAACGATATGCAGCAGTGCCAAGGAACATTGTTCACAATAGGTTATAAATAAGCATCCACTTGGTAGGAAAATACCTCACAAATTGGCTGTCGATACTTCCCCTCCGAAGGAAGGAATAATGAGGGATTTTTAACGCTCTTAAAAAATCCGACGACTTGGGCCGAGTTTGAACCCGTGTTTTTGGGCATAGAAGCTACCAACTACATCACCGAAGCTGCCATGTGAGGACAATTGAGTAGCTACCTGATCAGAGACACGACGTGCTGGTCAATTAATCCCGAATTTATGACCGAGGGTATCTGTCGCACTGACCACCCATCATCCCTCAAAAGGCTGAGCCATTACTGGCCACGTGTGCACTGCAGGTCATTTGCCTAATGAGTGTCGCGACGCCCGCTGCTGTCTTCATAACTCGGCCGGTAATAACTTGTGGCTCGCCATTCCAACTATCTGGTCACCTCCCAAGAACTTAACTCCATTTACTGAACCAGACCAACTTCAATGGCAGCTCAATTCTCCGGAATGTAAAGTTTTGAAGCAGTTGTAACTCTTCAGTCGGTCGACAAGACTGGGCGGGGTACAATGTATATAATATATGAATAATAAGTAAATAACACTCGTGGGAAAAATACATTCACTATCCCTCCCTATATTGTTCTGCTAAGGTCCCATTCCAGTTTTGTACCAAAAATAAGGTCCCATTAACACCAACCTATACATATGGGGTACCTACAGGTTAAACATAACCCAATGCGTAAGCGAAACGCTCTCACTTACTCTTTAAATGCCTCACAATTAAATAAATACCTTAAAACATGTATATCTTCTATTATATAAAGCTCAAATACCACTCATTCATTCATCACGAAATCTCAGAAACCACCAAACGGATTGGAATGAAATTTGGTGTGCAGCTTCCTCAAGGGCCGCAAACGCCCACTAAGAAAGGATATTTTGACATTCAGGTTCTAAAGGGGTGTTAGGGGGGGGTAGACCTGCATTTCATTGAATAACAATATCTCCCGATTGGTTTCATTGGGGGATGTGATACACGGCATATAAACTCATCATTAAAAAAATAAGATGACATGTGTCTGAGGGTTTTTCGACGTGGTGTATATTATGAGGTGAAAGGGGTGAAAAGTGGGGGTTGAAGGAATCCTAACGGAGCGTGTACCTCTTAAACGACATAGGCGAGGAGTTTGAAACTCAGCGGAAAAAAATCAG
Source organism: Meconema thalassinum (assembly GCA_946902985.2). Taxonomy (NCBI): domain Eukaryota; kingdom Metazoa; phylum Arthropoda; class Insecta; order Orthoptera; family Tettigoniidae; genus Meconema; species Meconema thalassinum. Next base: position 15,089,103 of record OX336394.1, read on the forward strand.
CATAAAAAATAAGTAAATAGGTGTTTGACCGTTTTTTTTTTCATAAATCCAATTTAAGGAGCCCATGGGGAAGGGTGAAATTCTGGGGGCAAAAAAAAACAGGAAAGAAAGTGTCCTAACTGATTGACTGACTCACTCACTCATCAAACTCAGAGGGGAAAACTGCTTAAAAATAAGTAAATAGCTGTTCGACAGTTTTTTTTTTCATAAATCAAATTTAAGGGGTTCATGGGGAGGGGTGAAATTCTGAAAAAAGGAAATTGAAAGAAAATGCCCTGACTCACTCACTCATCATCGCCCATCCAAAATGGAATGAAATTTGGTATGCAGCTTCCTCAAAGGCCGCAAACGCCCTCCGACCGTTTTTTCATAAATTTCATCTATCTATCTTTATATATATAATTCTTCGACACGTGTGTATGTGACTGACCTCCTCCTAAACGACTGAACCGATTTTGATGGAATTTGATATGTATAATAGGGTGGGTCCATGTATGGTTTACATTCACAATCTGACCCGGTAGGTGGAATGAACACAATTTTAGAACCACAATATACACACAATTTTAGAACCACGACATACAGTCAAAAACAGTCGTCATGGAAACCACTAGCCTTGGCCTTCGTAAAAGCTGATGTCTTTGGACGGTTTGTCTCTGCACGTTAGCGCCACCTGGTCGCAACCTGTGCAACTACCGCCATAACATACACTCTGCCCGTGGCGGAAAGTTGTGTTTTATACCAAAGGTGGCAGTGATGACGAATTCTACTGTTTGCCTCTGCACGTTAGAGCGTTTTAAAGTCCCGTATGCGTTCATATACCATTCATCCCATTGCGATGAAACTTGGGTGAGATGTTGAGTGTACTCCAGGGAAGGTGTTTGGCTTAGGATAACCATTTTACAATAGATAGCGCAGGAATAGATTCAACAAACGAGCGACGACGCGCGAAGCGTTTCTAAATGTCCCGAATGCGTCCAAATACCATTCGTCCGATACCGAAGAAACTTGGGTGAGATGTTGTGTTCACTCCAGGGAAGGATACTGGATTAGTAAATCCATTTTAAAATAAGTAGCGCATGAGTAGATTCAACAAATGAGCGACGACACGCGAACGTTTAAACAAAGTCCCATATGCGTTCATATACCATTTATCCGATTGCAATGAAACTTTGGTGAGATGTTGTGTACACTTACGTGAGGGTTTCTAACTTAGTAAATCCATTTCACAGGAGGTTCGCACGAGTAGATTCAACAAATGAGCGACGACGCGCGAAGCGTTTCAATAAGGTCCCGTATGCGTTCCAATACCATTCGTCCGATTACGATGAAACTTGGGCGAGATGTTGTGTACACGCTACGGAAGGTTTCTGGCTTAATAAATCCATTTTACAATATGTAGCGCACGAGTAGACTCAACAAATGAGTGACGACACGCGAACGTTTAAACAAAGTTCCGTTTGCGTTCATATACCATTCATCCGATTGCAATGAAACTTGGGTGAGATGTTGTGTACACTTACGTAAGGGTTTATAACTTAGTAAATTCATTTCACAGGAGGTTGCACACGAGTAGATTCAACAAATGAGCGGAGGCGCGCGAATCGTTTCCACAATGTCCCGTATGCGGTCATATATCATTCAACCGATTGCGACGAAACCTTGGTGAATCATTGAGTACACTCCTGAGAAGGTTTCAGGCTTAGCAAATCTTATTTTACAATAGGTAGCGCATGAGTAGATTCAACAAATGAGTGACGGCACGCGAATCGTTTAAAGAAAATCCCGTATGCGTTCATATGTCATTCATCCGATTCCAATGAAACTTTGATGAGTTAATGTGTTCACTTACGTGAAGCTTTCTAACTTAGTAAATCCATTTCACAGTTGGTAGAGCACGAGTAGATTCAACAAATGAGTGACAGCGCACGAATCATTTAAACAAAATCCCGTATACGTTATATGCCATTTATCCGATTGCGATGAAACTTTGGAGAGTTGTTGTGCACGCTTCCATGAATGTTTCTAGATTAGTTAATTCATGTCACGATAGTTTAGAGGCAGTTAACAGAAATTGAAAAAATATTGTGTATCCAAAGCACTCCAAGAAACAAAGTTATAACACTTTCTTCGATTGGCAGGACAACGTCTGCCGGGTCAGCTTGTCTATTATATAAAGCTCAAATACCACTCACTGACTGACTCATTCATTCATCACGAAATCTCAGAAACCACCGAACGGATTGGAATGAAATTTGTTATGCAGCTTCCTCAGGGGCCGTAGGTGCTCGCTAAGAATGGTTTTCAAAAAATTCACTCGGGATCATGGTCAAACCGAGAAAACCGCGATAATATGAAACAATGCGGGCTGCACACATGGCCCCCACCAGTCTTTGCAGGCAGTCATCTTACTTTCATAACGTGCACGTCATTGTTGTCTGCGCTCCCGACCTTTGCCCACTCTCTCTGTTCAAACAGTACTTCTATGTAATATCTGTTTGTACTTTATACTTTCACCATCACTTTATAATCATCATATTGCATTATATATTAGCCTTTAGTTGACGTAACTGTAGAGTTCCTTTGTTTGTTGGATTAGGTACGGCGTTTTTCATCATTTCTTGGTAGTACATAGTTAGGAAGCAGAGTACAGATAGCTGAGATGAGATTTCTGAGAAGTATGGTCCAGGAAACGAGGAGAGACAGAGTGAGAAATGAAGATATACGGAAAGAACTGGGAGTACAGAAACTAAACGACAAACTGGAGCAAAACAGATTGAGGTGGTTTGGACATGTCAAACGGATGATTGAAGTAAGGCTACCACGAGCACTGGAACGAATGTCAGGGAAGAGAGGACGAGGAAGACCAAAAATGCGCTGGATGGACTCGGTGGAGAATAGCATTAGAAAACAGAACCTGGATTGGAACACCATGTCGGAAGAGGAATGGTGGAACGACAGAACAAAGTGGAGAGGAACCATATTTGCCCCCACCCAGTGTCAGGTGAAATGAAGAAGAAGAAGAAGAAGAAGAAGAAGAAGAAGAAGAAGACATAGTTATGATGAAAAGTAACCAACGTTAATTTTGTTAAGTTAAGCTAGGTCTATACCATTTATGAGGTATTTTTAATTAGAGATTTGTTTTATTACGTTAGGAGAATATCCCTCAACGTCACAGCAGCACTCAAGCATCTTTGAAGAAGACCGTGTCTGCCGCTAACTTTTACAGCTTCGGAATATTTGAGCTTGAGGGTGATAAATTTTATCTTAACTTATTTCGCAATCTTCTCAATCAGTTTCAGGTTGATATGTATGCAAAGATTGAGAAAGAGAGACTACTTTGTATTCGCATCAATCAGAAAAAGTTGAGAAGTTAGGAATGTGTGCAGATGAAGGACGCAATGAGTAAAGCTGTCAGCCGTTTGTCAGATATTGGTAAATGGTCGTCTTTCCCCGGCGTATATTGCACCCGATATCCAATTTCAACGCTCTTTGTTGCCGTCATTATCTTCCACTACAGGAAAAATGTACACACTTCAAAAAAAGTTTTGCATCACCTAGGTTCCCAGATCTCCGGCATATAGACGTTGACTGTGTATATTGTATCCAAGATACAGTCCCTTTGACTGTTCATAGATGTCACTAAAACTGCTCAAAGATGTAAACAACCATGCATGAGCAGGGCCTATTAGACGGAGGGGGTACGACAGCCGATCAGTTCCAGTCATTCCACCAGGACGAAGGTACGCTGCTCATGTTGTCTGTAGTTCTACCATGCCTAGAAGGTCAATACCGCAGTTCGATCGCGTCCGCATTGTTACTTTGTGTCAAGAAGGACTCTCAACAAGGGAAGTTTCCAGGCGTCTCAGAGTGAACCAAAGCGATGTTGTTCGGACATGGAGGAGGTACAGAGATACAGGAACTGTCGATGACAGGCCTCGCTCAGGCCGCCCAAGGGCTACTACTGTAGTGGATGACCGCTACTTACGGATTGCCGCTCGGAGGAACCCTGACAGCAATGCCACCATGTTGAATAATGCGTTTCGTTCAGCCACAGGACGTCGTGTTTCAACTCAAACTGTGCGCAATAGGCTGCATGATGCGCAACTTCACTCCCGACGTCCATGGCGAGGCCCAGCTTTGCAACCCCGACACCATGCAGCGCGGTACAGATGGGCCCAACAACATGCTGAATGGACCCCACGGAATTGGCATCACGTTCTCTTCACCGATGAGTGTCGCATATGCCTTCAACCAGACAATCGTCGGAGACGTGTTTGGAGGCACCCTGGTCAGGCTGAACGTCTTAGACACACTTCCCAGCGAGTGCAGCAAGGTGGTGGTTCCCTGATGTTTTGGGGTGGCATTATGTGGGGCCGACGTACGCCACTGGTGGTCATGGAAGGCTCCGAAACGGCTTTACGATACCTGAATGACATCCTCCGACCCATAGTGCAACCATATCGGCAGAATATTGGAGAGGCATTTGTCTTCATGGACGACAATTCTCGACCTCATCGTGCACATCTTGTGAATGCGTTCCTTCAAGATAACGACATCGCTCGACTACAGTGGCCAGCATGTTCGCCAGACATGAACCCTATCGAACATGCCTGGGATATGTTGAAAAGGGCTGTTTATGGAGGTCTTGACCCACCAACCACTCTGAGAGATTTACGCCGAATTGTCGTTGAGGAGTGGGACAATTTGGACCAACAGTGTCTTGATGAACTTGTGGATAGTATGCCACGACGAATACAGGCATGCATCAATGCAAGAGGACGTGCTACTGGGTATTAGAGGTAGTGGTGTGTACTGCAATCTGGACCACAAATGCTGAAAGTCTAGCTGTATGATGGTACAACATGCAATGTGTGGGTCTCATGAGCAATAAAACGAGCTGAAATGTTGTTTGTGTTGATCTCTATTCCCTTTGTATTTAAAGGTTCCGGAACTCTTGGAACCGAGGTGATGCAAAACTTTTTTTGATGTGTGTATATAACTAATGCTATAACGGCATTCTAAATGTTATTGCGGGCGACGCCGCGGGTAACAGCTAGTCTATTATATAAAGCTCAAATACCCCTCATTCATTCATCACGAAATCTCAGAAACCACCGAACGGATTGGAATGAAATTTGGTATGCAGCTTCCTCAAGGGCCGCAAACGCCTACTAAGAAAGGATTTTTTGACATTCAGGTTCTAAAGGGGTGTTAAGGGGGTAGACCTGCATTTCCCGATTGGTTTCATTGGGGGATGTGATACTCGGTATATATAAACTCATCATTAAAAATAAGAAGACACGTGTCTGAGGGTTTTTCGATGTGGTGTATATTATGAGGTGAAAGGGGTGAAAAGTGGTGGTTGAAGGATCCCTAACGGAGCGTGTATCTCTTAAACGACATAGGCGAGGAGTTTGAAACTCGGAGAAATCAATCAGCTTAAAAATAAATAAATAATTAAAATAAATATGTGTTCGACCGTTTTTCCATAAATCCAATTTAAGGGGCCTATGGGGAGGGGTGAAATTCTGTAAGAAAAACGTCCACTAAGGAAGGATTTTTGGATGTTCACTCTCATCGACCAACCAAAACTATTAAAGTTAGAAGATTTGTTTTGGGGGATTTGTTTGTTGTGTGTCGAAAACGTCCACTAAGGAGGGATTTTTGGATATTCCGGTTCTAAAGGGGTGTTAACGGGGCTAAACCTGCATTTCATTGAATAACAATATGACATGACTATGACGCGAGCGAAGCCGCGCGTACCTGCTAGTTTACAATGAAATAATTAAAGAATGCAACACGGTAACCATGGTAACAGAATCTCACAGGTCCATCTATTTCTGTAAGACGCAATGCAATTCCAATTATTACATTACTGTGAAAGTTTCCAGATGGTTATAAGGTTATCACTCACTCACTCACTCACTCCGTTGGCTTTTCTGGGACGTGACGATCCCGTGCCGCTCTTACTATCTGCCTCCATTTCCTCCTATCCAGTGCAGTATTCTCCCATACAGTAATACCCATTTGTCTGCAGTCAGAGGTCACCTCATCTTGCCATCTACTCCTAGGTCTTCCAGGGGGTCTCGAGCCTTCGATCTACTTCTCATACACCTGGCGAACTATTCTGGCAGCGTCCATTCTGATAACATGCCCTGCCCATTGCAGCCGTTTCGCTTTCATGACGTCCACTACTCTGGGTTGATTGGCCAACTTGTACAGCTCATGATTTGATCTGAGAACCCATATTTGTGTTTCCTGGTCAAAGATGGGGCCGAAAATTTTTCTATATATCTTGTTTTCGAAGACTGTAAGTTGGCGTTCCTCCCTTTTGGTCACACTCCACGTTTCGGCTCCGTATAGCAGTACCGGCCTGATGATCGTGTTGTATAGTTTTAGTTTTGTTTTCCTGGTCAAAAGTTTGGAGGAAAGTAATTTATGCAGGGAAAAGTAAACTTTGTTTGCATTCCGTAATCTAATTTGGTGTTCAACTTGTCTTCTATTGCAGTCATTTATATTTACCCCAAGGTATTTGAAGTTTGGTGTGTTCTTAAAGGTGAAATTGCCTATATGAAGGTTGTTGCGTTGGTCTGTAGTCATGTTTTCTCTCTGTATGATCATGTATTCTGTCTTCTCTTCATTAATCTTTAGACCTATTTTTGCAGCAGTTTCATTTAATTTCCTGAATAAAGCTTCAATTTCTCCTCCATTATTTCCTATTAATACAATGTCATCTGCATATGCCAGGATGTTGTGTTTGTTATCTGCTAGGTCTCCAGTTGCAGCTTCTTTGGTTTCCCGAATTACTTTTTCCAGAACGATGTTGAAGAGAAGTGGGGAGAGCGCATCACCTTGTTTTAGTCCTGTTCTGTTTTCAAAACCGTCTGATACGGATCCACAGTGTGTCACTTTGCTCACTGTCTCCTCCATACACATTTTGACCAGGCTGATAAGTTTCTGTGGGATTCCGTATTCTGCCATAATTTCCCACACCGTTTCTCTGTGGACTGAGTCATAGGCCTTTTGGAAGTCAATAAATAGGTAATGGACGTTTTTGTTATATTCCCAAACTTTTTCATTGATTGTCTTAATACAAAATATATTGTCTGTTGTTGATCTGTTTTTACGGAAACCATTCTGATAGTCTCCTATTATATCTTCGGTGTATGGAATTAGACGTTGTAATATTATGTGCGACAGTAATTTGTAAGCTGTGACAAGTAGGGATATTCCTCTGTAATTTCCGCAGTTATGTTTATCTCCTTTCTTATGTATTGGAACAATAATTGCTTCCTTCCATTCATCCGGTATTTGTTCCTCGCGCCATATTTTCAGGATAAGTTCATGCAGTTTTTCATGAAGCTTCTCACCCCCATATTTCAGCAATTCAACTGGTATACCGTCAGATCCAGCAGCTTTGTGGTTTTTCAGTTTCTTCAGACTGCTGGTTACCTCTTCATATGAAGGATCATTTATGAAAGGTTCTACCGTTGAAAGAGTGGTTCTCTCCAATTTGTTGTCTGGTTCAGGGCAGTTCAGTAAGTGGTCAAAGTACTCTTTCCAAGCCTGTAATATGTGGGTTGTTCCTGCAATGATGTTACCATTGTTGTCGTGGAGAACTGCTGATCGCGGTTGGTAACCTTTCTTAATGTTATTCACCGTCCCATATACTTTACGGATGTTGTTCTCCTTCTGGTCATTCTCAATACTCTCTAACATATGTTTAAGGTAAAGCTTATTTTCTTTTCGTAAGGTTATGCTTGTTTCTCTTCGTGTTTCCCTGTAGCGCTGTTCCAATTCTTCATTTCTCCTGTCCTGTAGCCATGCTTTCCTTGCTGAGATGCTAGCTGCTACTGCTGTTTTGCATGTACCATTAAACCATTTCTTCTTTCGTTCCACTTTTGGTAATGAATTTTTAGCCGATTCTTGAATCACCTTCTTGATATCCTTCCACAATCTATTAATATCTGTAGTTCCACTTTCATCCACTTCTTCTCCTACTTCATCAAGTACACCAAACCTGTTGCTCACTTCCACTTGGTACTGACAAGTTTGAGGAGTTTCCTTTAATGCTTGTAGATCATATTGTATTGCGCGCCCTTGTTGTTGTTTGTGGTGAGTTTTCAGTTTCACCTCCATGGATGCAACCAGCAAGTTGTGGTCAGAGCCTATGTCAGCTCCCCGGTAAGCACGAATATCAGTGATGGCGCTTCTGTGTCGATTTGAAATTAGTATATGGTCAATTTGGTTTGCCGTCTTTCCATCTGCTGAATACCATGTTTCCTTATGTATATCCTTGTGTGGGAACGTCGTACTCCTGACATTCATGCTTTCTGATTCTGCAAATGAGATCATTCTAAGCCCATTTTCAGAGGTTTCCTCATCAAGGCTTTCATTACCTATCGTCGGTTGTAGGTGCTTTTCTTTTCCTACCTTGGCATTAAAGTCTCCTAGTACTATCTTGATGTCATGTTGTGGTAGGCCTTCATACACCCTCTCCAGCTGTTCATAAAAGCTGTCTTTCACCACATCTTCTTTATCATTTGTAGGTGCATGCACATTGATAATGGATATATTAAACCATCGGCCGTTCACTCGTATGTAGCACATTCTTTCATTGATTGCCTCAAACCGGATTACTGTTTCAACACATTCCTTTGATATGAGGAATGCTGTTCCAAATTCATGCTTTCCGGATTGAGTTCCACTGTTAAACATAGTGTACTCTCCGAAGTTCTGTATGTCTTCCCCTGGAAATCTTGTTTCTTGAATAGCAGCAAATTGTATTTTATACTTCTCGAGCTCGTCTTTCAATCTTTGAATGTGTCCAGGCTTATATAAGCTCCGTGCATTCCATGTACCAATTCGTAAGTCCTCATTTCCTTTGCCATGTCTTCGTAGGGTATCCATTCTTAAATCTGTCCGAGGCTTAAGTGAGAGATTCGTAACAATTCTCTTTTTACATGAGAGGGTTGTTAACCCTAGGCACAACTCCCAACCTGGAGGACCAGGTTATCACTGAACCAAATTAAGCTGTAAAATTCATCAATACATACAGTATAATGCGCTTAAGGGTGTCAAGGGGCAATCTAGAATTTTTTCACGCAATTTTCACGTGTGAGTGTGGTACGAAAGGTCTTTTTCACCCGACTCTAAAGGGTCTCCGAAAATCACATTTTAAGGCCCTTAAATTAACAGTGTCTGTGATATTCCCAGAAAACTAACTTCGCTCTGATATACCTATGAAGGAATGACAAACCGCTAACCACTGCACCAGTAGCTGAATTGATAAAGTCTGATTATTCATACCGAGGATAAATCAGTCATAGCATTCATGATTGAGATTTTGCTAAGTGCACTCTTTACAACTAGAATATTCGCGGGCGAAGCCGCGATGGGTCATGCTAGTATTAGTTATTGGCGTAATTTTAGAATTGCCCCATTATAACAATGATCATATCTAATACATAGAGTAACACCTACCAAAAGCGAAACGCGATAGTTCCGGATGTTTTTTCCGTTTTCGCAGGTTTCTGTTTTACAAAGGGTTGAGTTTTAATGAGACAAGATACATTACAAAGAAATACTATATTATTACACAGAATCACTGTACATTACTATGAAATAATTTGAGTTCTTCCCACTTTGAAAAACACAGTTAATTCTTTAGCCGGACGTTTGTTTTTCTCGTGTTCTTCAATAACTTTAATTTTCTCCTCCAGTGTAAGTGTCTTATGTTGAGAAGTCATTGTCACTGAATTACAGTGCGTAAATAAATGCAGTACCCAGTAATAAGTACACCTTTAGAACTCACTCCAGTTCACTTCTTTCTTCTACCCTCATTTGTCTGAAGAAAGCTGTGTGTATCACAAGAGGGTTGGAGGAAGTGACGGTACAGATTCTACATCAACCTTTTACACAGGCTGAGCTTGATCATGCACTGAGCAAAACCAAGAATGGTAAAGCAGCTGGCCTTGATGACTTAAGAGTTGAGCAAATTAAGAATTTCGGTCCAGTCACAAAGCACTGGTTAACAGAGTTAATGAACAAATGCATCCAATCATGCAAGATCCCGAAATTATGGAGGAAAGCCAAAGTTATAGCCATTCGTAAGCCAGGTAAGGATCCAAATGACCCAAAGAGCTATCGACCTATTTCGCTCCTTTGTCATCTGTACAAGATCCTTGAAAGACTCATACTCCACAGACTAATGGAGAAATTAGAGGCTATCTATATACCACAGCAAGCTGGCTTCAGAATTGGTAAGAGCTGTACCTCTCAAGTGTTGAAGTTAACGCAGCATATCGAAGATGGTTTTGAAAGGAAACAGATCACTGGAGCAGTGTTTATAGACCTTACAGCTGCATATGACACTGTCAACCATAGACGTCTCCTCATGAAACTATACAATGCTACGAATGATTACCAGCTTACCTGCTTCATAAGAAATCTCCTTGAAAATAGAAGATTTTTCGTCGAATTTCAGGGGAAAAGAAGCAGGTGGAGATCACAGAGGAACGGATTACCTCAGGGAAGTGTGCTCTCTCCGTCATTGTTCAACATCTACACCAATGACCAGCCGCTACCTGTAGGAACACAAAGCTTTATCTATGCAGATGACTGTGCCATCACCACTCAAGACTCCTGCTTTGACGCTATTGAGCAGAAACTATCTAATGCACTTACAGAGCTGTCTGCTTACTACAAGGAGAATCAGCTGAGTCCAAACCCCAATAAAACACAGACTTGTGCCTTCCACCTTAAAAATAAAATGGCAAACAGAACCCTTAAAATCACTAGGGAAGGAACCACATTAGAGCACTGCATCTCACCAAAATATCTTGGAGTTACCCTCGACCGTGCTCTCACTTACCAGAAACACTGCTCGAACACCAAGCAAAAAGTGGCAGCCAGAAATAATATTATAAGGAAGATAATGGGTACTACATGGGGGGCACATCCCAATACTGTGAGAACCTCTTCCATTGCTCTATGTTACTCTGCTGCGGAATATGCATCCCCAGTATGGTACAAGTCAACCCACGCCAGGAATGTAGATACAGCTCTAAACGATACCTGTCGCATTATTACCGGATGTCTAAAGCCTACTCCTTTGGATAAATTGTACAGTCTTGCTGGCATTGCCCCTCCTAATATTCGTCGTGAGATTGCAGCAAGAATTGAGAAGAAGAAGGCGGTAACATCTAAAGCTCACCCTCTGTATGGATACAAGCAAGCTACTTCGAGACTCAAATCAAGGAAAAGTTTCCTCAGAATTACCGAGGCTCTTAAGGGGACACCTCAACAATCCCGAATCCATCTATGGCGTGCAAGCTGCAATCGCTCCGAAGAATGGCTGACACCTAGTGAAGAACTACCACCTGGTCATATGGAGAAATGGAGTACCTGGAGATCTCTGAACAGATTACGGGCAGGCGTGACAAGATGTAAAAGTAACCTGCAGAAGTGGGGTTTCGACATCGAGTCCTCATTGTGTGAATGTGGTGTAATCCAGACTACGTCTCATTTGTTGCAGTGCAGCAGGTGCCCTCAAACATGCACAGTACAAGATTTGCTTCAGGCGAGAGAAAATGCACTGGATGTCGCTAACTTCTGGGCAAAAGTAGTATAGACTCTTGTTTGTTTAGTGTGACTTTGCATTGTATTTAATCCAGTAAGAGTTTTAATGTATAGCCTACATATATAGTATTTATGCTTCTGATACGAATAAATAAATAATAATGGATAAGGTAATCCGTCTTAGTCAGGTTATTTACGCCTACAGTTCCGGAATTTATTTCCGTTTCCGCATCGGGCAGTTTGCCGGTTTACAGTATCATTTCACATAAGAAATAAATCCGTTCCGAATTTTGTTTTCTGTTTGTCCAGGTTTCCGGTATATAGAGGATCCGGGTTAGGCAGGTATTACTGTATTTTTTTCCAGGAGTGTTATTTAATTATTATTCATATATTCTATACACCACATTGTGCCCCGCCCAGTCTTTGTGTCCACTGACTCAAGAAATACAACTGACAGTCAAACCTCCGGAGCTGAAATAACAAACTGAGGATTTTAAAATGTGCTACCACCTATCTCACTAAATAGAGTAATTGTTGTAGCCCATCAGAGTGATGCAAGTCTTCAAAATTTGTAACTCTTGTGTGACCCGGCGTTTGGAGAGGCAGGAAAAATTTTGCCTACCAAATGTTTATCATTTGAATTGTCTCAGTAGATCATGTGATTAAAACTAATTTGGAAACTTGCAGTACGAGGTAGTGAGGACATAATAGAAATATAATCGAAAAGGAGCAATATTATTCTTTCTTGGGTAGCCATGAACACGGGACCCTAAAATTAAGGAGCAATCGGATTGGGAATTCATTATTGCACTTCTTAATCCATATGGCTAAATGCAGAATGATTTCACTTAAACATTGATAGCCAATTGGAATACATTCATTAACTGATTAGGATGTTTTCAACGTCACTTAAAGCACGTTACATGGCCGTTATTTGACAAGCCTCCGTGTTTGATTCGTTACAACTGGCTCAGAATCTGCTATAGTGCGGGACAAACCATTGGAAGCCTGAAGGTCACGGGTAGTCGGCGCGGTGTTGTCATGTACGTTCTCGCATCCAGCACTCCACAGAAGGCATCGTGCAATAGCATGGCAAGACCGCCAGGCGAGGGGAGGAGAGCGGAGCGGAGGGCCGCTTGACCTTCAGGCTTCCAATTGTTTGTCGCGCACTATAGCGAGTGATATACTTCGGTGTTGGACCCAATTCTGGCCCTCCCAATAGGATTGTCCCTTATCTATGTTCTTGTAATAACATTGAATATACAATCCTGTGATTTAGAAAACAGTACGCTAAACATTAATAAAAATCTAAACGAAATGTATTTGATTGTGTTTGACTAGATTCAGCTGGAATAGGTTCTATGTTACAGTAAAACCTGCCTAAACTGGACCCTCTATATGCCGGAAATCTGGACAAACAGAAAACAAAATTCGGAACGGAAGTATTTCCTACGTAAAATGACACTGTAAACCGGGAAACTGCCTAACGCGGAAACGGAAAGAAATTCCGGAACTGTAGGCGTAAATAACCTGAGTAAGACGGATTATCTTATCCATAATACAAAGATATTACAGTACTAAATTTTGAGCGCGACTGTACTTGCACCAGAGTTCTATAGAGCATCTAGCGTTTAGAAAAGACTTTGGGTCTTATGGGCTTTTACTTTTAACGGAACCCCCCCCCCCCCCTACACTGGGTTTGTTACCTCACCTATTATCATGAAGGTACTCTAAACATATATATTTTTCGTCATAATAGCTTCCTACAATTATCTGCCAACTGATTATCTTTGTTATTGCATACAAGTATTGTTTATATTACGTCTTAGTGATTTAAACATTCTCGAGGTTAGCACGCTGGAAAGAAGAGCCTCGTCCAGTGCTGCCTGCTCGCCCGGAGTGGAGCACGTGCTCAGTTCCGCCGACAACATAAGTTCTGAAGCACTATCCGTCATTGGTGTTATTGTTGTGTGTCTGTTTTATTTTCTGTTTGATCGAATCAGGGTTCGAACCCACTATCTCTCGAATGCAAGCTCACGGCTGCGCGCCCCTAACAGCAAGGCTAACTCACTACAATATTACAAATATTAATCTAAACAAAACAACGAGAATAAAATTGAAGGAAACTAAATTATAACCTAACTAATAACAAAAAAAGTGATGATCAACAGTATTGCTGACGTAAAAGTTGATAATTTCATCAGCATACATCCGAGAAGGAAGGAAGGGTTGTGTTCGTGACATCTGCCAATCAGTAATGCGTTATATCACAACGAAATGAATGTCGTTATTAGTTCTCTTTGCGTACTGTATCCTTAATACTGGTCCAATCCGTTAACACCTGCAAAACTGCTCCTTCATGGGCGTTTTCTATTTCAGGAAGCTGCTGGGGTTGTGTTGTGTCGCTAACTTATGAATGCGCAGTACTCGAAACGGGTGAACATAGCGTATGACGTCAACGCTACCTCTGCCTAGAGTTAACAACACTGTCGCCATAAGGCTCCACAGCCTTTTCTAAACGCTGGATGCTCTATAGGGAACATTAACGACTAAAGACATTCAAAGTGCAGATAATATTGCTGCCGAAAACAGCAGGTGTGAAGTCATGGACGACCATGAAGGCAACGAAAGGGAGGTAAAACACACACTTTCGGTAAACCACTATCTGTTGTGAGCAACCTTCAGGAATTTGCAGCTTCCGAGAATGTTCCAGAACTCCTGGGGTTAACGCAGGATGCAAAGGAGATCATACAACGTTCTCTTGTAAAGAAGTCGCAACAATGCACTTTGAAAGTCACGTGGAAACAAGGAAACGAGCAGAGAAACTGAATTTTTGTACCTAAGTTGAAAATACATGTGAACCTATTTTCTTTTTTATTTACAGACCTACAGTATATATTAAATTATTAATTCAATGTAATTATATGCGATAAAACAGTATTCATTCGCAGTGTGTTTTGTCTTATTAATACTCAACCCTTTGTAAAACGGAATCAACTCCTGCCGATATCAGAAATTCTATAACAATAAAGATTTTTAAGGCCGCATGCCGAGATTACCTGTTGAATACTGCTGATTGCCCCGTGTGAATGGTGATGGATGATAGGACGTATGACTGAGCTAGGATCAATCTAAGATATTATAGTCAAGTCTGAGACATTGTGATTATTATTATTGTTATAGTTATTATTAGTATCCTTATTCATGTGCCTTTTTCATTAATATTAGTATTAGCAAAATTAATTTACTCTTTATTTATCATCAAAAAATATTTTTATATTTCCAATATTGTCTCAAAGCCTCCGTGGCTCAGGCGGCAGCACGCCGGCCTCTCACCGCTGGGTCCGTGGTTCAAATCCCGGTCACTCCATGTGAGATCTATGCTGGACAAAACGGAGGCAGACAGGTTTTTATCCGGGTACTCCGGTTTTCCCTGTCAACATTTCATTCCGGCAACATTCTCCACTATCATCTCATTTCATCTGTCATTCATTTAATCATTGCCCCAGAGGAGTGCGTCAGGCCTCGGCAGCCGGCACAGTTCATATCCTCGCCGCTAGATGGGGGCTTCATTCATTACATTCCTGACCCGGTCGGAGACTGGAAACAGGCTGTGGATTTTCATTTTCAATATTGTCTCACATGTGCTGGTAGCGTGCTGCGTGGTTAAGTGTGAGAGAGCCACCATTACTGAACACATAAAATTAAAAACAGAAAAAAAACTTTACGAGCCCTTACAGTTGAATTGATGATACACCGGTATTTTATAATATTATTGGCACAAATATTAATCTATTGTAAAAGGGAGTGTTTTTTTTACAGATATTGTAGTTTATAATACGGAACTCATTTTATTAGATGATCTGTGGCTTCCACCAGTCCTAGCCTTAATAAAGAATACGATATGGATCAACTAGATTAATAGACGCGACACCGCTCATAACCTTAAATTCCTTATAAATAGGCCATCTTGCGAGTAAATGCAATGTGCACAGCAGTAGATCATGAAAGGCTTGCCCATTTCCCGGACCTCTTGATTCACAGACCAACACGTAATTTCATATGGATTCTGTTAAAATGAGTCATATTGATAGGATAAATATCGTTTAAAATGATAATCTGGTAGCAAAAATATCTAACTCGTCCGGGATTCGAACCCGAGATCTCTAGATTTACAGTCAATGACGCTAACACCACGGCTATTTCAAGCACGCAAATACACTGCACAAAATGGTGACTTATTTCCACGTTCCAATAATACTGCAGTACGGAATTAAGTTTCATTTATATTTTGCTTGTTTCGATAATGTTCCTGCGTGCAATTGAGTTTAAAATGCCTTACGAATAGGCCCTCTTGTGAGTAAAGAGACTGACTTCAGCAATAATTCATGAAGGCTTGCCTAGTTCCGGTATAACATGTGCTTCAAACAGTTAACACCAGAGTTCGCATGAGCGTTTAGAGTATCAATTTCCGACACCGCGCACGCATTGATTCCTGGATCTTACCACTGCCAGCTGGATCGATCGATCTTACACACTTCCGTCCCATTTTTCAAAATTACTCCCACAAAAATATCCAGCAACTGAGTGCAAAGAAGTTACACATGAAAAATGAAAAAACGGAAACATAAATCCGGAACGCTTTAGGCAAGTTTTACTGCTTAAGTTGTTTAAATCTATTAAGGAGGCCATGTTTCCTAGTTCCTTCCATTCCGAATGGCCTAAGTTTGTATTGTAGCAACTCTTTTGCCGCCTAACGACTACATGTTGTTACTCTGTACCATCCCCTATGATGAAGCAATACCAACAGAGCACGGCCATGTGATTACCAGCAAACTGAAGCCACTTGAGCAAGAAAGTCATTAACACAGCAGAATGAGAATTATCCACAAGACTTGCCTTTAAAGTCTGTGCACTTTCTCTAATTCCAGCTCGCTTTCTTGTGTTTCCTCTGTTTTTTCTCTCTTTCTTTTCAAGTCTTTGCGGCTATTGTCTCTCAAGATGAATGCTGGTGCTTGTGCTCAACTGTGGCTGGAGATACGCGGGAATCCCTTATCACGTGTGATATTCCAGTGGGGAGCAGAGCGCAATTCATTGCCACCAAATTACACAAACCCCGCGGTCGGTCATTTGTCTCACGAAAGTAGCGTCGACAGCAAGTCAAAGCCATTGTTACTAGCAATGCGTGTCATTTTATTCCAGCGGCATGCATCAAGATCAAAGAACGATATTCCACAAGGAAGGAAACCAATTCATGGAATTTTTTGTTTCTCACAGACCTTACATGCCCTGGGTGTGTTATAGTGACTATAATTAGGACGCCATGATCTACGCCTACATGTCCTGCCCCTACTTTGTCTGCTAAGATGGGGACCGCTACTTTGTCTGCTAAGATGGAGACCCCTACTTTGTCTGCTAAGATGGGGACCGCTACTTTGCCTGCTAAGATGGGGACCGCTACTTTGTCTACTAAGATGAGGACCCCTACTTTGCCTGCTAAGATGGGGACCGCTACTTTGTCTGCTAAGATGGGGACCGCTACTTTGTCTACTAAGATGAGGACCGCTACTTTGTCTACTAAGATGGGGACCGCTACTTTGTCTGCTAAGATGGGGACCGCTACTTTGTCTACTAAGATGAGGACCCCTACTTTGCCTGCTAAGATGGGGACCCCTACTTTGTCTGCTAAGATGGGGACCCCTACATTGTCTGCTAAGATGGGGACCGATTTTGTCTGCTAAGATGGGGACCCCTACTTTGTCTGCTAAGATGGGGACCCCTACTTTGTCTACTAAGATGGGGACCCCTACTTTGTCTGCTAAGATGGGGACCAATACTTTGTCTGCTAAGATGGGGACCCCTACTTTGTCTGCTATGATGGGGACCCCTACTTTGTCTGCTATGATGGGGACCGCTACTTTGTCTGCTAAGATGGGGACCCCTACATTGTCTGCTAAGATGGGGACCGCTACTTTGTCTGCTAAGATGGGGACCACTACTTTGTCTGCTAAGATGGGGACCCCTACTTTGTCTGCTAAGATGACCCCTACATTGTCTGCTAAGATGGGGACCGATTTTGTCTGCTAAGATGGGGACCCCTACTTTGTCTGCTAAGATGGGGACCCCTACTTTGTCTGCTGAGATGGGGACCCTTCCTTTGTCTGCTGAGATGGGGACCCTTACTTTGTCTGCTAAGACGGGGACCCCTACTTTGCCTGCTAATATGGGGACCCCTAATTTGTCGGCTGAGATGGGGACCCTTACTTTGTCTGCTGAGATGGGGACCCTTACTTTGTCTGCTAAGACGGGGACCCCTACTTTGCTTGCTAATATGGGGACCCCTAATTTGTCTGCTGAGATGGGGACCCCTACTTTGTCTGCTGAGATGGGGACCCCTAGTTTGTCTGATAAGATGGGGACCCCTAATTTGCCTGCTAATATGGGGACCCCTACTTTGTCTGCTAAGATGGGGACCCCTGCTTTGTCTGCTAAGAAACGTTTATGTTCGACGATGTCGAAATGTAAATAAGAAAACTCTATCATAATGAGGGTTATTATAACACTGTTTTTCATTATGAAACAGTTTCTCCCACCAATCAGAGCTCAAGAAACAGTTGTGTGAAGGCATTCTCTGCGTCTCATGCGCTCTGTTCAGTACATAAAACTAGCGAAATCTCGACTGATATTTATGAATATTTATGTTCGAATATAAAATAGTTATAATATTATCATCGAACATAAACAGTCGTATGCAACTCGTCTATAATGGTAATTAAGACACTCGTATGGCAATTATAAAACGAGTGAAGCGAGTGTCTTAATTATTGCCATTATAGGCTCGTTGCATAATGTACTATTTCAACATTTAAAAGAAAACCTTAATATACATCCATTACAGTTGTGATCTCTTGCGCTTGTTGTACATAAAACCCTAAAATAAATTGAAATAAGCGCAAACAATAATGTTTCCAGCAGAGAGCGCTTATCGATAGGAACCCGTGAAATGCAAACAGCCTAACTTGTGGGGCAGAGCAATATCATTGTTGGCGGGACAAAGACCATCCCCATAAAAACGTAGGACCAGAATTTACTTGCGAAGATAAATTTCCTCGGAGCATTATTTTTATATGGAGGCTTTTGTCGCTGTTAATCCTATAAGCTGCCTGTACCTGTCGCTTAGCGTGCTGGGCTGGCCCTTCATTATCAGCGTCCCTAAAGCACAGTTTACCTTCCAGGGGCCGCGGGTTCACTTCTCGACATACAAAGTTAGATTTTTGATGGCTGTGAAAATGATCGCATGAAAGTTGAAACGCGTAATCTTAAAATTAACCCATTTTAATAGTGATCATAAACTTCTGTTGTCGTTTGACTCTTCAGTCTTTCGACTGGTTTGATGCACGTCTCCATGCCTACCTGTCCTGAGCTAATCGTTTCATCTCTACATAGCTACCGCACCCTACATCCGAGGCTATCTCTTTAACATATTCTAACCTTTGTCTACCCCTACAGTTCTTGTCCTTGACCCTACCTTCTATAACTAAGTTTGCTATCTCTGGGTGCCTTAATATGTGTCCTACCAACCTATCTCTTCTCTTCATTAGCAGTCGCCAGAAACATCTCTCCTCTCCCACTCGTCTTAATACCTCTTCCTTTGTAACCCTATCTACCCATCTGATCTTCATCATTCTCCTGTAACACCACATTTCAAACGCTTCAATTCTCCTCTTTTCTGCTGCACCAGTAGTCCAAGTTTCACTTCCATAAAGCGCCACGCTCCAGACAAAGGCTTACAAAAAAGACTTCCAAATACCTAAATCTATATTCGATGTCAACAGTTTCCTTTTCTGTAGAAATGCTTTCCTTGCCTGAGCCATCCTACTTCTTATATCCTCTTTGCTTCGTCCATCACTGGTTATTTTGCTTCCTAAGTAACAGAATTCTCCTACTTCCTTTAGCTTTTCACCTGCCAATTTGATGTCCATAGAGGTTCCTGATTTATTTCGGGTGCATTCCATATATTTTTGTTTTATTAATTTTCATCATGAATTATTTCTTCAAGACGGAGTTCATACTATTCAAAAACTCATGGAAATCCTCTGGAGTGTTGTTTTTCCAGGATTATTATTTAGGTTGCATGTTATGATACAGTACATTCTTCCCCGCCCAGTCATTGGGCAAATTCGTGATGACCGATGGAAGAGCATACTGAACAGTTTCAGTCTCCAACTGTGCACGTGGGATAAACATTTAACAGCACGTTTGGGATATTACATAGAACAAATCTTGTGTATACACTAGTACACCGCACAGAATAAACACAACAAAACTAAAAGTCAAGATCCCTTTCCGAAGTGACAATGCACTTAGGGCCTTTGACTATACAGAGCAAAATTACGGCACCACGCTATATTTTAAATGTTAGATATGCGGAGAAAATTATAAGCATGCTATAAATATCAGTTTCCTCAATTCTGCTCATTCATTTCACCTGAAAAGTGTAATTTGGAGCAAACAAGCAGCTTGAAATCGAAGGATCAGAGTTGCCAAACTCTCGAACCTCAAAATCCCAACTTCCCACTCAGAATGTCTCTTTGCACTAGAAAATAGCTCACGTAAGATTTTATTTTGTTCAAAACAAATGAATAATGATTAGAAATGTGCTCCATAGTCTCGATAATGTGTTTTTAACTACGCTAAAAATGATTTTAACGAAACACAGAACTGTCTTGTACACTATCATTATCATATATTCACTTAATACACGGTTTTATTCATTTAAAGATTGGGATGATTATATTTCCCTGTATAAGTCTTTGATCTCTTTTTAAATGAAGATTTCACAAAAACACAAAACATACCGTAAGTTTTAATCTCCAAAAACACTCAAGACGGTCTGATGTCGCACAAGTGGCAGTTGGCGATTGTAATGTAATACCATACTTCCGTGAAAAGTTTATTTTTAGCCTACTTTTGGCATTTTGCAAAAATGAGGAAAAAGTAGACTTATGAGATCGATCCGGGAAAATGTGTGTCTGTCCTTCAGTCTGTCTGTCCTTCAGTCTGTCTGTCTGTCTGTCTGACTGTCTGTCCTTCAGTCTGTCTGTCTGTCTGTCTGTCTGTGTCCTAAACGACTGCAGCTAACGAAACCAAATTTAGTAACAGTAAAGATCTTTTCCTGCTTATCCCACGGCCATATTTGAAATTGACGTCAGTGCTACAACAGCTGAAAAATCGCAATTGAAATTTGAGATCTATGTTGGATATCTCAGAAGTTATGCATGTGAACTATTCCATAATTGGCACGCATATTGATAATAACATTCCAGATTAATTTTCAGAATTCCATATATGCCAGTGTTGCCAACATGATTCTAAGCCTGCCGATAGGTCCAATATCTAAATGCATATAACTTCTGTACTATTAATTGGATTTCAACCAAATTTCATATGTGCTATGTGTACTGCAGCAGATATGAATGTGCGTATTCTAAAGAGCCACCAGGGTTGACAACTGTTAATAAATGCCCTCTGTATGTTTTAACCCTAATAGACTATCAATATATCAGAAAGTATGCAAGCGAACAGCTCTAAACTTTGCACACGTGTAGTACCTGACATTCTACCTTAGTTTGGTGTAACTTATACACATCAGTGCTGCCAACATTATTCTAAGCCTGCTGATAGGTCCAGTTTTTAAATGCATATAACTTCTATACTAACGAATGGATATCAATCAAATTTCGTATGTGCTTTATGTACCATAACAGTTATGACTATGCGTATTCGTAAGAACCAGCAGGGCTGCCAGCTGCTAATAAATGCTCTCTCTATTTGTTTAATGCTAATATCAATATATCAGAAAGTATACAAGGCATTATCTCAAACTTTTCACACGTGTAGTACCTGACATCCTAGATTAATTTGGAGTAACAAATATAGCTCAGTGCTGCCAACATGATTCTAAGCTTTTTTGATAGCTTCAATTTCTAAATACACGTATCTTCTATACTAACAAATGGATTTTTACCCAAAATTGGCACTATAATAGATCGTAATATTTTTGATTCATTCTGAGCATCACTTACATGACATTGTTCCCAACATGATTTTACGCACACAGATAAATAATATCAAAGAGCATGTAACGTCCATACTATTTTGTATGTGCATTCTATACCTTAAGGGATGGAATTAAGAATATATTCAGAGTCACCAGGGCTGCCAACTATAGTAAGTTACTCTTTTAGACTACACAATTTCTGGTGTATTTCAAACTGCAGTACTTGGAAATGTTCGTTACGGAACTACTTGTTATTCTATCGGCACGTATGAATCGTAACTATCGTGCATGTTTGCTGTGCAAACAAAGCCTTTATGTATTAATGGCAGCTCAGCTGGTGATATATGACATCGGCTAGTTAGCCCAAATTCACCTCACTTTTAGCAAAAACAATCCCTTTATCCCCTTCCTAAGAATATTTGTCTAAATGTCCCACAATTTGGGACAAATCCCATGGGTTGACATCCCTGTTATACAAATATTCAACCAATGAGAAACCGGCAGCCTCCTGCCAATCAATCAGTGTACCGTAGTGTCGTCGTTCCTCAAGAGCTCGGTAGATGTCAGTTGAAACGGTTTGAATTTCGTACCGTTCTGTATAAACTTCGTTACCAGTCTCATTATTCTCATCGTTCGTCAGTGATTGCAATCGAATTGTGCTGTACTGAGAAGTTTCTGGAAATGTGGAAACACAAAGGATTTCAAAGACAAGTTCTGAAAGAAAGTTGCTTAAAGAACGGAGCGGACGATTCACTTCAAATGATAAACAAAATGCAAGCTTCGCGCTCAAAGACAGAAGAATCCTAATTGGATAAGAAATACACACGAGCAAAAGGACAATAAGTTACCTTGGATAACTTCAACGAAACGTTGGATAGCAAGGAGATTATAAAATAAAACTTAGTGGCTGGTTGGAAGAGGAAAATCAGAATTAGAAGAGATCTACATGAATTGTGTTTTTCAAATGAGTTCAATAACATTGTGAGGTTTGAAGCCATTTTTCAGTGTTGCCTAAGTAAACAAAAGGGTGGTGCTTTTCAGTCGGTCAACACGAATGTACCCAAAAGGAGCTGGGTTATGTCCTAATCCTGAAATAAATGACATGATTAATAAATACACTAGGATGACCAGTTTCGATCGTCAAGCGATCATCATCAGATCCATTACACTTAGGCTATAACATCTATGTCTGAGAATACAGGTGAAAAATATTTACAATATGTACAATTATTTAGTTGCAGTATTGGTAATGCAACTGTCGGTGTATGCTAAATGTAGTATATCTAATGTTAGATGAAATGCTAAAATGGTGATAAAAATCCGGAGTTTGTATGTTTGGGGTGATTATATGGTTATACAAAATCAACTATGGTTATACTGTAATAATATACGCTGATACTTATCCGGTTGACTTCCTGGCTGGAACTTCGAGCAGTTTCGTGTTAACTCTAGCACCAGTTTTTGTCGACTTAACCCGGGTGTTAACTGGACGAAACTGGTTTTTCCTTTCTCCCCACTTTGTTCCTATGTGCTTTCTGAGGTCAGTGCAATGTGTATTTGTGTGACGTTGCCAAATCTAGATAAGAATGTATGTTATTGAATACAGGAAGATCTACAACTATTAAAGACCGTGGAACTGTCTTCGCCACGCGTGGACTAAAAAGCCATTCGAATTAAGCGCTGCCCTGTCTATTGAAGACGTCCCGGCACCTTTAATACTGCCGCGCATACCGGCCTAGGTTTATTGCAGAAAAAAGTACATATTGTATGTAAACGTATATTGTTTCTCTTATACAGGCCACTGAGGCTAAAAAGCTTCTTTATGCAGCTCTCTTCATTCAGAGAGCGGTTAAATACAATAGAATAAATGAAGAAAGAAAAAACTTAACCTATACATACAGTTGACAATAGAAGTTCTTGTTATTACATCCGTTCACCTTGAACATGATAATTGTATAGCTGATAGATTACAATGAAGGGAGTGTTTTATCGCTCTGATAGGAAGTCCTGAATACTGGTGCAATTTATATTTATTCCAGAGAATACTATCTGAAATACGGAATGAACCTTTGCATAGTACACCTGATTCAGATTTTTTTTAAAAGGGGGGGGGGGGGATAGCGGTGGTTAATAGGTAAATGTGCATGAAACGCAAATCCCCCTTCCGTCCAATCTTAACCTGAAAATTTCACAGGCGAAATGAAGAATAGCCGAGTTGCACTTCCAGGGAAACTCCAAACACAACCACTCTTCTCTCAAGTTTTTAACTCAACATGACTCGACAGTTTGCTGCTGGCTGTATCTGGAGCAATAAGCTCGTCCACTAGCTAAGCTGTAACAGGGGTGATAGACTCGCCCCTAGTTAGCTCGTAAACTGTCGCCTCAGTAACTGAATGCAGATTGTTGGAAGAAATTAAAACGTAAAAACACTTATAGTAGGCGATGTATTAAGATAGAGATATGCTCTCCCGGGTGTTTTTTGTAAAACTTTTCATGCTGAAATTTCTTACACTCATAGTATATAGATATTTTTAACGGTTTGCCCAGCGTAAGCTTACAGAGCGCTCGCACGCCAGGTTATTTTTCGACTTTTCCACTGAAATTGTTACTGCCCGGCTTCCTTTGATCATACATAAATTATTTTCTACAGAAATTATCCTCGAGATATCTTTTACAGAGTGGTGAAAACCGCATCAAAATCCATCCAGTGGTTCTCGAGTTTACCCGTAACACCCAAGAATCGGGGACTTAGTTTTATGTTGAGACATAAGAATAAAACAAGCAAACATTTAGTAGTAAAATCAGGTTGGTATGTCAATCAGTTATTTTTATACAGTCCATCCGAATTTGAGAAAAAATCAGCTCTCGTACTATATAATGGTGTATCCTTCATGAATCAAACCGCTATCATCAGACTAGACTGAAGAGTCCATAATCAAAAGGAACGAATTATGTGGAATTCATTACTGAAACTTCGGTTCGAGTCTTTATGTTTAATGGGACTCTTTGATAAATTACGGTTGTGATAAAAACCAGTGTTCGCTATCACGTCCCCGCTGTATTGATTGTCAATCACAAGGGATAACCCAGATGTGGCACGTAATTCAACTGTAGCCCCATTGCTAACATGACTTTTATTACACTGCGTGCATTTGAATCGCTCTGACAGGGAGTGGGTCTTAAAGGTGACCGCTCCAACTGGCATGTCATATTAGTATTATTACTAGCGGACCCAAACGAGAATCTTTCGCATGTGTATAAACCACCCTCCCGGCTTTAATGTTATGCGGGCTAGACGCGACACACTTCTGTCAGGGGCTATTGTCTTGTTTATTTATTTAAATGCACTTTTTAAACAAATAATAGTACATTATGCAACGAGCCTATAATGGCAATAATTAAGACACGTGTTTGTTTATAAAACGAGCGAAACGAGTTTTATAACTTCCATACGAGTGTCTTAGTTACCATTATAGGCGAGTTGCATACGACTGTTTATGTTCGACGATAATTATAACTTTATTACGGTATATGTTCCAACATAAATATTTATAATATCTGTCGGGATTCTCTCGGTTGACTTCTTCTTCTTGGAAATTGTGTGGGATCAGCATTTGCTCTCTACCCAATAACGAATTCCGAAGCCTTGAAACATTGTTTATCCTGAAGTAGCACCAACAGATAGCGCACAGGTACTATTCGTATGTTGGATCAGTTTGTTATTTTGGTCAAAATAGGCTGTTACAAACGTTTTAAAATTGAAATGTATCGTATTATGAAGTTGTTACTCCTCAAATTCGATGCGTATAGAATGTCAACGGGAAGCAAATCAGTGGAGTCCCAAATAAAACACTCATTTCATCAGTAATCCCTTTACTGAGCTGAGAGTTCGATTATAATTTCCGTGGATCTAATGTCATATGCCTGCTTCTTCCATGACGGTCTGGTGTGTTTATGTCAACAACAGCATTCACTAAAATTGTCGGCGAAATCTTACGAATGTAATGAATGCCCTGTGTAGAAATTGGTGTTGCGGATATTACGGCACAGTGCTATTATTTTGTGTGCAATATTCCGCAGTATGTTTATGCAAACATTACGGACAGTGGACGCTTTCCATGTCGGTATAGGATAGGGTAGAACAGTGTGTGTTGCGAACATCTGGACGTAGATTCATAAATGTCATGCATATGTCATAGTATTTTCTTGTTACCATAAAGGTTCGTGCTGACTTTGTCTTTGTGTTTGGGATTGTAACTACAATGGTTGATCCTATACAGGCTACATTGCCAACTTCCAAATCATGTAATTCATCTCCGACATGTTGGATTTTGAGCGCATGTGCGAAGCTATCCTTACGTTATTGGTCAATGAATGAAGATAATGAGCTCTGATTGGTTGGAGAAACTGTATCATAATGAAAAGTAGTAGCCCACTTTAATGACCCCCATTATGATACAGTTTTCTGACATATAACACTGTATTTACATTTCGACATCGTCGAACATATCTTTTCGTTGACTTTTCAAGACATACAAGATGTACTTTTCAGACGATTTGGAATATTTTGATACAAACCGCACCTCCTAACTCTCTCTAGTTTAAGCGTGAAACATACACGTTAGCGTTTGATTATGCCCATTTTGCCCAACTAAGCAACGCGTTAGAACTTGTCTAGCACAATGTTTCCTCTTTAACTCCCAATATTTCTTTATCCGTTCACTGTGCTCGCTTCTGTCCATTCAGTACATCTTCCATGGACTGTAAGTTTCTTGACAAAGTTGTGCCTGTTTATTAGGGTTCTAAATGTTGTTCTATGGTGAAGGATTTCTTCATTGATACAAATTTACTGTAGGTCTTGTGTTGTTTCTACCAGCCAATTTCACAGAAGGTGTTAGGTTTAACATTGTCATTGTTAACCTATTGTGATCCATTCTCATTATGTGACTATACAATTTCGGTCTTCTTTTGATGTGACAAAGTCAAATAAGTTGTTGGAATACAGCGTTACAGTGAAAGGTAATAATAATAATAATAATAATATTGTATGAAAACAGGATCGCTAAATTGCAGAAAGCATACCGACTTACATGGAACCACTACAATAAAAAAAGTATTTCCATCAATGCCAAATTACGACACTACCGTACAGTAGTCTTACCAGAGGCCTTATACGCTTCAGAAACGACAGCAATCAAGGGGCGAACAAAAATCAAGGAATTAGAAAAACAAGAGAGAAAAATTCTCAGAAAGATCTACGGGCCAGTTCAGAAAGAGGGAATATGGATGAAGAGACCGACAATAGAACTGTACAAACAGACAGAGACGATTACAAACAACATAAGGAAAAGAAGGGCAAAATTTTATGGACATATACATAGGATGACCGAAGACAGACTGACCAAGAAATTTTTTAACATAGTTACGAATAGCACACTAAAATCCAATTGGGTAAAGGAAACCGTGGAAGACCTTAAGAAACTAAACATCTCTACAGAAGACATCGCAGACAGGAGCAAATACAGAGAAAAACTTAGACTACAGAAGTTTGAGCAAACTCCCAAAGAGAGACAACCAGCAAAGAGGTGGACAGAAGAGAGAAAGAGGAAACATAGTGTCTATATGAGAGGTTTTTGGGAAAAAAGAAGAAAGGTCCAGAATGAAACATGAAAATTGATTGTGTTGTAACGCTCTCCTTATGGGGAATTAACGAATAAATAAATAAATAAATATTGTATGGCCCCGGGTGCCGGGTGCAAGCTTGGTTAATTGACACCCACAGGGTAGCTTGCATGTCGAATTTCGTCGTTCCTTTTAACGCTATGAAAGTCAAGGAGGTTAGATATCTAAACTCCTTGACACTACAGCGCTTTCAAGAAGAGAATGGAGGAACTTTGTGTTGGCGGAAAATCCCGAGATTAATTTTGCCATTGAATACGGCCTACTGAATTCAAATGGGTTCTTTAACATGCCAACAACGTACGACATGAGTGTCGTGATTTTTGTCGCCTTTCAAAAATCACTTACCATGGCCAGGAGCGAACCTGCAAACTTGGGGTTGGTAGTCCGACACGATAACCACTCATCCACCGTGGCAAGCTGCAGTGAAAGGTGATGATATCGTTTTATCTCTCTTCTGCTGCAATGCTCTCTCTCTCTCTCTCTCCTGTCGCTGCGCACGAGTGTCGCTACTGTCGTTTTTGGTTGTTACGGTTGAACCTCTGGATGGGTTTTGAAGCGGTTTTCACCATTCTGTAAAGGATATCTCGAGGAAGATTTTTGCATAAAATAACTTATTTATGATGAAGCCGAGCAGTAACAATTTCAGTGAAAATGTCGAGAAAAACACATGGCGTGCGTGAGCTTTTTAAGCTTACCATGGGCAAACCGTTAAAAATATCATTATACTATGAGTGTAAGAATTGTTTAGCATGAAAAGTTCTACAAAAAGTCCGCGAGAGCATATCTCCATCTTCAATACATCGTCCACTATAAGTGTTTTTACGTTTTCATTTCTTCCAACAATCTCCATTCAAATACTGGGGCGACAGTTTACGAGCTAGCTAGGGGCGAGTCTATCACTTCAGTTATAGCCTAGCTAGCGGGCGAACATATTACCCCAGATACAGCCAACAGCAAATTGTCGAGTCGTGTTGAGTTAAGATTTCAGAGAAGAGTGGTTGTGTTTGGAGCTTCCCTGGAAGTGCAACTCGGCTTTTCTTCATTTCGCCTGTGAACTTTCCGTTCCGCAAAATACATAATTAATAAATATACGAAGCTGAAATTTCGCAAGAGCGACATTTTAAACAAATCAGTCCGAGAATACGTTGTCACGCTCAAATATCGTTGCGCATCGTAGTTGCACACACGCAATATTTGTTTTTTCATGCTGGAGTCTGTGATTTTTTCAATACAGTAGTTTGATAGATTTCATGAGACTTCTTCTGCATCCAAACTCTGGCTGGTACTTTTACACTAACCTATTAATTTATTTCAGTTAGCGAATAATCTATTAATCGAAGCAGAAAAATCGATTAATTACTACAAATAACGATTAATCTCTTGTCGAATGACTTGTTTTGTCAAATGGTCGATGTACTTCATTCTTTTCTCTACGCTCTCACAGAAGTTGTCATGCTGAGCTTCTATGCCCGAGGTCGCAGGTTCAAACCCGGCCCAAGTCGTCAGATTTTTAAGAGCGTTAAAAATTCCTCAGTATGCCTTCCTTCGAAGGGGAAGTAAAGCGGACGGTTCCATGTCATAGATGTATGGCTTGTAAAAGAACCTTCTACTAACTAAACTTGTGAGAAGCCAAAATTTATAGGTTAGAATTGATAACGCTATATTAGTTCCAACGTTCTCCACCAGGTGATGACTGAGATGCCATATAGTAGCCAAGTCCGCAGGCTACGTGTCGTGGATGGTAGCATTTGGTGACAAAAGTAGGAACTACTTGAAATTAATGCCTGTAGTCCTTACTTGAATTAAAACAGATAACACACACTAATACAGCCATCACAATTAACACCGGTTATCAGACAGATTCTACACACACCCAAAGTACACGGGGCTACATGACCGCGTTGTCGCAGCCTCTAAACTAAGGAACCAATAAACCAAAATATATCTTAGCAAATAATGAACGTTCTTTATGAAAACTGAGCTAAAACAAAGGAAGACAAAAATGTTTCTGTCCTAAATTGTAAACATTTAACAATAATTCAAAATCTTTGCTGAAAACGCTTCGTTTTCTGTTATCGAAACCCTCCCCAATTTGATGGATGTTTGCTCTTCCACTGTCACTGACTCCTATTGTTAACATAAACAAGGAGGACACTTTGTATATTTAGACAAAAAATAACTTTTATACATTTCTATACAACATTCCGAATATAGGCGTAACACAACTTAAGCGATGACCTCGCATTTAAACTAATTTTAAACTTAATTCTTTATCTCGTGTCTATAAAACAATTAATCGATTTTTCGGTTAGCCAATTAATCGATTTCGATTAATTCCAAATTATTAACCGAACATATCTTATTACCGGCTCTAATCCAAACCCCGTTGTCACGTTTCATGATTATTATTTATACATTTAATTATCGTATGGCTTTTTGGCTTTTAGTGCCGGGAGTGTTCGAAGACATGTTCGGCTCGCCTGAGTCTGTAACTGCTTCCAGCGGACACCCTTAGGGTGAGCTACAAGTTCCGTTCAATTTCAAGTAATTCCATCTTTCCCCACCAGATATCAATGCTACCTAGTGGTGAACGTTGGAACTTTGATAGAGCGTTCCGACGAAATCCAACCTAACAATTTAGCTCCACACAAGTTTAGTCTGTGGAAGGATCTTTTACATGCCATAAATCTATGACATGGGACCGCCGGCTTTACTTCCCCTCCGAAGGAAGACATACTGAGGGATTTATAACGCTCTTAAAAAATCCGACGACTTCGGCCGGGTTTGAACCCGCTATCTTGGGCACAGCAGTTCAGCATGCTACCGACTACGCCACCGAAGCCGCATGATCAGCTTCAATATCGTCTAAACTATGCGTCTGAGAGAAAACATCGTGAATAACTGTTTACAATATTAAATTGTCTACAATTTGAGTCATCAGCGAGCTCTGGAAGTTTAGTAGTTCCTGCGATACAGTTATTTAAAGATTGGTTGTTTATTCGAAAAAGCAAAATTTTATGGTTTTGGTCCCCTAATTTGACAAACATTGTCAAACGTTCTCACCCTATGAGAAATGTCATTGATAATGAACTTGAAGTTTATATGTTTACGTTTAATTTGAGCTTTGACGGGCACCTGTAAGCCTAGCGCTTAGGACAAAAATTGTGAACAGGCATTCACAATGTTTTCTCGGACGCATAGTTTAGACGATATTGAGCAACAACTGAAAAACGTGCAAATATCTGGCTGTTTCTTGGCTATTACACACCTAGCACAAGACTTTCGAAGTTGCAAATTTGTTTTTCTTTTACTATTGGCAGAGGTCCAAACAACATATAACAAATTAGAAGTACATGACCGTTTGCGAGGTCGGATGTATATTTTGACTGGGCTAAACGTACTGTAGTATCTAATCAATGCTGTATTGAAAAAAGAAAAATAAGATTTCAGGCGGAGAATGTTGATAATACTCGGGCTATTTTAAGCTTCGGTGACGTAGTTGGTAGCATGCTGAACTGCTGTGCCCAAGGTCGCGGATTCAAACCTGGCCGAAGTCATCAGATTTTTTAATAGCGCTAAAATTCTTCAGTATGCCATCCTTCGGAGAGAAAGTAAAGCCAGTGGGCCCATCTCATAGATTTATGGTATGTAAAAGAACCTTCCACTAACTGAACTTGTGTGAGGCAAAATTTGTAGGTTAATTAATGACCTGAAGTTCCAGGCGTTGGTCGCGATGGCATCTAGTAGTAGCCAAGTTCACAGCTAGGTGTCGTGGAAGGTAAAATTTGGAAGCAAAAGTAGGAACTAGGCTACTTGAAATTATTGTTTGCATTCCTTACTTGAATTAAAACAGATAACACACACTAATACAGTCATCACAATTAACACCGATTATTAGACAGATTCTACTCACACCCAAAGTACACGGGGCTACATGACCGCGTTGTCGCAGCCCCTAAACTGAGGAACCAACCAACCTTTATTAATTATTAATATTGTTATAGGCCTACGTACTGTAGTATCTAATCGATGCTGTATTGAAGAAGAAAAAAAACAGGTGGGGAATGTTGATAATGCTCTGGCTATTTTATAATACAAGTGAGCATTTGCAATTCCTATCTTGTCTTCACTTACCCCCCTTCCCCCATTCACTGGAGGAAAAATAACATTTAGTTTCAATCTGGAGAAATGGTGCTGAAGTAATTCAGTTCTATGGGCGAATGAGAAGCCGTGAAGGAGGGAAATTGCTCACGTTCCATTCTTTCTTCTCCCCTCCTTCTGCACTTCCTTTTCTCAAGATCGTTTTAATGGCAGCGCTTCTAAATACACCGTATTCTCGTCCTGAGACCAAAAGTGGAAAATTGGAGGAAGAAAGGATTTTAAAAGGATATTGCAGTTCACGTGCGTCCGCTTCTTTGTTCCTTTCTTCTTTAATTCTTCCTTTTCTCGTTTCTTTATTCTATTATATACGTAGAGAAATATTCTGCTAGTAGTTTTTAATTCACTTTAGATTTATTATGGGATCTAAAATGACAGTGAAGGCACGTTGGGCCACAAATTTAGTTAGCGAAGAAATTTGTATTGTTCCCCCGTGAAAGAATTTTTATTTTCTCTCGGAGTGTGTAATATAATGCTTGAAAGAAAAGACCGAATCTTTTAAAGCTTTTATCAAATTTAGTTGACATCATAGAAGAACTCAAGGCTCCTTTCTCTTCTTATTAGTGCTGTCTTGAGATCCTTACCTCGAGTCTTAGATCTTGTAAGAATGTTGGTTATACTGCGCCTGGCCACTGATTGGTGGCTACAGTACCGTATTTCCAACGAGAGAATGCGCTAGTGTAGCTATTGGAGTGTTCCCTATCGCTATGGCACAGTATAGATATCATTACAGTATGGACACTTAGACAAAACCGGAAGAACGGATTTTCAAAAAAACAATTGATAATCGGCAGCACCAATTCACTTGTAAGCCGCTTGGTAGCGCCACTTACGGATAAACAGCTGGGTGCTGAATGTATATTTTATGTGATTTATTTAACTATATTTCAACACACTACCTCTCTTTATAATCAGATACCGTATTTTAAGAAAATAAATAACAAGAAAATTGAAGGTGTGGAGTTTTAATTCTAAGAAGTGTGTAATCTAATGTTTAACGCCACATTCCTCCAGTCCTGTGGTGTCGCATTGTGTTTTTTATTTTTTAGCGTATGGCTTTTAGTGCCGGGAGTGTCCGAGGACATGTTCGGCTCGCCAGTTTTGTAGCTGCTTCGACACGGACACCCAATGGTTGAGCTACAAGTACCGTTGGGGAGGAATGTTGGATGGGAGGGTCGAGGAGTTGGAAGGTAGTGGCTGTGGCCTATAGTTAGGGACCAACCCCGGCATTTGCCTGGAAGGAAGATGGGAAACCACAGAAGACCATCTTCAAGGTTGCCGGCGGGGGGATTCGAACCTCCTCGCCTCCCGGATGTGAGCAACTGCCAACAGTCATGCCGCAACGACCTCGGCTAACTCACCCGGTGCATTGTGATTGCATTGTAACGATGGAATGATTAAAATAACACGATATATTGAGAAGTGTGGGGAAATGTGGTTTCTGTTTTGTGAATTAATGGATAGGTGTTTGAGGGACTGATATTTCATGGGTATTAAAACCAGAATCATTCGGTGTAACGTTAGATATTTGTATTTACCGCTCCAATGCCTGAGAAAACCGGAATGCTGGTATGTCCGGTGTGATAAGAACTGCGCAAATCATTACCGCACAGATGTTGGTTTCACACATTTCTGCTATTGGTTAAATTGAAAAATTATATTTCTGAGTTGTTTTTAATAATTACTAGCAATGTTTTCTTCAGACAAAATCGAGAGGCCGCGCTCAACAATGAATATGCGTGCGCTGCTCTCTCGCGGATACATGGTGAACCGTCGCCGTCATGCGTGCGTGCGTGCGTGCGGGGCTTCCGTTGACGGCCGTTTCAAAAACATGACGAAACAAATACATGGTAAAGGCCTTATGTGTCCATACTGTATATGATTACTATACTGTGGCTATGGTAACACTACTAACTCTTTGCTTATTATGCTGAAACATGAATGCCTTTCAGCCAGCCAACTCAGCTCTATAAGTGGGCATTATACATTCAAACACGTTGTAGTTCCATGAAGAACTAAATAACCTATTTTCATTTATATCACCGGTCTTTTCCTCTCTCCCACCTATTACATGCCTTTACCATATTATGAATCGCTTGATGTTGAAAGGGGACTTCTGCAGGTTTTACGAAATATTAGGTTATGTTTGACGATATCGAAATGTAAATATTGTATGTCAGAAAACTGTATCATAATGAGGGTCATTACAGTACTACTTTTCATTACGAAACAGTTTCTCCAACCAATCAGAGCTCATTCATTGACCAATTAGGAACGGATAGCTTCGCACATGCGGACAAAATCCAACATGTCGGACATGAATTACATTATTTGAAAGTTGACAATGGATATTGGATCAACCATTGTAGTTACAATCCCAAACACTAAGACAAAATCAGCACGAACCTTTACGGTAACAAGAAAATACTAAGACATCTGCAAGAAATTTATGAATCTGTGTACAGACGATTGCAACACAGCATCCTTCTACAGTAAATAAATTACCGACATGGGAAGTGCACCGTCCCATATGTTCGCGTAAATAAACTGGCGAATATGAGACAAGAAATAACACTGTACCTTAATATCCCCAACTCCAATTTCTACACAGGGCATTGCTATCAAACGACTTCTGTGACAGATTGAGTGAATGCTGGTGCAGATCGCCAGGTTGTAAACTAAATTCAAGTGACTGAATCTCGACAGATATTTATGAATACTTCTGTTCGAACATAAAATAAAATAAAATAAAATAAAGTTATAATTAACGTCGAACATAAACAGACGTATGCGACTCGCCTATAATGGTAATTAAGACACTCGTATGGAAATTATAAAACTCGCTTCGATCGTTTTATAAACATACTCGTGTCTTAATTGTTGCCATTATGTACTATTTTGATGCGACACTACATATGATAGGTAGGGCCACTGTTAAGTGTTGAAATGAGACTTGTGCAGCCCACACCACGGCTGTGCCTAGCTTGTGATGTAAAATGGAGACATATGAGTGTTGGTTTTGCATTTTGTCATTACATTGAATTGGAATTATTGCTTTCTGCGTTTGAATGATTCTTGCATTGATATCGTACTTCATGTTCATATTGCTATATAGTTAAGTATTGGTTCAGTGTTCACACTGAGAATTGTATTTATACATTTCAAAAGCAATAAAAATACATTTTGTAATTATTTGTGGGCTTTATGTGGAAGTTGGCAATCAATGTTCCAAAGTTCACTCCATATGATGTCCAGGGCTCTTATCTATGTGCGACCTGGTAAACACGGCAAGCTAAGCCGCCTTTGACTGACATAGTTCGCGGGTGTGCGTACACGGTTCAGCTGGTGGTTGGCGCGCACTCTTAGACTTTTACCAAACATGTTCAGTGCTCATAGCCGATGCTGAAAATGTCCTCCCTCTCTTGTCACACACACCTGACACCTTCTGATGAAAGAATGGACAACGATGTCATCTAATTAGCCTATTTTAAATTTGGAAAAAATAGGCTTATGAGATCACCTTTTGTCCGTGTGTGTGTGGTGTGTGTGAGGTGTGTGTGTGTGTCCCCTAATAACTTCTAAATAGCTGGAGCGATTTCAATGAAACTCGGTAAGATCATAGCACTATTCCGGATGATCCCGACCGTGCCCTTCAAATTTTGTTATATCTCACCAATCCAACATGGCGGCTGTGCGAAATATTTCACCAGCATTCAATATCTCCGAAACTATTCCCGATATCACCCTAGAATTTTTTTACGGTGATAAAGGGAACTACTATAAGTTCACCCATGTGACCTTTGAAAACCCGGTAAGTACGAAACCAAGATGGCGGCCACGCGAAGTTGTGACTTTTAAATAGACGATTCTCGCGATTTAACCAACCAAACACAATAAAACTTGGTACAGTATATGATTATACACATTGTAATACACCGTCATCTAACTTCGTTCAATTGTATACATAACCACAAGATGGCGGATGTGCGAAATATTTCACCGGCATTCTATATCTCTGAAACTATTAGCGGTATCATCCTGAAATTTTGTACGGAGATAAAGAGCACTACTGGACGTTCATCTATAAGTTTTTCAAAAACCGGTTGACTACAAAACGAACATGGCGGCCAAGCGAATTTGAAAATTTTAAATAGACCTTTCTCGCGATTTAATGTTCCAAACGCAATGAAATCTGGCACAGGAAATGTTTATACACATTGTACTGCACTGGTATCTAATTTAGTTCAATTGTTTACATAACCCCAAGATGGCGGCTGTGCGAATTTTCAAATTAAGTTTTTATTTCTTGTGTGGTAAGCATGCGATCGAAGTGAAAGATTGAATAATTAAACTACGCAATAATTTTCCTTTAATGGTACATGACTCTATGGCCTATACATTTAAAGATCCAACATGGCGAACATCCGAAATATTTAGAAGGCTCTGAATATCTACGAATCTATTATAGCAATCAAA
Organism: Meconema thalassinum; assembly: GCA_946902985.2. NCBI lineage: Eukaryota > Metazoa > Arthropoda > Insecta > Orthoptera > Tettigoniidae > Meconema > Meconema thalassinum. The sequence goes on from OX336394.1 coordinate 15,125,062, forward strand.
CTGATTTTTTTATGTTCATAGGAGCTATGAACTTAAGTTCACCTATAGGACTTAAAATAACCTGGTGATCACAAATCCAACATGGCGGCGACGCGAAGTATAAATATTCGCATGGACGTTTCTCGCAATTTAACCATCCGAGTGCAGTGAAAGTTGGTACAGTAATTCCTTATACGAATGTTAATCCTCTGGCGTCTAATGTATTTCAATTGTTTCCATAACCACAAGATGGCAGCTGTGCGAAATTTTAAAATCTCCTTGTTACTTCTTGTGTCCTAATCATGCGATTTAAGTTTGAATGCTACACGTGCACAATAATCTTCATGCAACAGTACATAACTCTAGGACTTACATAATTATATAAAATCCAACATGGTGACCATCCGAAATATTTAGTCGGTTCTCAATATCTACGAATCTATTACAGCAATCGAACTGTAATGTTGTATGTTGATAGAGGCAATTAACATAAGTAGGATATATGAAAATAGGCTGTATAGTTCTTCACGGAACTAGTTGTTTTTGTTGTCTGTTAAGCTTTTTATTATTTACGGAGCCAGTTTTCTTGAACCATTTAGCAAGCCTCCTAATTGTATAGGTCTTCCTGGACACATGATTCGAAATTTTCGTCTTGTTTCAGATAACTCACTAAACGATGAGAGTCAGTGGAGTGGGGTATTGCGAGGTCCGCACCTGGCCAGCCTAATGACGCAATAGTTTGGCGCGGTCTCCCATTTGGCTGGCCAGGTGCGGACCTCGCAATACCCCACTCCGCTGGCTCTTATTGTTAGTTCACACGTGTTTTGTTATTCATATGGACGTGTATCTGCAATGCTGAGACGTTAGTTTTTCACGTTTAGTGAGTATTGTGATTACTGTGAACTGAACTTAAACAGTACATAGAGATGAAATCGAAGCCATCACTATTGAGGAACTTCAGAATATTGTCCATTCTTTCATCAGAAGATGTCAAAAATCCCTCAGTATGCCTTCCTTCGGAGGGGAAGTAAAGCCGGCGGTCCCATGTCATAGATTTATGGCATGTTAAAGAAACATCCACTAATTACACCTGTGTGAAGCTAAATTGGATAGGTTAAGAATGTAAACAACGCTCTTAGGTTTCTACGTTCGTTGCCATGAGCCGACTGCGGTGGCGTCTAGTAGCTAAGTTCTGAACTTGGCCTAGTAGTCGTTGACGGTGGCGATTGGCGGCAAAAGTAGGAACTATTTGAAAAATTCTAATTTGCAGTACTTAAATTAAAAAACAGATAACACACACTAATACAGTCATCACAATTAACACCGGTTATCAGACAGATTCTACACACACCCAAAGTACACGGGGCTACATGACCGCGTTGTCGCAGCCCCTAAACTTAAGAACCAACCAACCAGAAGATGTCAGGTGTGTGTTCTGCACTGGCAGAAGCGTAAAACATAGAACGATATTTTCCATCACCTAGACAGTTTTTTCCTTCTCCTGTAAAATCTAGAAAATGTCAGAAGTCCCCTTTCATCATCAAGCGATTATTAAATCGCATGGCCACCATGTTGTTTATGCAATTATCAAGTTTTTGAAAGTTACATACATGTACCTAATTGATATTCCTCTTCAACATGCAAAATTTCAGTTCGATTGCTTGTGGTATTGAGAATCAGTTTAAACTCCCCCAAAGACATGGGTTTACCTAAATCCTTATATTGTCCCATCTATCGCCTATTAAATGTCCGGCTCCGTGGTTAGGCTTTGGCCCAAAGTGCCTCGGGTCCGATTCCCGGTCGATCCATCAGGGATTTTAATCTTATGGGTTTAATTCACAAGGCTCGGGGTCTGGGTGTATATGACGTCTTCATCCTCATCACGAGGCGCAGATCGCCCTCGTGCATCAACTAGGAAGACGTGCACTTCGCCTCTTCGGAGACCACACGATCATTAATATTACCTATTAAATGCTTTACATTACCGCCAGTGAGGCCTCCTTACTCAGAAGGAGCCCACTTCGAATTACCGCGTACATTGATTTAGTTAATTGTATGCACTTAAGGCATCAAGATAGCCTGATTGGGAAAAACGATAGTAGCCTAATGGCATTGAGAACATGGAGACCAAAACTTTATTTTTCTCTCTCATAATTTCAATATTAAAAGCAGTCACGTGTGGAGAAGTTGGTACCACTGCACCTTTTCAGGTTAGTTACCAACAGTTCTCCACATTTTTAAAATTAATTTTGCATATTTTCAATAATATTTACAATTTTGTTTATTTGCTGAAAAATATAATGAAAATAGTTTTTATGCAAAGTTAATGTTTTTTTTAAATTATTGGTTTTCAAGAATAATAATCGAAATATCATGTTCAATAATGTACACAACTATGAATGAAAACCCCTCCCAGAAAGAAATCCTGCGTGCGCCACTGTTGAGAACTGTTGAAATATTTCTCATCGCTGGCATGTTCGATTATTTTATATGTAGACCATTGAATATTTATACCAACAGATGGTGATTAATGTGGTAGATTATTATGAAACAAACTTTCAATTCGATCGCTTGATTAGGACTAAAAACTGAAACCATGATTTTTAAATTTCGCACTGCTGCCATCTTTCATTTATCTAAAATTACATTATACGCCAGCATATTAAGATTTGTATAAATATTTACCGCGCTAAGTTTCATTACGCTTGGTTGATCAGTAAATATTTAAAATTCGCGTGGCTGCCATGTTGGTTTTGTACTCATCAGCTTATTGAAAGTGGCATACATTATTTTGTTTTTAATAGCCTCATCGCCAAGCGAAACTTCAGTTTGATTGCTGCAATAGATATTGAGAACAGGTGACATATTTTTCATGGGGGGCGTGTGATAACTGTGGTGGTGTGACTAACTGAGGTTCTAGGATTGGAGAAGGCGCCTCGGGACTCTAAAGAAGGTCATCTATCTATCTATATATATATAAAAGTTTGTCTGTGTTTTCTGAATTTCTACGGAAATTTGCGTTATTTACGCGTTTCAGACTATTTTATGACGGATGCGCACGAAAATAAATTTTTGTCTGTCTGTCTGTTTGTTTGTCTGTGGACAACTATGTTCCCTCATAACTCGAGAACGGCTGGGTGGATCAACGTAAAATTTGGTACAGATATCCTTCAGAGGCACGACACTAATCATTGATGTAACTCTTCTCTGTAGCTCTCTTTAAAGGGGGCCTACCCCCTTAAAACACTTGCTGAAATAGGTGTAGAAGGGCGAGACAAAGCTCATTTTCAGCCCCTCAATGTGAGAAACGAAACTCAGGGGAACCACCTTTTTAGGCCCTAAAACCAACCGTTTTTGAGATATTCCCAGAATACTAATTTCATTTAATCATATACATATATATAAATGAGATGGTGTGTGTCTGTCTTTCTGTCTGTCTGTCTGTCTGTCTGTTACCTAATAACGCAAGAACCACTGGTCCGATTTAAATGAAATTTTGCATGGATGTAGCTGAAATACCAGGTTTACATATAGGATACTTTTAATTTCGATATTTTGCACTATTAAGAAATGGCGACCATTTTAGTGACGTCACTACACCCTTTGGTTTCAAAATTTCATACTTCCATATCAAATAAAAAGAGAACGGTAGGAAATAGCAAACTTTTAATGGCACATATGAGCTTCAAAATTTAATTTTCTATCCGAAAGGTCCTTATCACTTTTCGTGTATCTCCAACGGTTAGCGAGTAAAACCTACTTTTGTGACGTCACTACACCCTTTGGTTTCAAAATTTCATATTTCCATTTCAAATAAAAAGAGAACGCTAAGAAATAGCAAACTTTTGATGGTATACACGACCTTTAGCATTTAATTTTCTATCCAAAAGGTTCTTATCACTTTTCGTGTATCTCGGAAGGTTAGCGAGTAAAACCTAAATTTGTGCAATAAAACACGGTCACATCGAGCGGTGCAGTATATCTCTACATATGTAAAAAAGAAAATTTGTCTGTTTTTTTTTCTGAATTTCTACGGAAATTTGAGTTATTTACACGTTCCAGACTGTTTTATGATAGGTGCGCGCGAAAATAATGTTTTGGTCTGTCTGTCTGTTTGCTTGATTGTCTGTGGACAACTTTGTTCCCTTATAACTCGAGAACGGCTGGGTGTATCAACGTAAAATTTGGTACAGATATCCATCAGAGGCACGACACTAATCATTGATGTAACTCTTCTCTATACCTCTCATAAAAGGGGGCATACCCCCTTAAAATACATGCTGAAATAGGAGTAGAAGGACTAGACGCTCATTTTCAGCCCCTCAATGTGAGAGACAAAACTCGGGGGCCCTAAAAGCACATTTTAAGGTCCTACGTCCAACCGTTTTTGAGATATTCCCAGAAAACTAATTTAATTTAATAAACTATGAACGAATGCAAGCCGATAACCATGGCAACAGATTCTCAGAGATCCATCTATTGCTGTAAGACGCAATACAATTCCATTAATTACATTAGTGTGAAAGTTTGCAAACGGTTAGATGGTTATTATGGAACCAAATTAAGCTGTAAATTTCATCAATACGTAAAATGCGCTTAAGGGGGTCAAGGGGTAGTCTAGATTTTTCACGCGATTTACATCTGCGGGTGTGGTATGGCAGGTCTATTATATTCCTATCCCTATGTTATATTATTATTATTAGTATTATATTATGGCGTACAACGACGAGACAAAGCCCCTCGGTGCCAGAAATAAAACTCGAGGGTCCTCGAAAATTACATTATAAGGCTCTAAAACCAACAGTTTCTGAAACATTTCCAGAAAACAAATTAAGTTTAATTTAACAAACTAATGAAGGAATGCAAATCGGTAACCATGACAACATTATCTCAAGGGGTGGCATCCAACTTTCTATCTATTTCAGTAAGAAGCAATTTATTACATTTATTACATTTCTGTGAAAGTTTGCAAATATAAGGTTATCACGAAACCAACGTAGACTGTATAATTCATCAATGCAATTAAGGGGGTCAAGGGGTAACCTAGGATTTTTTCATGCAATTTTCACGTGCGACATATAGTACAGAAGGTCTATTATATCTCCAAACAACAACATTATTTTCAAAAATTCCTGAATTGAATCAGCATTTTTTGCGGCTTTTAGGAATTTGGGCCATTTGAGACTAAAGAACCTGAATTTTCATGCACCACAAGCTTTTATAATTTATGAAAGAGGTCTTCCTGTGTATGGAGACCCAACACAACGTAGAGGGTCAGTTTTTATGTGACGTGTATTGCGTTTCATCTACAAGGCTTTCAATTCTATTTCATGTCAGGAAGTACACGTCAGGTGAATTTAGTTTGATAGCACATTTCAACTAATCTTCTCTTTTTGTCGACATACGGGTTCATCGCAAGGATGATTTTCTTTGATACTGTGTGGTAGATATATCCATATTTGGATTTCTGGGTGATATGTTGTAGACAATAGTATTGTCTGTCTGTCTGTCTGTCTTTCTGTGTATCCTTATGTACGCCTATAACTCATGTTCGGATGCTTGGTGCATCGTAAAATTAGGTATGGTAAACATGAGTCAATACACCAAACATTTATAAAACTCTTCACCGTTCATTTCATACAGTAGAAGGGTGGATATAGGGAAAAACTTCTCAAAATACATGCTAAAATAGGCGAAATATAAAAATTATCCTAGAAGGACGACCAAAGCATATGTTGCACTTCTCAATGTGAGACACAAAATTCGCGAGTCTATAAAGGGTCTCCGAAAACCACATTATAAGGCCCTTAAATTAACAGTGTGTGTGATATTCCCAGAAAACTAACTTCGTTTTGATAAACTTATGAAGGAATGACAAGCCGCTAACCATTGCAACAGTACCTCAATTGATAATGTCTGGTGCGTCTCTAAAAGCAACAGTACTTAAAAGGGACGTAACACCAATAACATTATTATTATTATTATTATTATGTCTGGTGTTAACACCGAACACCGTTCGAAGAACGGGTACTTCTGCTAGTACAATAATGAAAGAATGCAATCCGGTAACCATGGCAACAGAACCTCACTCTAAGACGCAGTACAATTCCATTTATTACATTACTGAGATAGTTTGCAAACGGCTATAAGGTTATAACGAAACCAAATCAAGCTGTAAAATTCATCAATACATATAATGCGCTTAAGGGGGTCAAGGGGTACTCTAGAATTTTTTCACGCGATTTACCCGTGCGGGTATGGTACGGAAGGTCTATTACGTCCCTATCTCTATATTTTTATATTATTATTATTATTATTATTATTATTATTATTATTATTATTGTACTACGGCCTACAACGACAAGACAAAGCTTATTTTCTGCTCCTTGGTGTCAGAAACAAAACTCGGGGCCCTAAATAGCCGCCAAAGGGTCCCCGAAAACTACATTTTAAGGCTCTAAAACCAACAGTTTCTGATATTCCCAGAAAACTAATTTCATTTAATAAACTAATGAAGGAATGCACGCCAGTAACCATGACAAAAGCATCTCAAGAGGTGACATCCAACTTTCCATCTACTTCTGCAAGAAGTAATGTCACTCCAATTATTAAATTTCTCTGAACGTCAGGGTCAGGGGTTACCATACATTTTTTTCACACGACTTAAACGTGCGATATGTCGTACAGAAGGTCTATTATATCTCCAAACAGCAACATTACTTTCAAAAATTTCTGAATTGAAATAGTATTTTTTTTCTTGCTTTTAGGAATTTGGGCCATTGGAGGCCAAAAAACCTGAATTTTCACACACACAAGCCATTATAATTTATTAAAGGGGTCTTCCTCTGGATGGCGACCTGACACAACAGTGAGGGTCAGTTTTTTTGTGACGTGTATTGCGTTTCGTCTACGAGGTTTTCTATTTTATTTTCACGTCAGGAAGTACATGTTAGGTAAATTTAGTTTCAGAGCATATTTTAACTAATCATACTTCTTTGTCGAAAAACAGGTTCCAAACCTCTAACCATTGCAACAGTAGTTCAATTGATTACGTCTGGCTATTAATACCGAAGACCGTTCGAAGAATGGGTACTTCTGCTAGTCATATTGTAAAGTCTAAAGCCTTGTCGATGCAACCACACTCTTCTGTCCTTGGCGGTTCATTTCAGTTCCATGTAATTGTCACATCCCATTCTATTCTTGATGTCTTCCAAATACTTCGTCCTAGCCCGTCCTCTTCCTGTCTTTCCCAGCATTTTCCTTCAAGAATGTTAACGATGAAAGTGTTGTGTCTGATGACATGTCCAATACATTTTATTTTTCTCTTTCCCATTCCTTCATTAATCTTCTCTCTTCTTTGACTTCCCTTAAGACATCCAGGTTGGTTTTTCTTTCCATCCAGCTCGTTCTTGTCATTTTCCGCCATATCCTCATTTCAGCAGCTTCAAGTCAATTATTTTCCAATCTACCCAGAGTCCAACTTTCACTTCCATAGAGCAGTGTACTCCATGCAAATGATTTTGCAAAGGATTTTCCTACATATACTGTATATTCATATGTTTGCTGGATACAATGTTTTTCTTACAGTCATAAATGCCTGTTTGGCCAATGCAATCCTTCTCTTCACTTCCATTAATCATCTATTGTCTTCTGTGATTACACTACCGAGCTAACAAAATTGTTTCACTTGTTCAATTCTCAAGTCATCAATTTTATCATTTTAAATGATCTTGTCGACTTCGTCGTTACGCTGGGGTCTGGCGTTACGTTACGGTGACGGGACGAAATGCACCCAGATGCACTGAGGTGTGTGACGTCATAGTACCGTTTGGTGCATGTGTTCCCCGACAATCTCTACTTCGTTAGTATAAGACAAACATCCCCGATTCTTGGATGTCACGGGTAATCTCGAGAACCTTTGGATGGATTTTCATGCGGTTTTCACCATTCTGTAAAGGATATCTCGAGGGAAGATTGTGTAGAAAATAATTTATGTACATTTAAAGGAGGCCAAGCAGTAACGATTTCAGTGAAAAAGTCGAAAACAAACTTGGCGTCCGTGCGCTTCTTAAGCTTACGCTGGGCAAACCGTTAAACATATCAATATACTATGAGCGTAAGAATTGGTCAGCATGAAAAGTTCTACAAAAAAGTCCGCAAGAGCATATCTCTATCTTCAATACATCGCCCACTATAAGTGTTTTTAGACTGGATGGAAGGGGCACGTCCCCGCGCGCTCTGGTGAGCGTGACGGCATCCCGCGCGCTTGACCTTGCTTTGCCCTTGGTTTGCACTTTCCGTTCGCGAGTAATTTGAAACAAGATAAGCAAGATAAGTATTATGCAGATATTTTTGTAACATGTGAAGAGTCTTTGGCTTCGAGCGAAGCGAGAAGCCTCCAGCCTTTCTAGCATTTTTCAGCATTTATAGCATTTAAAATGATACAAAGTCTTGTCTTTCTGACTGACAGTCACTTTTTATATTGATTTTAATTTACGAACCACCATTAGCCTACTTTCGTTTCCCGTTTGTTAACTTTTAATGTCCATAGTTTAAGTGTGTCTGATAGAACTTGCAGCATTTTATTCATTTCTTTTTTGGAGTCTGCAACTATTACGATGTCATCTGCAAATCTTTTCCCCATTTCCTTTTATTCGCTTTGTCCTCTCCTTCATGATCTGAATAGCATCTTCAGTGAAAGAATTAAATAAATATCGTACGGAGATATTTCTTTAGTGTATGGCGTTTAGTGCCGGGGGTGTCCGAGGACATGTTCGGCTCGCCAGAGGTTTGTAGCTTCTTCTATACGGACACCCATTGGGTGAGCTACAAGTACCGTTGCGTCTGGAATGTTGTCTGGGGAGAAAAGTGCTAATGTAAGAACGAGGAATTGGAAGATAGCGGCTGTGGCCTATAATTTGGGACCAACCCCGGCATTTGCCTCGAAGGAAGATGGGAAACCACCGACAACCATCATCAAGGTTGCCGGCGGGGGGATTCAAACCTCCTCGCCTCCCGGATGTGAGTGACTGCATGCAGCCACGCCGTAACGACCACGGCTAACTAACCCGGTAATACGGAGTTAGGGGTCATCCTTGTCTAACTGATCCTGGCTTCTTCCTCTACCATCACAAGAATTGCCTCGAGGGAATGTAAAGGTTGGGGAATATCAAATTCAGGATGGTCGTTTCTTGGTCCGGGAATTCGAACCTTAGGTCACGAGTCTTCTTGCAGATCAGGGGCCGATAACCTAGATGTTAGGCCCCTTAAAACAACAATTATCATCATCATCATCTTCTTGCAGTCCTGATGGTCACTTCAAACGCAACGCTACGCGGACAATTTATGCACTATTTTAGAACTGGTGACGGTTAAAATCCATTCTGCACAATGAAGAGCTTTCAAACACTGAGGTAATCCAGAGGAATAATACTATTAATGATATATTTTGGCAATAGGTAGCGACTCCATTTTATTCCATACATTTCTATTGTTGACATGTGGAGCTCTTTATGCACGCCGCCAAGTGTAGCTCTCGTGATAACGATATTATAACACACTCGCTAATACCTCCACCTGTTATATGATATTGACCCCACCCTCAATAATAGATCTATCTGGCCTGACGTTTGAACAGGCCTACAATGGATCTGGCTGGCTTCTCACTACAGGCAGTCGACTTCAAAACAGATTGATTGATGTGCTGGCTTATCAGAAAGGGATAAATTGAGTTATTTCAAACTCAGTCATACCTTCATCAACCCATTCCTCCCTTACAAAAAAAATCAATCACTTCCTATTTGGTTTTGAGCCCGTGATAAGGCGGATAATGGATGATAAGTTAAATGACCGTCAATACAAAATGCATCGCTCATTCGTGGCTCGGTAAATAATGTTGGGTTACAGACAGCTCTCTGAATGACGCATTTCTTCTCTTGTAAGATATTTGTGATTGCCCTTGACAGGATATGAATTATTTAGTGGGTTGTATACTGGCCTGGAAGTAGTGTTCTGAAAAGAAGCTTTCACATCTGATGGAAAAGTTTTGTAATACCGGTACCGATTATATCGCAGTCGTGATAAAAATGTCAACGATATTTCCATCATTTTATGGCCTTTCACACTTGAAGCGCGGATTTACTCTTGCAATAAACTGGGGATCTGCATTCTAGACCAGTGTCCTGTCAGAGTAGTGATCGTGCTTCTCTTCTTTCTAACGGATTATGAAAGGACTAGCGGACCCGAGCGAGAAATCTCGCATGTTCATAAACCACACTTTCCCCATTAGGTTTATAATGAGAGACTTACGGAGAAAGGTTGTTATGATTCAGGAGAAAAAAAACTGTAAATGAATTAACGTTTAATAGTTTTAAGGTTTTAGACGACAACTGCATGTTACAGCAACAGTATTTGAAAATCGCACACTTCTTACAAAAATCGATATTTATGAAATTGGAATGCAGTTCGTCACTGCTAATGTCATTAGTCATTGATTGACAGCGAACCTGTAAATGAATTAACGTTTAATAGTTTGGACATAAAACAGGCGTCCTTACGGCCAAAATGCGAACTGGGCAGCAATGATGTCGCGTATTTTTCTACAGGAACAGTATTTGCAAATCGTACACTTCTTACAAAAATTGATATTTATGAAATTAGAATGCAGTTCGTCACTGCTAATGTCATTCGTGTGCTGAGTCCATTGATTGACAGCTTAGCTGTAACACTCACCGGTTATTCGATATTTATGATATTACACGATTTGGATACTCATTCCTTTGATTTACTGTTTCTGAAATCCAAGCAAAATGATAAAGAAAAGACCTCAGAATGTTAGAATGACATGAAACGGGCGTCACAGCGGCCAAAATGTTAAGTGGACAGCAATTATGGAGCGTATTTTCATACAGAAACAGTATCTGCAAATCGCACGCTTCGTACTTTTTTAAAAGTATTTTTTTTAAGAAATTACAGATTTTTATTAAATTAGAGTGCAATTCGTCACTGCTAATGTCTATTCTCTTTCATTTGAATGCTCATTTGTCACGATCGGTCGCTTGTGAGCGCCTCAGGAGGGATCTATACTACTAAATAATACAACTTATACGATATCTAGGCTCGGGCAAATCAGTTCTAGTTTCGCTCGGTACTGTGTCAGACCAAGGGCACTCAAGGTCAAATCTCTTTGCTAAAGTCTTGATATTACCGGAATTCATATTTTCAATCCGTCTCGTGGAGCAGTGGGTAGCATTATTGACTATCACCCCTGAGGCTGAGGTTCGATTCCCGGCTCTGTCAAGGAATTTAATTATGTCTGAGTGCTGGAACGGGTTACACTCAGAGCTTCGGGAGACAAAACTGAGAAGAGGTTAGTTCGATTCCCACCTCGGTCATTCTGGAAAAAAAAACTCAGTAAACTTCCTTCGGAGGGGAAGTAAAGCCGGCGGTCCCATGTCATAGATTTATGGCATGAAAAACAACCTTCCACTAACTACAATTGTGTGAAGCCAAAATTTGTAAGTTAGGTTTGATTAATGCTCTTAAGTTCCAACGTTTGCCACCAGGTACTGACTGCGATACAATCTAGTAGCCAAGTCTGCAAGCTAGGTGTCGTGGACGGTAGCATTTGGTGGCAAAAGTAGGAACTACTTTAAATTATCGTCTGTAGTCCTTACTTGAATTAAAAACAGATACACACACTAATACAGCCATCACAATTAACACCGGTTATCAGACAGATTCTACACACACCCAAAGTGCACGGGGCTACATGACCGCGTTGTCGCAGCCTCTAAACTGAGGAACCAACCAACCATCATTCTGGAAGTGATTTTCCGTTGTTTGTGTGGCGAAAACCGGGATGGTTCCTAACTGAAGGTCACGGCCGCCTCCCTCCTAATTCTCACCAGATTTACAATTAATACATCCACTACTACAGATACAACAAAATCGCAGGTTATCACACAAATTCTACACATTCACACCCACGTACACAGGGCTAGTTAACAACGACACCGGTTTGTCGAACGCAACAATGAGGCACGGTTCACATCCCGGGGCAACAGAAGGCTCTGACTTGACAAAATATTGAAACAAAAGACAAAACAAACCTTATTCTCGGCAGTGTGGAGTTGTTTTGTCAGTTTGAATAATGCGTTCCCAGTAGAGCTTGTAATCGTTTTCCAGCACACGTTCTGGCGAGTATTTGTATCAAGGCGTCCTGTCGTGTATGAGAGCTCGCTCGAGTTAGGGCGATTCCTTCGATTACTATCCCTCCCTATATTATTCTGCTAAGGTCCCATTCCAGTTTTGTACCGAAAATAAGGTCCCATTACCACCACCCTACACATATGGGGTACCTACAGGTTCAGCATAACCCAATGCGTAAGCGAAACGCACTCACTTACTCTTTAAATACCTTACAATTAAATAAATACCTTAAAACATGTATATTTACAATGAAAGAATGCACACGGTAACCATGGTAACAGAATCTCACATGTCCATCTATTTCTGTAAGACGCAATGCAATTCCAATTATTACATTACTGTGAAAGTTTCCAGACGGTTATAAGGTTATCACTGAACCAAATTAAGCTGTACAATTCATCAATACATACAGTATAATGCGCTTAAGGGGGTCAAGGGGCAGTAGAATTTGTTCACGCAATTTTCACGTGTGAGTGTGGTACGAAAGGTCTTTTTCACCCGACTATAAAGGGTCTCCGAAAACCACATTTAAAGGCCCTTAAGGGACACTGGGACTGAAATTTTAGTGAAATACGTGAAAAATATCGAGTTTCGGTTTTTTCCATATTAATACACCCCTATCCCCTGCGGATCAGATAGCAGTGTTTTTATCCGAATTCCGCCATTTTTAAAGCCCTAGCGTAGCTTTTAAATGCATGGTGTGTCCTATAAACGCCCCAGCACAGTAAGTGTCCTGAAGGTTCTGAGTCTTGGTGCTTCTACAATCGAAGTATCGCCAATGGTAAAACACCACCGAGTCATGACAAAATCGCTGTAAAGCTTTAAGAACCCTTAGTTGTCAAGATTATGCCTGTTTATCAAAGGCAGGCATCAGATGAGCTACTATCCAGATGCATCCGCGGTGCTACTGAAAATCAGAATGATTCTCTGCAATCTGTTGTCTGGAGGAAGTGCCCAAAAGTGATTTTTATTTCACGGAAGAGACTTGAAATTGCTGTCTGGGATTCTGTAGCAGAATTCAACATGGGGTGTACTGCAACAACAGAGTTGAAATCAGAAATAAGACAAACTTCAGTATCTCATGTACCAGCATAACACTTGAAAGATGTGACAGTCGCAGGAAGTATGTAAGTCCGCGGTGATCATTAGAGAAGCGAAAGGCATGTCGATGGAAGGTGAAACAGACAGAAATGAAAAAGGAGGCTGCAAAAAAGAAGAAGGAGGGTGTCACCTATGCTGCAGGACAGTGCTAATGTCCTTGGTGAGCTGAAACCTTGTAAATTGTGTATCATTTTAGAAAATTGCTGTTTTCTCTGATTCACTTTTTCAGGCATTCAAAATGTTACTCGCGTCATAAATCTTATGATATTGCTTTCAAAATGGGCATTTATTATCTTCATTGCAATGACTATAATCCTGCGGATCGATTTTTAGATTGCACTTTTGGTCTGGCTGCAAAAAAAAAATCAAACTGGAAAAATTCAAGATTTTTTGTAGAAAAAAACTTGGATATGAAAAAAAAATTAATTTCTTCACACACATTAATGCAATTCAAAAACGGATCCGTAGGTTTCTTCCAATTGCTATAGTGCAATAGAATATTACCTAAAAGTTACACTATCTTGATTTTTTCAACGCGGCTGACCTTTATAAAACTTGAATTTTTAGCACAATTAATGTACAAAATAATGAATATCTGAAGAACTAATAAACTTACAATGCTCACACTTCCCACAGTGGTTTAGAATATGACTATTCATAACCATATAAAATTTCAAAGCTGTACTTCAGTTTATATAGAATTTGAAAATTTCAGTCCCAGTGTTCCTTAAATTAACAGTGTCTGTGATAATCCCAGAAAACTAACTTCGCTCTGATATACCTACGAAGGAATGAGAAACCCATAACCACTGCACCAGTAGCTGAATTGATAAAGTCTGATTATTCATACCAAGGATAAATCAGTCATAGCATTCATGATTGAGATTTTGCTAAGTGAACTCTTTACAACTAGAATATTCGCGGGCGAAGCCGCGACGGGTAATGCTAGTAAACAATATTTGCGTATATTCCCCTTTTCTAGCTTTTGGTGGTGGCTCTTTTCTTCTTTTTATCTTCTCAAATACCCTTCATCCGTTCACTGTGCGCCTTCTTCTCTTGATCTGTCCATTTAGGGCTACGCCTATTTATTTTGGGTTGTGATCTTTTCAAAATTCTGTTTTTTTTTATATTTTTTCTCTACAAATGCTGCGGTCGTGAATGTCTTCTATGGTGATATGTAATTGTTGTGAGTGTTGCAAAGTTTTATTGTACCAAGAAGTACTCAATTTTGACGTAGACTTTATGTTAATATTCTTTTAATCAGTCTGGTGTGGTTCATTCTGGCGATGTGTGTAAAGAACTTCACTCTGCGTTTTCTAATAAGTGTCGTAATAGATTCAGTATTTCTGTATAATTCTTCTGTGGGTCCTTTGGAAATTATCTCTGAAAACGGCGCCGTAAATTTTTCTCAGAATTTTCCTTTGTTGTTTTTCAATGTCTTTAATCTTGGCCATTGCCTTGATGCTTGTGGTTTTTATTATTATTAGTATTATTATTATTATTATTTTACATCTGTGGAGTACGATAAAACTTATTTTGCTAATGATGTTTTTTCTTCTCCCAAATCCCTTCATCTGGGCTCTGAAAATCTTCCTCCATTTTTCAGTCCATGATGTCTTGGTCCAGGTGGTCATGTTCTCAGAGAAATGATCGTTATTGATTAATGCTCTGAGCTGGAGTCGATCTTGTACAATTTCCTCTGTAATGCAAATTTCTTCAAAGTCTTTTTCTATTTCACTGGGCCACTTGTTCTTGATTTCCATTAAGAGAGCGAGGTGGAGAATCCTTTTGGTGAGCCTGTCCTTGTTCATTCTGAGAATGTGGCTGTAGAACCTCGATCGCCTTTCCCTGAAGGTGTCAGTGAGAAAGCTCCAGAGACATTCGTTCCATCCAGATTCCTTCTGAGCAGACTGGACCAAGGATTTCTTTTATGAGAGCATAATAGTGCTTCAGGTTTTATTACCGTGGTGCAATGTTTTAATTTTGCGTTCTTCGATATAGATTTTTGTTGTATCTGTTCCAAGTGATTTTTAGGCCTTCTGTAATAATTAAATTATTATTATTATTATTGCGTAAGTGTCTTTTACGGTCCTACTACCCTCCAAGTCTCTCAATCGTCATTCACCAAGGTTGAGGACAGTCTGTTGTGTTTGTCCATTCTTAACGTGAAGACGTCAAATAACTTGTTGGAATAGAGTGACTTTCGCTATCAAGTGTTACAGTGAAAGGTGATGATATCGCTTATCTCTCTTCTGCTGCAACGCTCTCTCTCTCTCTCTTCTGTTGCTGCGCTCGAGTGTCGCCACTGCCGTTTTTGGATGTCACGGGTGGACCTCTGGATGGATTTTGATGTGGTTATCACATTCTGTAAAGGATATCGTTAGGAAGATTTCTGTAGAAAATAATTTACTGTATTTATGATCAAAGGAAGCCAAGCAGTAACGACTTCAGTGCAAAAGTCGAAACAAAAACATGGCGTCCGTGCGCTTTTCAAGATTACGCTGGGCAAACTGTTGAAGATATCTATATACTCTGAGTGTAAAAATTGTTCATCATGAAGAGTTCTACAAAAAAAAGTCGTGAGAGCGTATCTCTATCTTCGATGCATCGCCCACTACAAGTATTTTTACGCTTTCATTTCTTCCAACAATCACCATTCAATTACTGAGGGACAGTTTACGAGCTAGTTAAGAGCGAGTCTATCATCCCAGTTAAAGCCTAGCTAGCTAGCGAACATATCACCCCAGTTACAGCCAGCAGCAAACTGTCGAATCGTGTTGAGTTAAGACTTCAGAGAAGAGTGGCTGTGTTTGGAGTTTCCCTGGAAGTGCAACTCGTCTTTTCTTTATTTCGCCTGTGAACTAT
Organism: Meconema thalassinum; assembly: GCA_946902985.2. Taxonomy (NCBI): domain Eukaryota; kingdom Metazoa; phylum Arthropoda; class Insecta; order Orthoptera; family Tettigoniidae; genus Meconema; species Meconema thalassinum. The sequence goes on from OX336394.1 coordinate 15,141,217, forward strand.
CTGTTCCGCAAAATGCATAATTAAAATATATACGAAGCTGAAATTTCGCAAGAGCGACAGTTTAAAGAAATGAGTCCGAGAAGACTGTGTCACGCTCAAATATCGTCACGCATCGTAGATGCACACACCCAATATTTTTTTCTTCTATTAAGCTAGTTTTAAGCTAGTAAATAGTTTTTTAGTAGCAGTAGTGATCGTTTTCATTATCGCATTTATCATTAAGGGCTGATGACCTCGATGTTCCGCCTCTGAAAACACAACCATCGCCAACACCAAGAATCTATAAATTAACATTAAAACACCTAGGTTAGTTTGAATGCTTGCTTGTATTATTGGAAAGGAGTTTTTCCCGGTCGCTGAGAAGTTGCACACATCTAGTTAGTTCTCGTCTTTATTTACCGCCAAACAAGAACGCAGCACCTCTAATCTGTTGACGGCATTTGTACAATAATTACTTTTGCAGACTCTTCAAGAAACTCCATTAACTTAACTATGTTATCAAAACTTACAATTTTCTTTCACGTTATTTGCCTGTCTGACTGTCTATAACTCAATTAACGCATTGTTCTTGCCATAATTGAGTTAGAGCGACGCTCTTTGGAAATTAGATTCTCGGTGGTTGATTTAGATTAGGGATTCCGCCAAGGAATTATTTTCCATTTTAAGGTACAGACAGGAGTTGTCGTAAAGTTTTGATGACTGATGTTAAGACAAGTTTAACTGAGTAATGTGGAGTACATTACTCTGCCGCGAATGGCGGCTTCACCAGTCATTTAATCCCGACCTGCAAACTGCACTAAGTCAAGAAACGAGAGGAACTCTTAGGAGATAAACCGAAGCTAATTTAAGTTAAGTTATTTAAGACCCAGAAATTTTGCTAGGTTTGTGCCGTGTCTTGTGTGGGGTTTCGCCTAGGACACCAAGCTGGCTCATCAGCGTGTGTCCCGCACAGGAGTAGAGAACAGCGCACTACCTCCCTTTTTATGAAGCGCACCTGCGCCTCTTTACTCCGAGAACTAAAATCTCAAACAGCCATAACCTCCCTATAAAGGCCTCGAAAAGGATGGTATATTGGCTTTTACGGCCAGTGCATTAAAACTGAGCAATTCTTATAGGTTTTAAATCTCGCAGTAAAGAAGCGTAGTGCGCTTCATTAAAAGGGAGGTAGGGCGCTGTTCGATACTCTGGTGGGGGTCCGGGCGGCGACACCAAGAGCCCGCCGATGAGCCAGCTTGGTGTTCTAGGCAAAACCCCACAGAGGACATGGCACTAACCTAGATGAATCGCTGAGTTTTTATTCACTGACCGTAAAAGCCAACATACCAAATTTGTAGAAGCCTTCATGGGGAGGTTATGGCTGCTTGACCTTTTAGTTCTCGCAGTAAAGAGTAGCAGGTGCGCTTCATAAAACGGGAGGTAGTGCGCAGTTTGCTACTCCTGTGGGGGTCCGGGCGGGGACACCAAGAGCCCGCTGATGAGCCACCTTAGTGTCCTAGGCGAAACCCCACACAAGACACGGCACAAACCTAGAACAATTGCTGAGTTTTAATTCACCGGCCGTGAAAGCCAATATACCATACCTTATTTAATATTTATGTTCCCAATCGTTCAAGTGGTTACCCTTATAAAACGAGAAGGATACTATTATCATTATTATTATTATTATTATTATTATTTATTTATGTATTTATCGTATGGCTTTTAGTGCCGGAAGAGTCCGAGGACATGTTCGGCTCGCCTGAGTCTGTAGCTGCTTCCAGCAGACACCTCTAAGGTGAGCTACAAGTTCCGTTCAATTTCAAGTAGTTCCAACTTTCGCTACCAGATATCAATGATACCTAGTGGTGAACGTTGGAACTTTGATAGAGCGTTCCGACGAAATCTAACCTAGAAATGTAGCGTCACACAAGTGTAGTTAGTGAAAGGATCTTTTACATGCTATAAATCTATGACATGGGACTTCCGGCTTTACTTCCCCTCCGAAGGAAGGCATACTGAAGGATTTTTAACGCTCTTAAAAAAGTCCGACGACTTCGGCCGGGTTTGAACCTGCTATCTTGGGCACAGCAGTTCAGCATGCTACCGACTACGCCACTGAAGCATTATTATTATTTGTACTTTCAAACTGAGCCACTGTGGTCTGCGAGTTAACAGTCAGTGTCCTGCCATTGGTAGCAAGATGAGCTTCTATGTCCAAGATCGCAAGTTCGAACCCGGCCGAAGTCGTCAGATTTTTTAAGAGCGTTAAAAATCCCTCAGTATGTCTTCCTTCGGAAGGGAAGTAAGGCTGGCGGCCCCATGTCATAGATTTATGGCATGTAAAAGAACCTTCCACTAACTACACTTGTGTGAACCTAATTATGGGTTAGATTTGACAAACGCTCATAAATTCCAACGTTCGTCGCCAGGAGCTGACTGCGGTGGCATCTAGTAACCAAGTTCAGACTAGTTGTCCTTGACGGCAGCATTTGGTATCAAAAGTGGGAACTAATTAAAAAATTGAATGACTGCAGTCCTTTCCTGAATCACAGATAACACACACTAATACAGTCATGACAATTAACACCGGTTATCAGACAGATTCTACACACACCCAAAGTACACAAGGGGCTGCATGACCGCGTTGTCGCAGCCCCTAAACTGAGGAACCAACCAACCATCATTCTTGTTCAGAATTTTGCCCTCGGAAATACCGAATTCTGTAAGATAATTATTCGTTTTGCCTTTTCTTTCACGAAATTCCAAACTTTCTTTGTGAGTCGATCATCGGACATTCTTCATTCCTTCTTCATTGTTGAAATTTCGGGTTCTATCTTCACGGCACACCGAGTTGTACGGAACTAAAATGACCTCTCGTTATATGAGGCTAAGTTATTCATCTGCCAAATATCACCCACATAAGGTTCATGTTTTTATGGTAGACTGACTTGAATTCTAGTTTCTATGCCAGGCAGAATTGGAATATAGGAATGGTTCAAGTTTCTAGGAAAGGCAGAATTGATATATAGGAAAGGTTCAAGTTCCTATGCTAGGCAGAATTGATATATAGGAAAGATTCAAGTTTATATGCTAGGCAGAATTGATATATAGGAAAGGTTCAAGTTCCTATGCTAGGCAGAATTGATATATAGCAAAGGTTCAAGTTCCTATGCTAGGCAGAATTGATATATAGGGAAGGTTCAAGTTTCTATGCTAGGCAGAATTGATATATAAGAAAGGTTCAAGTTTCTAGGAAAGGCAGAATTGATATATAGGGAAGGTTCAAGTTTCTATGCTAGGCAGAATTGATATATAGGGAAGGTTGAAGTTTCTATGCTAGGCAGAATTGATATATAGGGAAGGTCCAAGTGTCTATGCTAGTCAGAATTGATATATAGGGAAGGTTCAAGTTTCTATGCTAGACAGAATTGAAATATTGGAAAGTCACACTTGGAGATCGACAGTGGAGACCATGTTCCCGAGTTTCCATTGCCAGTTGTTTACCAATGTTATTTCATACCTCGGTTCCGAGTTCCAGCAGCCGACGAGAAAGAGGAAGCGTCCTTTTTAATTGCATTGCCTTTATCTCTATTAAAATATTCTCTCTGCAGAGGTCAAAAAATGGAAGAACAAATACATGACAAGAGAGAAGAGCACGACTGGTGGAACGAAGTTAGCGAGTAAATCAGCTTATGTGGTGCTCTGGGCTTGTGTGTGCACATCAGTATCACTCTGCGGGAAGACGGACGAGTGTTTTGTCAATGTTGGGCTCACAAATGGTCTCCAGAGCTAAACCCCCAGGGATATTGGTAATGATCATACACTTCTTTCAAGAAATGTTCTCCACAGGCAATAATCTCTTGTATATTGTTGTCAACCTAATTGTCTCATGCTCAATAAAACAGCGTTTACTACGAGGGCTGCTTTTTTTTCATGTTCCGATGGACTGTATAAAAATAACAGATTGACACACCAAACTGATTTCACTACTAAATGTTTGCTTGTTTTATTCGTATGTCTCAACATAATCGCCAAAACGATTGAAACATTTGTCGTATCGTCACACTAGCTTACCAATGCCCTCGGCAAAATATTCTGCCGCCACTGAGGTGGGTGCGTCTGGAGAGTCTCCTGAAGTGTTTCCTTTTTGGCGAGGCGTTGCCGCCCAACTGTACCTTCAGTTATCGAAAGAGGTGAAAATCATTCAGTGCTGGTTTGGATTAAACGGCAGATGGTCCAAAACTTCACTCTTGAATTCTTTGAAAAAAGTGTATCGTAACGTTGGACAAAGCGGTCGTGAATCCGCCGTTTGTGTATTCACACGAAAAAGAAGCTGGTATTCAGAATGGTGTACATTGAACAAGCGGGGGCTGCGTGGTACAGTCGGTAGAGGCGCTCAGCCTCTAATTGAAAGCGAGTGGCTTCAATCCCCACCCAGGTAGTGGATTTTAGTATCAAAACTACCACTTTCGGAAACGCAAAAAGCCATGGGATTCACTCAACCTACACCAGAAATGAGTACCAGGGTAATTCCTGGGAGCAAAGACGGTCGGGCTATATCCCATCTTGTGCCGATATCACAAAGGTTGGAAGCCTCTACCTCCCACAATTCCCAGGACCTCAATAGCCTGTACGGAGATGGCTTTCTTTTGCTTTTACATTGAACAAGCAATGAAGGAAATTTCAAGTAGGAGTAAAAATTCAAGATGAAATACACTGAACGGCAAAACGACCGATCACTTGAAAAATGCAACATTACTTTCATTCATATCATAAATATGAACATAGAGGTTGGTTGGTTCCTCAGTTTAGGGGCTGCGACAACGTGGTCATGTAGCCCCGTGTACTTTGGGTGTGTGTAGAATCTGTCTGATAACCGGTGTTAATTGTGATGACTGTATTAGTGTGTGTTATTTGTATTTTAATTCAAGTAAGGACTGCAGACTTCTGATTTTTTCAAATAGTTCCTACTTTTGCTGCCAAACGCCACCGTCAACGACTACTAGTTCAGAACTTAGCTACAGGACGCCACCGGAGTCCGCTCTTGGCAACGAACGTAGGAACCTAAGAGCATTGTTTACATTCTTAACCTATACAATTTAGCTTCACATAGGTGTAATAAGTGGAAGGTTCTTTAACATGCCATAAATCTATGACATGGGACCGCCGGCTTTACTTCCCCTCCGAAGGAAGGCATACTACATACTGTAGTTATACCATGGAAGTAGGGTTAATTGGTTTCCTGGATGCATTACCATTCTTCATATAATAGTCTCACTTAACAATAGCGATTCTTTGACGTGATGCTGTTTCCCGCGCCATCGCTATCGTCAACAATGCAATGTTTTATTCTTTTTTCTTTTGCCAGTTGTTGCCATAGCAACAGATCAATACAGCCACATCCTCGGTTGCTCTTGTGCAATTCAGCACGGCCGACTGAATGCGCTAGAAACGAATATGCGCTTGAGGCCTGAAGATGTCGCCAGGGCAGAGGCTCTGGTCGAAAATGGTGGCGCGCACATCTTTCCGCGGGAAACAGCATCATGTCAAAGAATCGCTGTTGTTAAGTGGAACAATGACATGAAGAATGGTAATACTTCCAGGAAAACAATTAACCTTACTTCCAAGCTATAAACAGTAAGTTGTGTACTAGGCCCAGAGCGTTCATATAAGATTTAAATGAAAGTAATGTTGAATTTTCTTTTTTTTTTCTTTGCCAGTCAGTGTAATTATAACCCACAAACAAGAAGTTCCGTGACGAACTAAAGCGCCTACTTTTCTTAAAATTTAAGATTCATGCCAATGATTAATCTATATGGATCTATCTAGAATAATGACGAAATTAAATTGGTAATATCGAAATTTCTAATTAGTTCGAAATACCTGGCATAATGTAACCTAATAGAGAACTACAGTTGGCAGCCCTGGTGACTGAATATATTCCTAGTTCCATCTCTAAAGGTACAGAATACAAAATTTGGTTGAAGTCCAATGGATAGCATGGACGTCTCATGCAGATAATCATTGGATCTAACAGCGCGCGTAAAATCATGTTGGCAACAATGACATACATGTATTTATCAGAAATAATCTGAAATAATATGATCTATTGTTGTGTCAATTTTGAAAGAAATCCATTAGTTAGTATAGAAGGTACATGCATTTTAAAATTGGACCTCTCAGCAGGCTTAGAATCATGTTGGCAGCACAGACGTATATTAGTTACTCCAAATTAATCTAGAATGCCAGGTACTATACGTGTGCAAAGTTTAGAGCTATTGGCTTGTATACTTTCCAATATATTGATATTAGGGAGACAAAAATAGAGACAGTATTTATTAACAGTTTGCAGCCCTGGTTACTCTTAAGAATCGGCATAGTCATATCTGTTATGGTACACATAGCACACACAAAATTTCGTTGAAATCCAAATGATGGTACAAAAGTTACATGTATTTAAATTTGGACCTCTCAGTAGGCTTAGAATCATGTTGGTAGCACTGACGTATATAAATTACTCCAAATTAATATAGAATGTCAGGTACTATACGCGAGCATAGTTTAAAGCTGTCGGCTTGCATACTTTCTGATATATGGGTATTTGGATTAAAAAAATTGAGAGCATTTATTAACAGTTGGCAGCCCTGGCGGCTCTGAAGAATACGCTCAGTAATATATGTTTATGTACACATAGCACATACGAAATTTGGTTGAAATCCAAAGTTATATGCATTTAAAATTTGGACCTATCAGCAGGCTTATAATCATTTTGGCAACACTGTCATGTATGCCCTCCTGGAAATATAACTGCAATATTATTATCTATATGTGTGCCAATTTTGAAATAGCTCCAATTCATACCTTCCAAGATATCCAACATGAAGCTCAAATTTTAATTGCGATTTTTCAGCAGTTGGTAGCACTGACATCATTTTCAAATATGGACGTGAGATATTCAGGTATAGATCTTTACTCCTACCAAATTTTGTTTCGATTGCTGCAGCCGTTTAGGAGTTGATAGGGGGGGGACACACACACACAGCCAGACAGACAGAAGGACAGACAGACAGACAGACAGACACACATTTTCCCGGATCGATCTCATAAGTCTACATTTTCCTCATTTTTGCAAAATGTGAAAAGTAGGCTAACTAAATGAAAAAGTAGCAAATATTCGGTAGTTGTGGAATGAAATCGTTCAATTTGTACTGACAATTATAGTCGAAATTTGAATTGGAAATAATATGAAAAGAAGAATACTATAACTTGTTCATTAAATGATCACTCGAGCTATAGCTTACTGTATTTGACATACAGCGACATTCCAACTGAATAGAGGGCATCTTGTCGAGGTAGTTGTTCACCCAGTCAACCTAAGAAGTTGGGAACGCTGCGCTTGCAAGTTTATTCTACCAGAGCCAGAATGAATGCGATTCACGCCGAAGATCAAACATTTACTAACACCAACTTCAATGGTTCTCTCATATTCCCAGCATGTGTTCTTTAATATTATTTATTCTGATATTTTATTCTCCTTTATTATTCGTTTGTTCAAAAATGTCGGGTGCGGGGAGGTATACCGGACCTACATCTCACTGTTGCTGTTTGAGTCTTCAGTCTTTTGACTGGTTTAATGCAGCACTCCATGCCTCCCTGTCCTGAGCTAATCGTTTCATCTCTACATAGCTACCACACCCTACATCCGAGGCAATCTGTCTAACATATTCTAATCTTGGTCTACCCCTACAGTTCTTGTCCTCGACCCTTCCTTCCATAACTAAGCTTGTTATTCCTGTGTGTCTTAATACGAGTCCAACCAACCTATCTCTTCTCTTCAGTCGCCAGAAACATCTCTCCTCTCCCACTCGTCCTAATACCTCTTCATTTGTAACCCTATCTACCCATCTGATCTTCATCTTTCTCCTGTAACACCACATTTCAAACGATTCAATTCTCCTCTTTTCTGCTGCACCAATAATTCAAGTTTCACTCCCATATAGCGCCACGCTCCAGACAAAAGCTTTCGAAAATGACTTCCTAATACCTAAATCTATAATCGATGTCAACACATTCTTTTTCTGTAGAAATGCTTTCCTTGTCTGAGCCAACGTACTTTTCATATCCACTTTGCTTCGTCCATCACTGGTTATTTTGCTTCCTAAGTAACAGAAATCTCCTACTTCCTTTAGCTTTTCTAGCATATGGAACGAGGACTGGAAGTGAACGGAGCGAACTCTCTGCCACCCGTAGTTTATCTATTTGCCAAAGAATTAAAATATTCTGCTTGGTCCGACAGCAGAAAGTGACTTCATTTCAATGGTTTTCTTCTGCCTCAATTCTGCCATTAACGTGGCGGTCCCAGGCCACAAATTAGCACAACTTTGTGAGTTGATTCTCATTAATTACTCACGAAAAGTTTCAAACTCGAAATTAGAAAAAAGAAAAAAAAACTTACTCTCGTCTGTGGAACGTCAGAGAAGTTTTTGCTTGAGTTACCTTCTTCCACAGGCTGTTTCAAGAACTGGTATCACTCATTTCCAAATTTGCCGATGGTAGAATCAACTCCAGACGACTACCAGTATGAAACCTAATAAAGGAGATTTGTTTTTCGAATGCTTATTGCGGTTCTGGTATTAAAGGTCTTCGGTTCAATTCCCGGCTCTGCCCTCTGGGCTAAAGGTTGGATCGGGGTACACTCTCCGTGGCTTCCTACTTAATTATGAGGCCTAACGCGAGGCCATAGCCGCCTCCTTACTAGTTGCGTGCAAATTTTAACACATACAGTATATGCTATGTTTTCTGTAATAACAGAGCAAAGATCTAGTCTACACTTCATCTAGGAAGTACTTGTTAATTCATTTTAGGAGCTTGGGGTGTTTTGGTCATCAGCCCCGTGTAGTTGGGTGAATGTTGAAGTTGTCTGATGACCTGTATTTCTGTGATGACTGAAGTAGTGTGTGTTACTGTATTAGGGACAGGGATGGGGTAAGAGCCCCGGGACATAAAGTAAGGCACTATCCCAGCATTGCCGGCCCCGTGGTGTTAGGGTAGCGTGCCTGCCTCTCACCAGGAGGCCCAGGGATTTTAAAACTGACGTGAGGGTTGGGACGGGGTGCACTCAGCCTCGTGAGGACAATTGAGTAGCTGTCTGACAGTGAGACAGCGCCCCGATCACGAAAGCCGAGATTAACGACCGAGGGGACCCGATGCGATGATCACGCGTCACCCCAATATCTGCAGTGCAAATGGCTGGGCAGCGGTCGCTTGGTCGGTCTAGGCCCTTCATGGGTTGTATAGGGCAAGGGGTTGACTTTGTTGTTTTTTTTACTTTTACTATCCCAGCATTTGCGCGGGGAGTGCGGTAATTACATGGAGGGAGTGTGGAAAAACTCGGGCAAAACCACACTCAGGATAGTCGATGTCAGTGCCGGGATTCGAAACTATAATCTCTGGCCTTGCTGTAACTGGCCTCACGGCCGTGGTGTACGATTTATCGAGCTCGACTACTGTACGCTCAGGTTCTAGTTGGATAATACAATTAGTGTATTTCACTTGACCAAAACTGATTTGTATGTTCACATTGCTCAGGATTCTAACGTTCTGTTCTTGTGTGTTTCCCATGATGAATAAGTCGGAGACAATGAGGTGTAACATGGAAACAAAGCGTTTCCTGACCCATGTTCATAAAACATAATTTTTCGTCTACGTGTTAGGAATGTGTCCTGGATTGTGTGCCGTACAGTTCTGTTACACTCTGTATTACGACTCGCTCCAAGCACTGAAGAACATGTTATATTGTACACAAAGAGTTTCCAGTGCAGAAATAGAGTCTGGAAAATGAAAGCAGATTCTCTTCCTTCAGTCTTAAAATCCTTCCATCCCCAGTGTGACAAAAGGAGCCCCATTCTCACAACATTGGCTTTATTGGGAAGTCTCGAGAAAGAATTATGAAATGACCCAATGGAGAGAGAGAGAGGCAGTTTGCAACGAGAAGAGAGAGAAAGGGAACTAAAGAGTAACAAGGTGTGGAGCGGAGTCCCCTGGAATAATGTACTCCATACACTGTATAGCTGTATTGACTCGTATACACGCCAACAGAGATTTACAGCGGGCTTTGCTTACGTTACTACTTGGCCCCGTCAGGATGCGACTCTACACAACAGGGTTATGTGTGTATTATTATAGCAGGCCATGGCAAAGCCGGGGGATTTCACTGCGCCATCAATGTTGCTTTGTGGCAACTTTCTCACTTATCATTACAAATGGAAGAATAGAAGGCTTTATTCTGTGCCGGAGAAGCTCTCAATTGTGTGGGAAGAAACCGCATCTCACAATAGCGCCACTCGTAAACAGCTTATCTGTGCTGAAAGAGCCTTTTAATTCAGTACAATGGACACGAGAATTTAGCGCAACACATCAGAAAGTACAGAACCGGCTGTCCGACTTGCACTGGCACATTTTCCTTCCACTGGCTCAAAGAACATACAGGGTGTCACATAAATGTACACGTAGACGAAGAAATTATGTTACATGAACATGGGTTAGGAAACGCTTCATTTCCATGTTACACCTCATTGTCTCCAGCTCACTTAACATGGGAAACACACAAGAACAGAACGTTCGAATCTTCGGGAACATGCACTCTTGTTTACGTCTGGTTACGTTGTCATAATCATAGGTGCACCACCAGTGTTTTGTTTTATAAGGCCCTGTTGCCATGTGACTTACGGCATGGCTTGTTTACAGCTGTGCGACACAACATGTACAATTGAGCAGCTCCTCATTTTAGTGTTAATGTCCGTCGACTTCTAAATAACAGATTCGGTGACAGATGGATAGATAGAGGTGAACCAATTCCCTGGCGTCCACGCTCTCCGGACCTAAACCCACTGGACTTTTATTTCTTGTGTCATTTGAAAGATCTTGTGTTTCGAACCCCGGTACAAGATGTTCAGAGTCTCTGTGCCCGTATTATGGACAGCTGAGAAACCATACGAGTAGGGGGATGGTGGTGCTTCCAAATAGTGTCATGGCCGCCGCGTGAGTCCAAGCCAATATCTCGTCAACCCATGGTCCAATTTTGACAAATGAGGTGTCGTTGGACTCGGACTGATGCCCTCTTTCTAATGGACCACTCATTTCAACCCCTAAATAAAACCTACCCCTACTAGGGGGTGAAAATGTAATTTTCTAGTGAAAGTCTCTTTCCAAATGTGACATGTATAAGGTGCGCTGCTAAAATGAACTTAAACGTTGTTGCTCATATAGCGCATGCGTTTTACGAGATGCCGCTATGGATGAACATTTTTGTTTTTTGTTTTTTACGCATGCGCACTTTGGATTTTTGTAAGAGGGCGAGCTCTTTGAAATAAATGATTGATAAGAAGAGGTTTTGGTGGTGAGGAGAGAATCAGATAGTCGCCTACTTTCCTACGAAGTTTGCCGATATGTCTCAAACGCAAGGTCGGATTTGGACGTGTGACGTGTCAAATCGCTTGTCTCGAAGCCCTATACATGTTATTAATAGGTTAGAGTTTTGAGAATGAGGGAAACAAGCTTTTTTGGGGTAAAACCATGATTTTAGACTTTTTCTGATATTTCACGAATGCATGGTCGGATTTGGTCCTATGACGTGTCAAATGGCTTGTCTCAAAACCCTGTGTATTTTGGTAATAGGTTAAAGTTTTTGAGAATGAGGGAAACAGAATTTTTTGTTGTAAAACCGTGATTTTAGACTTTCTGTTATATCTCACAAACCAATAACGCCAGAGACGTATACGAGGGGTCGTAGGACTCGGGGTGATGCCCCTTTCCTCTCCCCTTTCGAATATAGTATTTATGTTTAAAAAATGCGAAAGGGTCTAACGACACTTTTGTTGAAAACATTTTAGTTTTTAAAACTTTTTCTTTTAATCTGTCTAAAATGTTCATGAAGAGTGGTTGCAGATAGAGACGATACCACTGGACACGTGTTTCAACGAAGCTATTACTGGCCACGGTGGTGATATACCAATACAGTATTCGCTATTTCGATGAGACGGCGGGTCGAGGGTTCGTTTTCCGATTTTTCCTATGATGGAATACCTAATACCTAAACCCCCTGAAGGGGGTCTTTAACATGTAAACGATTATGAGTGACATGACAAATGATAATTCCTTGATCAGATGAAGTTAGCTTTAGATAGAACAAACAGAACTTGGTTATATGTTGCTTGAAGTGAGTATAGAAAACAAACTTGCTGGGGCAGACTGACAGGATGTGGATGTTATTTGAGCTTATTGGAATGCATTGACTTGACTTGACAACAGGGCAATGAAAAAAGCACAGAGATGCTGAGGACACTTGAAGGTCAAACGATATGGCAACTATGGTGGGAGGGGGAAGCGAGGATGATGTCGCCGATCATGTTCAATGTTCAATGAATGAATTTAAATTTTGCGAAGCATTGTTCGGAGAGGGTCATGTGACGACTTGTTTTAAGGATATTTATTTTTCCGATCTTTCTTATGGTGGTCTCATTGATTGAAATCATCCAAAACTGCTAGGGCATGGCCTTGAGATTTTATAAACTGATAATGGGATTTTGACATACAAGGTCCACTCAGAACTTGACATGATGTCATTCTTTTTATGGCTTATGAATTTCCCCAAAAAAGACCCAAAACAACAAGATCATAGACTTTTGCTTTTCTTAATATATTGCAAACCCATAATGTTAGATGCTTACTGTGAGTGACGAAACCTAGCTAGGTAAAGAAAGAATTATTGTGGGCTACATGTATGGTGACCGACACGTCTTTGAACATTGGAACTTGTTTTCAGATCTGAGTGTAGTACATAGGGAGTATAGGTTGTAGGCATGGCTTGACAAACGGTGTACACAAAATTCAATTTATCGATTCAAGAATTATGAGTAGACTATCATTAATTAATTGGTTAAAGAGTGTAGCTAAAAATAAAAAAAAGTGACTACATTAAACTAAACTGAACCAAGTCGAATCAAACCCAACTGAACCAAACCAAGCCTAAAGCAAACCAAACCTAATCAAGAACAAGCCAAGGGCTTAAGTGTAAAACTTGTGGGGGAATGCAGTCATTGGCAATGTCCAAAGAAAGGGATAACGCTCTACCTTTAGAGGGTGAGGTAAAGCTAGCGCATGGTGCTAATGCATATTCCCAAGTACATGAACCACACACACACACAACTATCCTATGCTGTTTTTATGAGTTGACTGTTAAAACTTACTCAGTGGTTACTGAGCAAGATGGTCGCTACACACAACAAGCTTTAAATACTTGAGGCTAATAATCTATACACACACACACGCACTCGCTTGTTCTAAACTAAACTGTCTCGCTGGCAGTGCTCACACAGTAGGCAAATGACAGAAATGCTTGGCTAACCGAAATACAAACATTTTCGGTTGTCTAATGATACCAGCTAGCCATTACATGCTATAGTGGTGAGCACATGTGCCTCTTGCACTGGAGATCGTAACTCGATTTCTAGCTCTAAGGCCTAGAACGAATCAAACTAAGAAAGAATGGTATGGTGACGCAGTAGTTAAACTGTTAGCCTTTCAATAAGGTAGACTAGGGTTTGATTTTGGGTTAATATACATGTCATAAACAAACAAACAAAAAAAGCGGAGATAATGTTTAAAACTGATTACACTTGTCTCTTTTCAAATTATTACTTAGATTACAAATACAAAGGTGGACTGGGTTTGATATACAGTTAATGCTGCCTATCGCATACTAGCCTGTAAGAAAGCCAAACAAGCAAAAGGCGTAGGTAGAGCAGTGGTAAAATCACTATGTGTAGAGAACTACCTAACGGTTTTATGAACTGGCAATGCTATGTCGCATAAACAGTGCAGGATACAATCCGGCAACCATAATTTTTATCTTGTGGAACAGAGAAAATGCAATTTTACCTTGATGGATAGGAAATGAGTGCAGATGAATGACCTATGCATTAGCCTACCATAGGGTTATAACCACGAGGTGGAGGTGTGACTTTTATATTTTATTGTTTAGAGACATGGCTTTTTTGTAACCAGTAGATTTAGTATTTTGTAAATATTCATTTTTGTAATTGTAAATAGTGGAAACATTTTTTTTGTAATAGTAAATGTTAAATGTATAACAAAAAGTTATTTGGGATAAGTGTGCATGTCAAGGATAAATAGCGTGGTTGTATTTGTTTTCAAAGACAGGTATGGTTGTGTGAATGTATGACTACAAATAGAATGATAGAGAGAGAGAGAGAAAGCTTGTGTATGTGTGTGTGTGTGTGTGTGTGTGTGTGTGGGTAGCATTGATTTTTCAACCAAAGCAAACACGGCAAGGTAGGATGGTGGGGTAATTAATGTATATAGCAAATGGTAAATAGTATACTATATTTTTTTAACACTTGTGTTTTTTTAATGCAGCAGTAGATAGGTGTTATTTTGTAAAACAGTCTTACCTACAGTAGTAGTAGTAGTAGTAGTAGTAGTAGTAGTAGTAGTAGGCCTATATGTTTTTGGAAACAAACAGAGAATGCACTATTGCCATGGCCAAGCACTTCCATTAAAGTGATTTCAAGAAAATTTAAATCAGCAAATGTGTGTTTTACAAAACTAAACATTCAGCATGGACTAAATCATAAACGTGTCTTCTGTGATATGGAAAAAATAGGAAATCCATGTTTCCATATCAACACAATTTAAAAACTTAAAACTGACATTTAAAAAATGTAAATGGGAAATTGGCAAATGTGTAAACAACAAAATGGAAAATTCTTGTTTCCATATCATGAAATCCAAAAACTTTAAACTGACATTTTCAAATCGTGTACATGGAAAATTGACAAATGGCAATGTGTGAAATGTGAAAATGAAAAAATATGAACAAATGGCTATTATTATTTAAAAATAATAAAAAAAAACGTCGTGTTCTATCGTTAAAGTGTGAATCAAACCACATCTACTTATTTGGATCACCCGAGACTGAGTAGACCTGTTTTAGTCCTAATATACTTTTAAAATTTTATGTTAAAGCTCAATTTGAACTCAAGAGCTTTAGAGTGCCAGCTAACTATTATAACCGTTACGTCACAAAGACAACTTTACACTACTCTTAATAAACAATAATAAGAAAAAGAATAATAAATGTTGAATTTTTTTTAAGGATGAACATGGTGACACTGTTTCTGTTGCACAGTCTGCTAGCTACTAGCCAGCAGCTGGGGTCTTAGAAAACGATACAGTTGACATTTTGTAATGAGATGTGACATGTTTCAAAGTACAGTATTATGGGTTGCTGTTGAGTAAAAACTAATCCTGTACAAGGAAGCAAGGGTTCGAACCCCTTACCTAACATTACTATTGCCTGAACATGGCTTGACGACACTGTATTATTATGATACTCGATACACAAACCATAGATAGAGTGTATTGTTTAAGATCACTTTCTTTCTGAACATAGGTGGAGACTGTTGATGGTTAACAATGGCATTAATATAGTAGGACGTGGGTATAGCAATTAAGAAAAAACAGACAATACCCATACAATATTTTTATTTATTTAATATAAGTACTTGTACAATAGTTACATTCAAAATACATTTCTTTTTTCTCTATTACTATTTAGTCCTTTTTGATTCTCTTGCATATGAAGGGTAGATAACCTTGTAGTTCAGCCCCTTAAAACAACAACAACACAACCTTTTGCATAGTCTGTGATGTTGACGACTCTTGAGATGTGGAAGATGGATTAAACATAACTTTTACAGCAGGGGTTAAATGTTGCTCAATAAACACTGCACTATTTTGAGTAGCAACATTTTTTTCTTGTACTAGCTTTTTAGCATTGTCATGATTATTTGTTGACAACAACAGTGTTTCATTTGGTACACTACATTGATGATCACTCACACTTAAAACCTTACCATTTCTACTTTTTAGATTGCCTCGACATCTTTTTGACCTCTCTTTTGAGCATCGCCAAAATATTATTCCTTTTACATTTTGACGATTATAGTTATAAGAGTAGCCTTTATAGAGTACACGTTGTTTACCTTTGTTAGTTGTAGTAAGTTCCATAGTAGCAACTAACCTGTTAGTATGATTTGCTCACTACAAAGGTTATAACTGTTCTGATAATAAAATCATTTAGCGTTGGCTTTTATATTTAATATGTACAGTTTGAAGTGATAGCAAAAGTGAGAGCAAAATGGTAGCAGAGTGGTAGAAAATATAACATGTATTGTTAAGAAATAGTTTAAGCTGTTATGTGGATCCATTACATAATAATTTTAGCACGACGAAGCTCATTTTCTATATCCAATAGTTCTTCCTCATATTCAGTATAACCAGCCTGTTTATAGACATGCAGTTGCTGAAGCCGCCGGATTAGCTTACTTGGATTGTTCCAGTAGACAAATTTAACAAATGATTTTTTAGTTGTAAACAAAGCATTACCATTATCATTATTATCTTCATCATCAACATCATCATCATCATAACCATTATCATTATCATCATCATCATCATTATCATCATCATCATGATCATTATAATCCTCATCACTATTACTATATAGTCCTTTTTGATCCTTTTGCAATACCACATTTTGCACAGTCTGTGTTGCCCTTGATAATGTTGGGAGTTTTTCAGACATTGACAACTGTCCTAACACGACTTTCTGAGGAGATGATACATGCTTCTTAACAAACAATGCACTACCTTGAGCTGCAATATCTTTTTCTGGGACAAGTGTTTTAGCATTTTGAAGAGTTTTTTTAAACAGCAACGATGTTTTATCTGGTACACTACATTGATGATCACTCATACTTAAGACATCACTATTTTTACTTTTCAACTCACCTCGACACTGTTTTGAACGATGTTTTGAACAACGCCAAATAACAGTTCCATTTTTATTGGTTCGTTTTACAATATATTTATATCCTTTATAGAATGCGTATGGCATACCATTGCTATTTGTTGATACTTCCATGTCAATTGTCAAGCATGAACTAATCTCTAGCAAAGTTCACTCGATAATATAAATAATTTCTAAACCCCAGTAGTGAATAGTCAGTTGTTTTTGATCTATGCAAGCGTAAACATGTCACATACACTGGTGATGGATACTCAAGGCTTTAAGGTCAATGAAAACAAGTACAGTATATATTTAAATAGGTGGCTATCATTGATTGCACAACACGCGGGTCACCATATCTTTTTTTCTTTCGGACTAGTGTTTTAACATTTGAAGAGTGTTTTAAACAGCAACGATGTCTTATCAGTCACACTACATTGATGATCACTCACACTTAAGACCTCGCTATTTTTACTTTTTAACTCACTTTGACACTGTTTTGAACGATGTTTTGAACAACGCCAAATAACAGTTCCATTTTTATTGGTTCGTTTTACAATATACGTATAACCTTTATAGTATGCATATGGCTTACCATAACTATTCGTTGATACTTTCATATCAATTTTCAAGCATGAAATAATCTCCAATAAATTTCGCTCGATAATAGAAATAATAGTTTAAAGTGGGTGCGAAGGTGGGTGCAAAAGTGGGTGCAATAGTGAGTGTAAAAGTGGGTGCAAAAGTGGGTGCAAAAGTGGGTGCAAAAGTGAGTGCAAAAGTGGGTGCGAAAGTGGGTGCGAAAGTGGATGCAGTTTATAGTAGGCACCATTTTTACTAGAATGTGATTTGAGTAAATGTAATTTCTAAACCCAAGTAGTGAATAGTCAGTTGGTTTTGATTTATGCAAGCGTAAACATGTCTCATACACTGATGATGGATACTCAAGGCTTTTTGGTCAACAAAAACAAGTATATAGTTAAAGAGGTAGCTATTATTGATTGCACAACACTGAATCTATTTTTGAAATTTTGACAAAGGGTCTAAGTGCACTTTTGTTAATATCTCGCGGACCAATAAGACTACGGCATTGTATGAGGTATTGTTGGACTTTTTGCCGAAGACTGCTGGTAAACACTTATGTTCCCACGACCTTTTTAAAGATGGCGGCTGACCCGCGAGGGGTGATTAAAACGTATTCCAAGCGACGCTTGTCGATAAGCAAACCAATAATCAAAGGGGGGTGTGACAGAGCTTGAGGCGATAACCCCTTTTGATTGATCCCTGTTGATTTTCCCCTTTGGACTGGTCCCCGTTGACAACTCCCTCTGAACGGGTCCTTTTTGAAGGGAGTCATTTATGACGGGCCCCTGCTGACGGGTCACTGTGGACGGATCCCTGTGGACAGGTCCCTGTTGACAGGTCCAAAGGGATCCGTCCACAGTGACCCGTCAGCAGGGGCCCGTCATAAATGACTCCCTTCAAAAAGGACCCGTTCAGAGGGACTTGTCAACGGGGACCAGTCCAAAGGGGCAAATCAACAGGGATCAATCAAAAGGGGTTATCGCCTCAAGCTCTGTCACACCCCCCTTTGATTATTGGTTTGCTTATCGACAAGCGTCGCTTGGAATACGTTTTAATCACCCCTCGTGGGTCAGCCGCCATCTTTAAAAAGGTCGTGGGAACATAAGTGTTTACCAGCAGTCTTCGGTAAGAAGTCCAACAATACCTCATACAATGCCGTAGTCTTATTGGTTCGCGAGATATTAACAAAAGTGCACTTAGACCCTTTGTCAAAATTTCAAAAATAGATTCAGTGTTGTGCAATCAATAATAGCTACCTCTTTAACTATATACTTGTTTTTGTTGACCAAAAAGCCTTGAGTATCCATCATCAGTGTATGAGACATGTTTACGCTTGCATAAATCAAAACCAACTGACTATTCACTACTTGGGTTTAGAAATTACATTTACTCAAATCACATTCTAGTAAAAATGGTGCCTACTATAAACTGCATCCACTTTCGCACCCACTTTCGCACCCACTTTTGCACTCACTTTTGCACCCACTTTTGCACCCACTTTTGCACCCACTTTTACACTCACTTTTGCACCCACTTTTGCACCCACCTTCGCACCCACTTTAAACTATTATTTCTATTATCGAGCGAAATTTATTGGAGATTATTTCATGCTTGAAAATTGATATGAAAGTATCAACGAATAGTTATGGTAAGCCATATGCATACTATAAAGGTTATACGTATATTGTAAAACGAACCAATAAAAATGGAACTGTTATTTGGCGTTGTTCAAAACATCGTTCAAAACAGTGTCAAAGTGAGTTAAAAAGTAAAAATAGCGAGGTCTTAAGTGTGAGTGATCATCAATGTAGTGTGACTGATAAGACATCGTTGCTGTTTAAAACACTCTTCAAATGTTAAAACACTAGTCCACAAGAAAAAAAGATATGGTGACCCGCGTGTTGTGCAATCAATGATAGCCACCTATTTAAATATATACTGTACTTGTTTTCATTGACCTTAAAGCCTTGAGTATCCATCACCAGTGTATGTGACATGTTTACGCTTGCATAGATCAAAAACAACTGACTATTCACTACTGGGGTTTAGAAATTATTTATATTATCGAGTGAACTTTGCTAGAGATTAGTTCATGCTTGACAATTGACATGGAAGTATCAACAAATAGCAATGGTATGCCATACGCATTCTATAAAGGATATAAATATATTGTAAAACGAACCAATAAAAATGGAACTGTTATTTGGCGTTGTTCAAAACATCGTTCAAAACAGTGTCGAGGTGAGTTGAAAAGTAAAAATAGTGATGTCTTAAGTATGAGTGATCATCAATGTAGTGTACCAGATAAAACATCGTTGCTGTTTAAAAAAACTCTTCAAAATGCTAAAACACTTGTCCCAGAAAAAGATATTGCAGCTCAAGATAGTGCATTGTTTGTTAAGAAGCATGTATCATCTCCTCAGAAAGTCGTGTTAGGACAGTTGTCAATGTCTGAAAAACTCCCAACATTATCAAGGGCAACACAGACTGTGCAAAATGTGGTATTGCAAAAGGATCAAAAAGGACTATATAGTAATAGTGATGAGGATTATAATGATCATGATGATGATGATAATGATGATGATGATAATGATAATGGTTATGATGATGATGATGTTGATGCTGAAGATAATAATGATAATGGTAATGCTTTGTTTACAACTAAAAAATCATTTGTTAAATTTGTCTACTGGAACAATCCAAGTAAGCTAATCCGGCGGCTTCAGCAACTGCATGTCTATAAACAGGCTGGTTATACTGAATATGAGGAAGAACTATTGGATATAGAAAATGAGCTTCGTCGTGCTAAAATTATTATGTAATGGATCCACATAACAGCTTAAACTATTTCTTAACAATACATGTTATATTTTCTACCACTCTGCTACCATTTTGCTCTCACTTTTGCTATCACTTCAAACTGTACATATTAAATATAAAAGCCAACGCTAAATGATTTTATTATCAGAACAGTTATAACCTTTGTAGTGAGCAAATCATACTAACAGGTTAGTTGCTACTATGGAACTTACTACAACTAACAAAGGTAAACAACGTGTACTCTATAAAGGCTACTCTTATAACTATAATCGTCAAAATGTAAAAGGAATAATATTTTGGCGATGCTCAAAAGAGAGGTCAAAAAGATGTCGAGGCAATCTAAAAAGTAGAAATGGTAAGGTTTTAAGTGTGAGTGATCATCAATGTAGTGTACCAAATGAAACACTGTTGTTGTCAACAAATAATCATGACAATGCTAAAAAGCTAGTACAAGAAAAAAATGTTGCTACTCAAAATAGTGCAGTGTTTATTGAGCAACATTTAACCCCTGCTGTAAAAGTTATGTTTAATCCATCTTCCACATCTCAAGAGTCGTCAACATCACAGACTATGCAAAAGGTTGTGTTGTTGTTGTTTTAAGGGGCTGAACTACAAGGTTATCTACCCTTCATATGCAAGAGAATCAAAAAGGACTAAATAGTAATAGAGAAAAAAGAAATGTATTTTGAATGTAACTATTGTACAAGTACTTATATTAAATAAATAAAAATATTGTATGGGTATTGTCTGTTTTTTCTTAATTGCTATACCCACGTCCTACTATATTAATGCCATTGTTAACCATCAACAGTCTCCACCTATGTTCAGAAAGAAAGTGATCTTAAACAATACACTCTATCTATGGTTTGTGTATCGAGTATCATAATAATACAGTGTCGTCAAGCCATGTTCAGGCAATAGTAATGTTAGGTAAGGGGTTCGAACCCTTGCTTCCTTGTACAGGATTAGTTTTTACTCAACAGCAACCCATAATACTGTACTTTGAAACATGTCACATCTCATTACAAAATGTCAACTGTATCGTTTTCTAAGACCCCAGCTGCTGGCTAGTAGCTAGCAGACTGTGCAACAGAAACAGTGTCACCATGTTCATCCTTAAAAAAAAATTCAACATTTATTATTCTTTTTCTTATTATTGTTTATTAAGAGTAGTGTAAAGTTGTCTTTGTGACGTAACGGTTATAATAGTTAGCTGGCACTCTAAAGCTCTTGAGTTCAAATTGAGCTTTAACATAAAATTTTAAAAGTATATTAGGACTAAAACAGGTCTACTCAGTCTCGGGTGATCCAAATAAGTAGATGTGGTTTGATTCACACTTTAACGATAGAACACGACGGTTTTTTATTTTTTTTAAATAATGATAGCCATTTGTTCATATTTTTTCATTTTTACATTTCACACATTGCCATTTGTCAATTTTCCATGTACACGATTTGAAAATGTCAGTTTAAAGTTTTTGGATTTCATGATATGGAAACAAGAATTTTCCATTTTGTTGTTTACACATTTGCCAATTTCCCATTTACATTTTTTAAATGTCAGTTTTAAGTTTTTAAATTGTGTTGATATGGAAACATGGATTTCCTATTTTTTCCATATCACAGAAGACACGTTTATGATTTAGTCCATGCTGAATGTTTAGTTTTGTAAAACACACATTTGCTGATTTAAATTTTCTTGAAATCACTTTAATGGAAGTGCTTGGCCATGGCAATAGTGCATTCTCTGTTTGTTTCCAAAAACATATAGGCCTACTACTACTACTACTACTACTACTACTACTACTACTACTGTAGGTAAGACTGTTTTACAAAATAACACCTATCTACTGCTGCATTAAAAAAACACAAGTGTTAAAAAAATATAGTATACTATTTACCATTTGCTATATACATTAATTACCCCACCATCCTACCTTGCCGTGTTTGCTTTGGTTGAAAAATCAATGCTACCCACACACACACACACACACACACACACACATACACAAGCTTTCTCTCTCTCTCTCTATCATTCTATTTGTAGTCATACATTCACACAACCATACCTGTCTTTGAAAACAAATACAACCACGCTATTTATCCTTGACATGCACACTTATCCCAAATAACTTTTTGTTATACATTTAACATTTACTATTACAAAAAAAATGTTTCCACTATTTACAATTACAAAAATGAATATTTACAAAATACTAAATCTACTGGTTACAAAAAAGCCATGTCTCTAAACAATAAAATATAAAAGTCACACCTCCACCTCGTGGTTATAACCCTATGGTAGGCTAATGCATAGGTCATTCATCTGCACTCATTTCCTATCCATCAAGGTAAAATTGCATTTTCTCTGTTCCACAAGATAAAAATTATGGTTGCCGGATTGTATCCTGCACTGTTTATGCGACATAGCATTGCCAGTTCATAAAACCGTTAGGTAGTTCTCTACACATAGTGATTTTACCACTGCTCTACCTACGCCTTTTGCTTGTTTGGCTTTCTTACAGGCTAGTATGCGATAGGCAGCATTAACTGTATATCAAACCCAGTCCACCTTTGTATTTGTAATCTAAGTAATAATTTGAAAAGAGACAAGTGTAATCAGTTTTAAACATTATCTCCGCTTTTTTTGTTTGTTTGTTTATGACATGTATATTAACCCAAAATCAAACCCTAGTCTACCTTATTGAAAGGCTAACAGTTTAACTACTGCGTCACCATACCATTCTTTCTTAGTTTGATTCGTTCTAGGCCTTAGAGCTAGAAATCAAGTTACGATCTCCAGTGCAAGAGGCACATGTGCTCACCACTATAGCATGTAATGGCTAGCTGGTATCATTAGACAACCGAAAATGTTTGTATTTCGGTTAGCCAAGCATTTCTGTCATTTGCCTACTGTGTGAGCACTGCCAGCGAGACAGTTTAGTTTAGAACAAGCGAGTGCGTGTGTGTGTGTATAGATTATTAGCCTCAAGTATTTAAAGCTTGTTGTGTGTAGCGACCATCTTGCTCAGTAACCACTGAGTAAGTTTTAACAGTCAACTCATAAAAACAGCATAGGATAGTTGTGTGTGTGTGTGGTTCATGTACTTGGGAATATGCATTAGCACCATGCGCTAGCTTTACCTCACCCTCTAAAGGTAGAGCGTTATCCCTTTCTTTGGACATTGCCAATGACTGCATTCCCCCACAAGTTTTACACTTAAGCCCTTGGCTTGTTCTTGATTAGGTTTGGTTTGCTTTAGGCTTGGTTTGGTTCAGTTGGGTTTGATTCGACTTGGTTCAGTTTAGTTTAATGTAGTCACTTTTTTTATTTTTAGCTACACTCTTTAACCAATTAATTAATGATAGTCTACTCATAATTCTTGAATCGATAAATTGAATTTTGTGTACACCGTTTGTCAAGCCATGCCTACAACCTATACTCCCTATGTACTACACTCAGATCTGAAAACAAGTTCCAATGTTCAAAGACGTGTCGGTCACCATACATGTAGCCCACAATAATTCTTTCTTTACCTAGCTAGGTTTCATCACTCACAGTAAACATCTAACATTATGGGTTTGCAATATATTAAGAAAAGCAAAAGTCTATGATCTTGTTGTTTTGGGTCTTTTTTGGGGAAATTCGTAAGCCATAAAAAGAATGACATCATGTCAAGTTCTGAGTGGACCTTGTATGTCAAAATCCCATTATCAGTTTATAAAATCTCAAGGCCATGCCCTAGCAGTTTTGGATGATTTCAATCAATGAGACCACCATAAGAAAGATCGGAAAAATAAATATCCTTAAAACAAGTCGTCACATGACCCTCTCCGAACAATGCTTCGCAAAATTTAAATTCATTCATTGAACATTGAACATGATCGGCGACATCATCCTCGCTTCCCCCTCCCACCATAGTTGCCATATCGTTTGACCTTCAAGTGTCCTCAGCATCTCTGTGCTTTTTTCATTGCCCTGTTGTCAAGTCAAGTCAATGCATTCCAATAAGCTCAAATAACATCCACATCCTGTCAGTCTGCCCCAGCAAGTTTGTTTTCTATACTCACTTCAAGCAACATATAACCAAGTTCTGTTTGTTCTATCTAAAGCTAACTTCATCTGATCAAGGAATTATCATTTGTCATGTCACTCATAATCGTTTACATGTTAAAGACCCCCTTCAGGGGGTTTAGGTATTAGGTATTCCATCATAGGAAAAATCGGAAAACGAACCCTCGACCCGCCGTCTCATCGAAATAGCGAATACTGTATTGGTATATCACCACCGTGGCCAGTAATAGCTTCGTTGAAACACGTGTCCAGTGGTATCGTCTCTATCTGCAACCACTCTTCATGAACATTTTAGACAGATTAAAAGAAAAAGTTTTAAAAACTAAAATGTTTTCAACAAAAGTGTCGTTAGACCCTTTCGCATTTTTTAAACATAAATACTATATTCGAAAGGGGAGAGGAAAGGGGCATCACCCCGAGTCCTACGACCCCTCGTATACGTCTCTGGCGTTATTGGTTTGTGAGATATAACAGAAAGTCTAAAGTCACGGTTTTACAACAAAAAATTCTGTTTCCCTCATTCTCAAAAACTTTAACCTATTACCAAAATACACAGGGTTTCGAGACAAGCCATTTGACACGTCATAGGACCAAATCCGACCATGCATTCGTGAAATATCAGAAAAAGTCTAAAATCATGGTTTTACCCCAAAAAAGCCTGTTTCCCTCATTCTCAAAACTCTAACCTATTAATAACATGTATAGGGCTTCGAGACAAGCGATTTGACACGTCACACGTCCAAATCCGACCTTGCGTTTGAGACATATCGGCAATCTTCGTAGGAAAGTAGGCGACTATCTGATTCTCTCCTCACCACCAAAACCTCTTCTTATCAATTATTTATTTCAAAGAGCTCGCCCTCTTACAAAAATCCAAAGTGCGCATGCGTAAAAAACAAAAAACAAAAATGTTCATCCATAGCGGCATCTCGTAAAACGCATGCGCTATATGAGCAACAACGTTTAAGTTCATTTTAGCAGCGCACCTTATACATGTCACATTTGGAAAGAGACTTTCACTAAAAAATTACATTTTCACCCCCTAGTAGGGGTAGGTTTTATTTAGGGGTTGAAATGAGTGGTCCATTAGAAAGAGGGCATCAGTCCGAGTCCAACGACACCTCATTTGTCAAAATCGGACCATGGGTTGACGAGATATTGGCTTGGACTCACGCGGCGGCCATGACACTATTTGGAAGCACCACCATCCCCCTACTCATACGTAATTCTCCAGGGACACATCAGTGCATCCAAGATTCACTACGGTGGTGGATTGATGCATGTGTCAATGCGCACGGAGGGCACATTAACATCTCCTGTGACAAAGAGCTGCATGTGGAATGCTGGTACGTTCTGTTTTTGTGTGTTTCCCATGATTAATGAGTTGCTGACAATGAGGTATAACATGGAAACAGAGCGTTTCCGGATCCATGTTCATAAACTGTGTCGTGCAATTTGTGTCGTACCTTTTTTGTGACACCATGTATAGTTGGAGTCTCGTTACACAATTTACTCTCACATCTAGTGGGACGTGGGTTGGCGACCACGGGACCCCAGCTGAGTCCGGCATTGCTTCCACTTGCTTGTGCCGGGCTCCTCTTCGTCTTCTTTCCTGTCGACCTCCCTTGTTCAACTCAGGTTCTTTTCCGACCCCGACGGTGTTAGGGTATCCAAGGCCTAGGGAGTCTTTCACTTTCCCGCCTTAATTGGCCCTTGTCTCATCTTTCCTGATCCCTCCTTCTTCGAGGGATCAGACCTCTTGTTTTCTTTTCATTATATTTCCTTTACTCTTTAAGATCCCGCACTGATTTTGTTAATTGGCCCCTGGCGATTTTTTTTGCATCAACATCATTTTGTAGGTATTTTCAATCTACGTTGCATTCTGTACGTTTTTTCGAACTAAATTGCATTTTGCGAGTGTTTTCAACCTCAGTTGCATTTTGTAAGGATTGACAATCTAAATTGCATTTTGGTAAGTCTTTCAATATCCGGGCCGGGACTTTTGTGACAATTTTGAATTTCAATTGCATTTTGTCTTTTCAACTTAAACCGCTTTTTGCAAGTATTTTCAATCTAAATTGCATTTTGTATCATCAGCATTTTGCAAGTATTTTGATTCTCAATTGCATTTTGGGGTATTTTGAATCTAAATTACACTTTGTAAGAAATTTCAATCTAAATTGCATTTTGTAAGTATTGTCCATCGAAATGAGTCGTTTGAATCTACCGTACATTTTGTAAGTATTTTCAATTTCAATTGCACTTTGTGAATATTTTGGATTGGAAATGGGAACTTTCAATCTGAATTGCATTGTGTATTTTCAATTTCAATTGCACTTTGTGAATATTTTGGATTGGAAATGGGAACTTTCAATCTGAATTGCATTGTGTATTTTCAATTTCAATTGCACTTTGTGAATATTTTGGATTGGAAATGGGAACTTTCAATCTGAATTGCATTGTGTATTTTCAATTTCAATTGCACTTTGTGAATATTTTGGATTGGAAATGGGAACTTTCAATCTGAATTGCATTGTGTATTTTCAATTTCAATTGCATTTTGTAAGTATTTTGAAGCTCAATTGCATTTTGTACGTATTTTTCACTCTATTCCAGTTGTGAGTATTTTCGTTCTAAATTCCTTTTTGTAAGTATTATCGCTCTCCATTTTGTGAGTAGTTTCAATCTGAGTTCCCTTTTGTAAGTATTTTCCTTCTCACTTAATTTTCGTTCTGGTTTCCACTTCATTGACATTTTCGCTATCACCCAGACCATTAAGGGCCGATAACCTCGATGTTAGGCCCCTTAAAACATCAATTATCATCATCATCACAATTTACTCTTTGAAGGAAATTCGTTGACCGAGTTCATCTTGCCTCAGTACAGTAATCAATCAGTATGGACCACAGTATTGGGACTCATGACTAAAACCAGAAGAACGGATTTAATACAAACTAATGATAATGCCCCTTCCACACTTCCACTTATAAGCGTTACTTCACTTTAAAGCCGTTTGGCAGTGCTAGTAACGGATAAACAGCTGAATGCTGTGTGTTGTTTTGTTTAACTAATTATAATCAGGTTTACTCAAATATTTGTTCTTCATTGAATTCTGAATTCTTGTTTCTCCGTAAATTTCTTTGTTTGTTATTATATAATTATTAGTTCTATTTTTTGTTTTGTTTTATTAATTTTAGATTTTTTCATATGTAACCTCTAAATTTGTATAATTTAATCCGTGATAAGTCGGGGAGATGACCTCGCTGTTCCGCCCCATAAAACTGCTATAAATAACAAACTAATCTTATGAATTAAAACTCAGCATTTTTCTAGGTATTGCCGTGTCTCGGGAGGGGGTTCGCCTTGGAACACCCAGCTGGCTCATCAGCGGGCTCTTGGAGTCCCCGTCCGGATCCCCACAAGAGTACCGAACTGCGCGCTACCTCCCTTTTTATGAAGCGCACCTTCGTCTCTTTACTGCGAGAGCTAAAAGCCCAATCAGCCATAACCTCCCTGTGAAGGCTTCCAAAAAGATGGTATATTGGCTTTCACGGCCAGCGAATTAAAACTAAGCATTTTTTTCTAGGTTTCTGCCGTGTCTTGTGTTATCCGGGCACTGACACCAAGAGCCTACTGATGAGCCAGCTTGGTATTCCTAGGTGAAATCCCACACAAGACAAGACATAAACCTAGAAAAAAGTGCTGAGTTTTATCATTTCGAATGATCTTGTCGACTTCGTCGTTATGCTTGGGTCTAACGTTATGCGTTACGGTTACGGCGTGTATGACGTCATCATGTTCTTCAGTGCATATGCACCGAGTCTGAGACGGCGAGTGCGTGACGTCATGCAGCAGAGTGATCCTCCCGCTCCCCGTTCCCCGCGCGGGAAGCCTACGCGCTAGCTGCGTGATACTGAATGGCTTGCAACTTGTTGATCATGAAGCGTTCACGAGATTCTTGCTATCTCTGTACTTGCGGGTTCGTTCGTTAAACTTGCTTACTTACAGTTTACGTAAAGTGTATTAATAATGGAGTCTGTTGACAGTTATATCTACTAAAGCTTAATCTCGTGCTGTAATGGAGTCTGTTCGCTCGAAGCCCTCTTGAGCCTTTCTAACATGTGTAGCATGCGTCATTTGAAATGATATAAAGTCTAGTCTCTCAGACTGACTGTATCTTTTTACTAACCTGTTTATGTGATAACACCGCAAGTGTTCTCTGCGCTGAGAATGAGTACTTTCTCTCCCAATTCCATCACATTATAGATGGAGCAAAACTTATTGTGGTGACGATGCGTCGCAGGAAGGTGCAGAGTAAGTCATTCTCTCGTCCCAAGTGTCCTGAGATTTTGGCGTGGGAAGAACTGGTTGCTGCTACGTGACTACGTCCCATCACTTCGCCAGGCAACAGATCACCGTTTTGTCATATCCTCCGTAGTCACCTGATTTTGCACCATGTGATTTCTTTCTCTTTCCCAGATCGAAAGCAAAGCTGCGTGTGCGTAGATTTCATTTGGCTAAGGAGATCATTACTACCGCAAGAGACCTTCCTGCCAATATATTTTTGCGATGTTTCCAGAAGCTATGTGAACGTTGGCAGACGTGCATAACGGCGACTATTCAGAGAGAGGTTGATTGTGATTGTGTGTAAGTGTACGCCGTGTTGTGCGGCAACATGTCAGACTCACTGTTTCTGCTGGCGGCCTACACTCGAGGCGCCAGTCCACAGTGTCCCTGCCCAGCCTCTGCTAATGAACAGATGTATTTGACGCCAACTTGAAATATAATTTGCCTCTCATTATTGTTTGTTGGTTGTTAATTATCATTAAATGTGCCTTTCTTCTCTGGCAGTCTGGCATTTGTTTAGCTTCCACTCCAGCTCGGTCTCCATGGCGACGCGAGGCTTCCTTAACAAGTGGTGCACTCATTAGCGCGCTCTCGATATATCGAGCATGAGTATCGACCTGAGCAACATCCTTCCTTGCTTCCTTCCTTCCACATTGAAATAAATAAATCATTTTTTAGATACTTAATGCCTTAATATGTATCGGTAATAATTACGACACTTACTGCGTTTTATGACAAGTGAGATATCTACTATGGGATGACAAAATATCCCAGAAAGCAAAATTAGGCATGTTTCAAACCTACTTCATTCCAATTCTCACCTATGGACTCGAAACATGTACCCTACTCAACAAGGCTAATGGTAAAATCCGGGGAACAGAAATGAAATTCATCAGAACAATGAACCAGAGGACCAGGAAAGATAAGATTAGTAATGAAATGTAGTTGGTAACAAAATACCTGTCACTGAACTCCTAGGAAGACGCAGATTATACTGGTTTGGACACGTCATGAGAATGGACGGAAATAGAACACCAAGAAATAATTTGGACAGTGAAGTGAGAGGTAGCAGACCGGTAGGAAGTGAAGTCTGAGGTCAACAAACGGAATGTGAAATGGGAAGATGTAGAAGGACAGCAACTCTACTCCGATAGAAAGAAACGGCGAGCGCTTGTATACTACACCCGGGAAGCTGGAGCTGTGAAATGATGATGATGATGATGATGATGATGATGATGATGATGATGACTTAGTCTTGTGATAGGTTTTCTGGTATTTTGATTTTGGAGGGCAGAGGCTGTCTGTTGGTTTGGTAGTGTTTTGTATAGCTATTTGTCTTATAAATTTGGATCTGATGATGGTCTCTTTATGAGCGAAACGTCCCTTAGTTTTCTTCTACTTTAACACTAGATAAATCTTAATCACGTGTAATTTATTTCAGGTTATTTTACTTATTATGTAGTGTTGACCGCCTGAAAGCCAGAAGATACAGACTAATATGTTGAAAATAAACGGTATTACAAATATAGGGTGTTGATGACAGCAATGTCCCTAGTTCCTATGAAGAATACATAATACATTAATATACACGACTCGTACTTGGGGTGCGAGGTTGTACTCGTTTGATGATGATGATAATTGTCGTTTTAAGGGGCCTAACATCCAGATTATCGGCCCCTAATGGTTTGGGTGATAGTGAAAGATGAGATGAGAATGAAAACTAATACTAACTACAGACTTACATACTAGAAGAAGAAATGGTAAACAAATAAAGGATAAGGCAAATAAAGGATAGGAAAAGGGGAAAGAGGAGAGGGCCCGCCACAAGGTCAGAGGAAAAAGGGGACAAAACGGACACAGCTCAGGAATCCCTCGGGGTCGCGAACTCCCAAGCTCACCAGCCGTGAGCCTCTGGGGGTGTAGCAATATCAAGAGTGCACCAGAACTGGTACACATGCCAAACAGGTGGATGTAGCTCTCAACGATACCTGCAGAATTATAACAGGTTGCTTGAAATCAACTCCAGTCGAATGGCTTTATCTCCTCGCAGGATTAGCGCCACCACTTGTTCGAAGAGAAATATATGCGAACAAGGAACGAAAGACAGTGGAGCATGAAAGAACTCATCCTCTATATGGACACGAACCGTAGCCGCAACGACTGAAGTCGAGGAACTTAGAACCACTGCTGAAAAAGCTAGCTTGCAAATGTGGAGGGCTACGACCAACCTTCCCCCTTGTTGGGAAAATGTTTCTGAAACTCTACCTCCTGGCTATGACGAGGAATGGACGACTTGGAAGTCCCTGAATAGACTGCCCTCTAGAGTAGGCAGATCACAGGTTAATATGGCAAGATGGGGTTACATTGACCAGGATGATATTCAATGTGACTGTGGAGAAGACCACACTGTTCAGCATATGACTGAGTGTCGACTGTGCCCAGCATCCTGCACGGAAGAAGATCTTCGTCGGGGAGCACAGAGTGCACTGGAAGTGGCCAAGTTTTGGGCAAACTGTGTTATATGTTTAAAATGTATGTTTCTGATACGAGAATAATAATAACCAGAACACACATCCTGCCCCCTTAAGGGCTTTGAGCAGAAGGCAGGAGATAACATGAAAATAAAAAGAAGGCGACCCCTCCCAGAAGGAGGGTACCTATCAGGAAAGATGAGACAAGGGTCAATTAAGGTAGGAAAGTGTAAGACTCCCTAGGCCTCGGATACTCTAATACCGTTGGGGTCGGAAGAGAACAAGAGTTGACCAAGAGAGGTCGACTTAAAAGAAGACGGAGAGGGTCCGGCACAAGTAAGTGGAAGCAATACCGGACTCAGCTGGGGTCCCGTGGTCGCCAACCGACGTCGTCTAGCTGTGAGCCCCTGGGGTGGTTGTACTCGTTTATTTAGATAGCTGAACTGTGGGCAATGACGTCATGTGCAATGGATGATTTATGAGCGAAGAGCACAAACCAAACAAGCATTTATATTTTCAATTTGCGATCAGTTATCTGGCAGTGGAAATCTCAATATGTTCGTTAGTACCTTTTGTGTGCGTGGACAATTAATATAAATATTGATTTAGAATCGTGCTAAACAAAAATGTCGGGCGGAGATGATTAAATTGTTTGTTTACAATGGCTGTGGACTGTCATCCCAGGACACGAATAATAGAGAAGGCCTCTGTTGCTGTGATGTTCACATAAACACCACTGGATGGCAGCACCTATTCACTCTAAGTGCACGGCCTATGTTTTGAAACTCATTACCACCAATTAAAGAACAGTGTGCTGTGTGCATATCTGTCACCAGCCATTGTTTGCTGCGGCTAATTGTTAACTGGAGTGACACTGTTCGCTGTTCTGTAGCGACAAGTTTCAGAAGCACAATTGAAGTGGTTTGCATCCAAAGCTTAATGTTTAAACTATCACAGTCATTGTCTTGGTCCCCAAAAGTAACTAGCGGCTATATTATTATTATTATTTACAGCGTATTTTCCCAATATTTGAAAGCGTTAAGCTTCGCCCGAGACGGGCTGCATCTAAATCGACGGGGCGCTTTCAACTTAGGGAGCCTACATGAAAGGGTCATCGGTTCGTGCCGGCTTTTGTGAGGAGGAGCAGGTCCAGAGGTTGCCAGCCGATGGGAGCAAAAGGAGCTACTTCGAGATATTTGCTGCGGAGGTAAGACTCTAAGATTACTGCAGGTTAATTGTCAGAGTTTAGGAAATAAATTAATTGAATTTTGGAACCTTGTAGAGACGTATTCTCCGGACATTGTCATTGCAACTGAATCTTGGTTATATGAGGACATAAATAGTAGCGAAATAATTCAAGGGACCTACGAAATGTACAGAAGGGATCGGGGGAAGCGAGGTGGTGGGCTGTTGATTTATTTGTGTGCGCAAAAATATAGCTAGTTTCTTAAAATGGGCTGATATGGATCATGAAATGTTATGTGTACAAATTTCGGATAAAGGAAATAAATTCCCTCTTCAGGTGATAGGGGCGTATAGAGCACCGAAAGATAACTTTTCTCTCCTCGAAACACTGTACGATAAAACTTGTACGGGTAATGCTATGAAAAAGAGCATAATAATTGCTGGAGATTTAAACCTCCCCAAAGTAGACTGGTCTGGTGAGTCAACTAGCTGTGGTCAAGCTCAGAGCGCTGCAAATAAATTCTTAAGAGAGGGGGGATTTTCCCAAGTAGTTGACTTCCCAACTGGAGACAATAATACCTGCGATGTTTATCTCGTAAGGCCTGTAGAGCTGTATATTAACTGTCTGAAAGTACCAGGAATTAGTGACCATTCTGGGGTTGAATTAAATATTAGATATGGTGACATTACAAAATTAGACTGATGTAGCAAAAAAGATCATATTCCAGTATCGGAGGGCGGATCAGGGCAAGTTTTAGGGGTATTTGAATGAGCTATTTGTAGGATGGGCATCGGAAGGAAATCACATTAATATCCTGTGGACTAACTTTTTGAAAATTTTAAATAGCGCTGTTGATAAATTTGCCCCATTTAAATTGCTGAAACAAAACCCAGATCCTGAGTATTACACACGAGAAATTAGGAGTCTAAAACGGAAAATTAGGAAATTATACAATAAAAGACATGATAGTGACAAGTATATGTTGAAATTTAAGTCCTTATCAAGAGAGCTCGTCTTAAAAAAGAGGGCTGATCATGACAGTTATATGCAAGGTTTACTTGGTTCGGGAGGTGATGGGTGGAAAAAAATTTACAGTTATGTTAGGAGAAGAAAGGGAAATTCAAATAATCTGTCGATGATAATGTCCGGTGACGGTAAATTAATTACTGAGAAACAGGCCATTGCTAATGAATTAAATGTATTTTACGGTAGTGTGTTCAATAAATCCAATAGCTGTGTGTTGGACCTTAAGGACGAATCAGGGGCTCCCCTGTTCCAAATAAACCAGACAGCAATTGTAAAGCTAATACAAAAACTACGTTTCAATGTATCAAAGGGTCCTGATATTATTGTTAGTGAAGTACTTAAACTAGGAGGTAGGGCCGTGGCACGATACTTGGAGGTTATGTTTAATGTGTCCATAATCAATGCGCAAATCCCAGATGACTGGAAAACAGCTACGGTAGTCCCAATATTTAAGGGAGGGAGCAGACTTGAATTGGGCAACTACAGGCCGGTTAGCCCTACGTCCATCGTTTGTAAACAGATGGTGCATCTCATTTGCGACTACTTGAGGGAACAGTGGGAAACATTATCATGGTTTAATGATAGGCAACATGGATTTCGGAAAGGTTACTCATGCGAGAGTGAGATGCTATCACTTTTTCAAGACATTAGCGAATCGTTAGACCATGGAGTTTCAGTCGACGCCGTGGTTATAGATTTTGCGAAGGCATTCGATATTGTACCGCATGACATGCTACTCCATAAATTAGCTTCGACGAAGATTGATAGAAGAGTAATATTATGGATCCAAGAATTTTTGACGGGTCGTTCCCAGAAAGTGAAAGTCGAAGGCATATTCTCGGATGAAATTACCGTAACGTCGGGTATCCCTCAGGGCAGCGTAATCGGAACTTTGTTATTTTTGGCGTTTATAAATGACTTACCAAATGGGATTCGCAGTGACTGTCGATTGTTTGCGGATGATTGTGTAATATATCGAAAGATACATGACTCACAAGACAATGCAGTGCTTCAAGAGGTCCTGAACCTGGTCTATAAGTGGGCGATTGTAAATAAAATGAAAATAAACAGAAGAAAGTGTAGCCTCTTAAAAATAGGGAACGTGCGAAGGCAGGATTTTCAATATAACATTGGCTCGGAAATACTTGTAGAAGAAGATTCTTGCAAATATTTGGTCGTTCACGTAAGGAATGATATGAAATGGAGTAGTCATATAGGATGTGTAGTTTCTAAAGCTTACAAATCCCTGCACTTTGTAATGAGGGTATTAAAAGGAAGTAGTACCTCTGCTAAAGAATTAGGCTATTTGTCACTTGTAAGACCTATTCTGGAATATGCCTCGGCAGTTTGGGATCCATATCAAGTAGGGCTCATCAATGAGTTGGAAATGGTACAAAGAAAGGCCGCTAGATTTGTGCTCAGTGACTTTAATCCCAGGAGCAGTGTGAGCCGTATGTTAAAGAAACTTGGGTGGGAATCACTGGAGGCTAGGAGGATGAAATCTAGACTCTGTGCTATGTACAACGCGTACACAAATCAACCAGCATGGGGTGAGCTTAGCAAACAATTGGGAAAGCCCACTTACATGGGTAGGAGCGATCATCCTTTCTAAGTTAAGGGCCGACCACAGCGAACAAATTATGGTAAATATTCTTTTGTAAACCGTGCCATTGATAACTGGAACTCTCTACCTGCCGCAGTCTTAGAGCCTTTTCCCAAACATATAGGTGTGTTTAAGAAAAGACTGACTATTTGTGTAAATGCTCCAGTTTAATTGTTGTATAATTGTTATTGAATTGTTATGTATAATTATTTATTTGTTATGTATATCCAATTTGCCACCGGGGGACACACCCCCAATTGCAAATAAATGAATGAATGAATGAATGAAAACTTTGACTCAATTCTTGACGCTCTCCTTATTTTGCCAGTATTGTTTCCATCTGTTGTAGAATGCCAATTTTCTGTCGTCAGACCACTGAGGTCTGTAAGGTGTAGATTTTGTTTGCTCTGGTTGGACTTCCCAGTTGTTCACTTTGTTACGGAAGGAGTCTCTGTCTGATGTGTCGGTTATGTTAGAACTTCGCATGTGTTTTTGTACTTCTTTCATCCATGGTGTTGTACTATTGAGTGATGATTTGTAATCTAGTACTCTTTAGGTCAGTCGGGTATTCGGCAGTCTACTTATGTGCCCCAAGAATTTCAATCGTCTTTTATCATTTTAAATGATCTAGTCGACTTCGTTACGGCGACGTCACGAAATGTACCGAGAATGCACTGAGGTGTGTGACGTCATAGTACCGCTTGGTGCATGTGTACTGAGTTCACTGGTGAGCTCTGGAGTTACGACACGGCAACGACACGGCGAGCGTGACGTCATCCAGCCAGCTCCCTCCTTTCACCGCGTGCTCCAGCTCCCTCAAAACTTGTAACTTTCTAGCGTTAGCCTCCAGCCTTTCTAGCATTTTTCAGCATTTGTAACTTTTAAAATGATATAAAGTCCAGTCTTTCAGACTGACAGTCTCTTTTTTCTGTTTGCCACTTCGATGTAGGAGTATTTTTCAGTTGTCTTGATTGTTTGTAGTCAGGAATGAGCTCCAGTAATTTCCAAATGATTTTTTTCTTCTTTCTTGATGTCTTCAAGTTCATATTTATTATTGAGTGTAAGTGTTTCGCTTGCGTAGAGAATTGCCGGTTGGATGACAGTGTTGTAATGTCGAAGTTTGGTTATTATTATTATTATTATTATTATTATTATTATTATTATTATTATTATTATTATTATTTACAAATCGATTGATTTACAAAATGAAAGAATCTGTTGACATCGAATATAGATTTAGGTATTAGGAAGTCATTTTTGAAAGCCTTTGTCTGGAGAGTGGCGCTCTATGGAAGTGAAACTTGGGTCTGTTGGTGCAGCAGAAAAGAGGAGCATTGAAGCGTTTAAAATTTTGTGTTACAGGAGAATGATGAAGATGAGATGGGTAGATAGGGTAACAAACGAAGATGTATTAAGACGAGTGGGAGAAGAGAGATGTTTCTGGCGACTGCTAATGAAGAGAAGAGATAGGTTGGTAGGACACATACTAAGACACCCAGTAATAGCAAGCTTAGTTATGGAAGGAAGGGTTGAGGACAAGAACTGTAGGGGTAGACCAAGGTTAGAATATGTTGAACCGATTGCCTCGGATGTAGGGTGTGGTAGCTATGTAGAGATGAAACGATTAGCTCAGGACAGGGAGGAATTTAGATCTGCATCAAACCAGTCAAAAGACTGAAGACTCAAGCAACAACATTTACCATAAATCAAACAGAAGTATGGAAGGCCTAGTGAAAAAGGGCCCCACATACATATTACAAGTTTCACTGGCATTAGTTACATCTACATTTGGTTTTGCCATACTTACATGTTTTACAAAGATATTACATTATTTACATATTTAGAACATTAACATAGTTCACTCACGCACGCACTTTCATCACCTCAATCACTCATACAGAAGTTTATTTATACAATGTACCTTTTCATGTATGGCCTCAATTTCCGAAGAGGCAAGATATTGGCAGGCAGCGTGTTCCATAACCGCGCAGAGCAGCCGTAGAAACCTGTCAGGTAGGCATTGCTACGAGGGATGGGCGGAACGAGAGTGACACCTCGTCCTCTCCGAACTGAGCTATATGCCAATGACAGTCGGCAAAAGGGATTAATAGTAATGGAATCTGTGAGAGATTTTTTCAGAAAAATCGAATCAGGCTGTTGCCTGTAGGCTATATATGAAAATTTTGACAAAGGGGAAGGGGAATGACGAGCTATTAGCCTCTCTGCGCGGCGCTGTACACGCTGCAGCTTGTTCGTGTTTTCCGCTGTAGTGGGATGCCAAGCAGGTAAGCCGTACATTAATATTGGACGTATCATGCATAGGTAGGCCGTCCTAAGGCGTCAGGTACAGGCTACCATGGTAAAATTTCAACAATTATCTTTTTTTTCTTTCTTCAAAACCACAACAGTTACAGCAATGAAATGTTGTGCACATGAAACACTGGCATTATTCTATATGAAAAACAGCATTACATTCATGTCAGAAAATAATTTGTGTATTTTTTCAAAATTCAAAATGGTGGTTGTTCATGATACAAGGTTGCAGTGTTTTAGTGATGTTCAACATTATTAGGTTATGTTAATTTTAGTTTATTGCAAGGATATTTCTCTAGAAATGCAGGTACTTTCAGCAACATACCTTAACAACTAATATTTTTACTTTTGTATTGAAAAGAAAATTTCAAAATTTTACAATATTTTGGCTACATTTTTAAAAAGAAACTATCTTGGAGAGAGACATGAATTTACACACAAAAATTTAATTAGTGTATGTCAATTAGTTTTTGAGTTATCATTAAAACGGTTGTCAAAAACACAACTCCGGGACAATGAGCGATAAATATGTGTGCATAAATCTTACATACCATTAACCCTGATAGGAAAACTCGCTATTGGTTGAATTTAAAGCAACACTACGGGTTTATTGGTTAGGACTTCGCGTGGTCGGAATGGATGGTCTGTCTTCAGTGTGTGCACATCTTTGGAGTGGTATTGTATTATATTGTGTAATGTGTTCGTAATAGTGCTGTGCGATTGAACAATTAATATTAGACTTTGTCTGATATCTCAATTTAGCCCAGCTATAATAATTATCGGAGGTTAAGCCTACCATATTACGTCCTACATATTATAAAGATCCGCCACTGAGATTTTTTTGTGCATAAACCTTGTTTTAGCGGCGAAAGACCGGGTGAGTTAGCCGTAGTCGTAACGGAATGACTGCTGGCAGTCGCTCACATCCGGGAGGCGAGGAGGTTCGAATCTCCCCGCCGGCAACCTTGAAGATGGTCTTCTGTAGTTTCCCATCTTCCGTCCAGGCAAATGCCGGGGTTGATCCCTCACTATAGGCCACAGCCGCTACCTTCCAACTCCTCGTCCTTACATTCCAACTTTCCTCCCCAACGGTACTTGTAGCTCACCCATTGGGTGTCCGTCTCTAAGCAGCTACAAAACTGGCGAGCCGAACATGTCCTCGGACACTCCCGGCTCAAAAGCCATACGCTAAAAGAAAGCGGCGAAAGAACACCCGAGTAATTCCATTGTATAGTGAATCAGGCTCAAAGGTTTGCAACGCTGTTAGACTACGAATGCACAAAGATCAAAAATAATGGCTTCCTCAAGTAGATAACTGCAGCTGTAAAGCTTGAATCAACAACAAAATACCTCTAAGGTAATAAAAGTGGAGAGAAGTTGAGTAAAAGATGCAAAGACATGATTTTAAATGTGTGTAGTAGAATGAGGTTTGACAACACAAGACGGACAGAGAGAGAGAGGAGATGCGCTCCTGTAGTAGAACTATCCACTAGCCTATACAGCTCCCACGATTCGAAATGTTTCCGAGTTACAATGAATCATCCGTTATTGTTTTCCTTAGCCTATTATTTCGGATTGTGTATGTACCTTTAGGTCTTCCACTTATAAAACAAGTAGTTCCATGAAGAACTATACAGCCTATTTTCGTATATCCTACTTATGATAATTGCCTCTATCAACATACAAAATTTCAGTTTGATTGCTGTAATTGATTCGTAGATATTCAGAACAGCCTAAATATTTCTTACGGTCGTCATGTTTTCATATATGTAGGTATGAGAGTTATATACTGTTACATGAAGATTATTGTGTAGGTGTAGTATTCAAACATCAATCGCATGATTAGGACACAAAATCTAAAAATCAGTTTTTAAAATTTCGCACAGCTGCCATCTTGTGGTTATGAAAACAATTGAAATGAATTAGATGCCAGTGCATTCAAGTATGTATAAGTATTTACGGTACCAAGTTTTACTACGCTCAGATGGTTAAATCGCGAGAAACGTCGATTTAAATATTTATATTTCGCTTCACCGTCATGTTTGATTTGTGCTCAACAGATAATTGAAATTCTCATAGGTGAACTTATGTTCATAGTCTCTATCAACATACAAAATTTCAGTTTGATTGCTATCATAGATTAATAGATATTGACAACCGTCTAAAAAATTTGGATGGCCGCCATGTTGGATTTTTATGTATAGGCCATAGAGTTATGTACTATTAGATTACGATTTTTGCGTAAGTTCATTATTCAAACTTTCACTTTGATTGCATGATTAATACACAAGAAATGAAAATTTAATTTTAAAATAGCACACAGACGCCATTTTGAGGTTATGTGACCAATTGAACATAATTGGATGCCAGTACATTACAAAGTGTTAAACATTTACTGTACCATATTTCACTGTGCTCAGATGGTTAAATCGCGAGAAAAGTCTATAGAAATGTTTCACCTTCGCTTGGCCGCCATGTTCGATTTGTATTTTACAGTTTTTGTTAATCTCAATGGTGAATTTCTAGTAGTGCCATTTATCACCGAAAAAAATTTCAGGGTGATAGGCTATCAGTAATAGCTTCGGTGATATAGAATGCCGGTTAAATATTTCGCACAGCTGCCATGTTGGATTGGTGAGACGTACTAAAATTTGAAGGGCACAGTCGGGATCAGCCAAAATAGTACTATGACTCTACAGAGTTTCATTGAAATCTCTCTAGCCGTTTAGAAGTTATTAGGAGGGGGACACACACATACATACACACACACAGACAGACAAAAGGTGATCTCATAAGACTATTTTTCATATTTGAAAATAGCCTAATAAGAAATAGAGGAATGCCCTTTCTTGGATGTCCCGATACAAGTGCATCCTAAAAGAATGGTTAGTAACTCAAACCCCAACAAATCCTGGATCATAATGGTGTTAAGTTGGTGTCAAATGTTATAAACAGTCGCTTTCTGGTCATTGCATTGGTATTTAATAAATTGGCCCGTTTCAATACTAAAATATGCCGTAGAAAAAGGCTGTGTTTTAACTGGTTTGGTGCAGCTGTCAATGTCTCCCTGTACATAGTTAGCACACCTTACATTGAAGACAATCTGTTTAACATATTCTAACCTTGGTCTACCCCTACAGTTCTTGTCCTCGACCCTTCCTTCAATTAATAAGTTTGCTATTCCTGGTTGTTTTAGTATGTGTCCTACCACCCTATCTCTTCTCTTAATTAGCAGTCGCCAGAAGCATCTCTCCTCTCCCACTCGTCTTATTAGCCTACCTCTTCATTTGTTACCCTATCTACCCATCTGATCTTCATCATTCTCCTGTAACACCACATTTCAAACGCATGAATTCTCCTCTTTTCTGCTGCACCAACGGTCCAAGTTTCACTTCCATAGAGCACCACGCTCCATACAAAGGCTTTCAAAAATGACTTCCTAATACATAAATGTATATTTGATGTCAACAAAATATTTTTCTATAGAAATGCTTTCCATTGCCTGTGCTAACCTTCTTTTTATATCCTTTTTGCTGTGTTGAAGGTTGCTGGATTGGATCCTGGCGGAGTCAGTTGACATGTGAGGGTGTGCAAATGCGAGGGAGCAGTGTCAATAGATTTATTGGCACGTTAAAGATCCCCTTCAGCACAAAAATCCGGTTCCCATTATCTATAATATTATACAATCAAACTGAAATATTTTATGTTTATGTTGATAGAGGCAATAAACATAAGTAGGATATATGAAAATAGACTATTTAGTTC
Source organism: Meconema thalassinum (assembly GCA_946902985.2). NCBI lineage: Eukaryota > Metazoa > Arthropoda > Insecta > Orthoptera > Tettigoniidae > Meconema > Meconema thalassinum. The sequence continues at coordinate 15,182,257 of OX336394.1, forward strand.
TTCACAGAACTATTTGTCTTCTTATTTGTATTTGTTACCGAGTCTGCCGCAGACCTAAAACATAATGACATGACTCTTTAGGACACAATTTCTCTGGTAGAATGTGATCAATAAAGAATATGGGATGATTACGACACAAGAAATAAAAACTTAATTTTAAAATTCGCATAGCCACCATCTTGAGATTATGTAAACAATTGAACTAAATTAGACACCAGTGCATTACAATGTGTATAAACATTTTATGTACCAAGTTTCATTGCGTTTGGATCATTAAATCGCGAGAAAAGTCTATTTAAAACTTTCAACCTGTTTTTCAAAGTCTCATAGATGAACTTCCAGTGATGCCCTTTATCTACGTACAAAATTTCAGGGCGATACCGCTAATAGTTTCAGAGATATAGAATACCGTACCGGTGAAATATTTCGCTCAGCCGTCATCTTGAGGTAATGTAAACAATTGAACGAAGTTAGATATCGGTGCATAATAATGTGTATAAACATATAACTTACTCTACGAAGTTTCATTACGATTGGTTGGTTAAATCGCGACAAAAATCGTCTATATAATAGTCACAACTTCGCTTGACGGCCATGTTGGTTTTGTAGTTACCAGGTTTCTAAAGTCACATAGGTGAACTTCTAGTAGTTCCGTTTATCACCGTACCAAATTTCAGGATGATATCGGTAATAGTTTCGGAGATATTGAATTCTGGTGAAATATTTCGCACAGCCGCCATGTTGGATTAGTGAGACGTAACAAAATTTAAAGGGCACGGTCTGAGCCGCCCGGAATAGTTCTATGAACTTACCGAGTTTAATTGAAATCGCTCCGGCCGTTTAGATTTTATTATGGGGGGTCACACACCATCACACACACACACACACAGAGACACACGGACAAAACGTGATCTCACAAGCTTATTTTTTCATAAATGAAAATAGGCTAAAAACAAGTTTAGTTACTTCAAGGACAAGTAACTCATATTTTCGTGTATAGTATTCATATTTAACAATATATTATTTTGTAATTACTCACGCATTGCAATGACGCGATATTTGATAGCAGACGCAGTTTTATCTCAAAATTCAACCTTACCTAGTTTTTAGCACGGAACATATGGGAAATTTTAAGTTAATAAGCATAGCATCTGGCGCCAAAAATGCTCATTTACATCGTCACCCTAGTCTACGAGAACTAATAACTGAAAGGGGAGGAGTGTTTATGACCTGAATTACACAAAACAACCACATTTTGCATGAATAATAATGGAAACCGAAACCTTTCAATGGAGATACAGATTACTGTATCTTTCTTTAGAAACATTTTGGTCAGTAATTTAAGACGGGATGCTAGAAATCTAAATACAAAAAATGTGGGCTTAATACTTTGTAAAATCGCTGCAAAGAAACCAACCTTGTCAAGATTATACCATACTCTCTCCCATTTTGTGAAATGCTTTCTTTCTCACATTGTTTGTTCTTTGTTTACTCTCATGGGAATTGTATAATGTTATTTTACCACAGTTGGTACAAGGACTAGGTATATTTAGTTATGTTTGGGTTGGCAGCAGCAACCTTTATTAAGTGAGCTAGCCAACATGGCTGATCGTTTTTCTCTTCTTTGTGTACATATGAAATTACAGTCCACTATTATCTTTGATTCAGTTAATTTTCTCCCCTGATGTTTCGTCTGGGACACAATGATGTCGTTGCATATACACATATTTTTTAGATAATTGTCAATGTAGGTGATTACCAATATAACGGGAAACAAGTGTTGTTCTGTGAGCTGTCACTTCGCATAATGAATAACCAAGAGTAGAGGTTTATCGTTGTACACAACTGAAGATCTTGATGCAGTTTACAACTTTAATTTTTTCTAGTGTTAGCAAATTGCTCACTTAAATCAGCAAGCTAACAGAGAAAGAACTACAAAACTACAAAGTGCATACACAATTACTTGGAACAGATACAATAAAACAACTATAACATAAAAAAGATGCTCGGTAAAGAACATATAGCCTACTTTCTCCTAAATCCATGGGTATTGTTATAACTCTTTGTCCTTTTCAAGAAGTAAAATTGAATGTTTGTTGTAGTAGCTTGTTGAAATACAACGTGCTATACGGATATTAAACACGAATATGAGGTGCTCTATCCTAGTGCTACATCTGTACAAAATTTCATTCAATTTGGTTTCACCGTGTTTGAATTGATATGGTGAATCGATTTGCACACATACATGGCCGCTATCTGCAAACTATTGGGTTGATGACCTTGTAGTTCAGTCAAAAGATGCTTCCACAAAAGGTATATTGTCGCAAAATTTGGTAAAGATCAAATGATTAGGTTGGTTGTAATTTGATGCATGCTTTTAACATTTTGGTGGCCGCCATTCCGTTTCAGTCAAGATGGCGGCAATATAAAACATGACACTGAGGTGCCCTTTGCTAGAGCTACCTCTGTACCAAATTTCGTTCAATTCGGTTTCACCGTGTTTGAATAGATAGGGGAAATCGATTTGCACACATACAGGGCCGCCATCCGCAAATTATCGGGCAGATGACCTCGTTGATTGGTCAAAACATTCTTCATACATAAAGGTATAATGTTGCTAAATTTCGTAGAGATCGGATGAATAGGTTGGTGGTAATTTGATTTAAGCTTTGAACTTTTCGACGGCCGCCATTACGTTTTCGTCAAGATGGCGGCGATATAAAACATGACACTGTGGTGCCCTTTGCTAGTGCTACCTTTGTACCAAATTTCGTTCAATTAGGTTTTATGGTGTTCGAATTGATAGGGGAGGAGGGGGGACGACGACGACGACAGATATTCAGAGTACACACACTCACACATAGACACACAGACACACAGACACACTATTAGCCTACTTTCGATTTTTGCAAAAAATGAAAGTAGACTTATGAGATCACTACAGGGCGAAAAAAGTCTGTCTGTCTGTCTGTCTGTGTGTGTGTATGTGTGTGTGTGAGTGTGTGTACTCTGAATGTCTGTCCCCCCCTATCAATTCGAACACGGTGAGCGCAAATTGAACGAAATTTGGTACAAAGGTAGCACTAGCAAAGGACACCTCAGTGTCATGTTTTATATCGCCACCATCTTGACGGAAACGTAATGGCGGCCACACAAATGTTCAAAGCTTAAATCAAATTACGACTAACCTAATCATCCGATCTCTACCAAATTTTGCAACAACATACCTTTATGAAGGGAGCATCCTTTGACAAATCTAATAGGTCATTAGCCTAATAGTTTGCGGATGGCGGCCATCTTTGTGTCAAAATCGATTACCCCTATTAATTCGAACACGGTGAAACCGAATGGAATGAAATTCGGTACAGAGGTAGCACTAGCAAAGGGCACCTCAGTGTCATGTTTTATATCACCGCCATCTTGACGGAAACGTAATGGCGGCCACACAAATGTTCAAAGCTTAAATCAAATTACGACTAACCTAATCAACCGATCTCTACAAAATTTTGCAACAACATATCTTTATGGAGGAAGCATCCTTTGACAAATCTAATAGGTCATTAGCCTAATAGTTTGCGGATGGCGGCCATCTTTGTGTCAAAATCGATTACCCCTATTAATTCGAACACGGTGAAACCGAATGGAATGAAATTTGGTACAGAGGTAGCACTAGCAAAGGGCACCTCAGTGTCATGTTTTATATCACCGCCATCTTGACGGAAACGTAATGGTGGCCACACAAATGTTCAACGCTTAAATCAAATTACGACTAACCTAATCATCCGATCTCTACCAAATTTTGCAACAACATACCTTTATGGAGGAAGCATCCTTTGACCAAACTAATAGGTTTTTAGCCTAATATTTTGCGGATGGCGGCCATCTTTGTGTGAAAATCGATTCCCCCTATTAACTCGAACACGGTGAAACCGAATGGAACGAAATTTGGTACAGAGGTAGCACTAGAAGAGGCCACCTCAGTGTCATGTTTTATATTACCGCCATCTTGACGGAAACGTAATCGCGGCCACCCAAATGTTAAAGGCTAAAATGTAATTACGACCAACCTAATAATCTAGTCTCTACCAAATTTTGCAACAACAAATCATTATGTGGGAAGCATATTCAGACCAAACTGCTAGATCATCAGCCCAATAGTTTGTAGATGGTGGCCAAGTATGTGTGCAAATCGATTCCCCCTATCAATTCAAACACGGTGAAACCGAATTGAACGAAATTTGGTACAGAGGTAGCACTAGCAAAAGGCATCTCAGTGTCATGTTTTATATCGCCGCCATCTTGACGGAAACGGAATGACGGCCACCCAAATGTTAAAAGCTTAAATCAAATTTCGACCATTCTTATAATTTGATCTCTACCGGATTTTGCAACAACATGCCTTTTTGTGGAAAGCATCTTATGATTGACTACAAGGTCATCAGCCCAATAGTTTGCAAATAGTGGCCATGTATGTGTGCAAATCCATTCCCCAGATCAATTCAAACACGGTGAAACCGAATTGAATGATTTTTTTTATAGAGGTAGCACTAGCAAAGGGCACCTCATATTCATGTTTAATATCCCTATAGCACGTTGTATTTCAACAAGCTACTACAACCAACATTCAATTATACTCCTTGAAAAGGACAAAGAGTTATAACAATACCCATGCATTTAGGAGAAAGTAGGCTATATGTTCTTTACTGAACATCTTGTTTTTGGCCCTGTGTTGATCTCATAAGGCTAATAAGACAGTATAACACAGTCAATAAAACAGAAGATCAATATTCATCTGAGACTATTACAATTGGTGGCAAATCTCGAATACAAATTATCGAAAAACAAGAAAGGATAACTCTAAGGAAAATCTTAGGACCAAAGTGTGAAAATGGATTTTGGATGAAAAGGAAATCACATGAAATTTATCAAGTTACAGAAACAAGAAGTTCCGTGACGAAGTAAAGAGCCTACTTTTCATGCCAATGATTATTCTACAGTATATGAACCTATCTAGAATAATGACGAAATTAAGTTGGTAATATCCAAATGTCTAATTAGTTCAAAATATTCGACCGAGTTTGAACCCATGATCTTTGGCGTAGAAGCGCAGCATGGTACCTACTACGCCATCGAAGCTGCCTAAAGGAATGTTAATAAGAAGAGGAATGTAATTAGGAAAGAATATTGAGTTGTCATGAAATATTGTGCAGGCCTTGTAACTTAAGTCAAGTAGGGAAGTGATCAGCCTAATAGAGCACTACAGTTGGCAGCCCTGGTGACTGAATATATTCTTAGTTCCATCTCTTAAAGTACAGAATACAACATTTCGACGTTACATGCAGTTAGACATTCGATCTATCAGCACGCGAAGAAGCATATTGGCAACGATGTCATGCGTGTGCTGGTTAGAAATAATCGGAAATATTATGACATCTCGTTGTGCCAATTTTGGGTGAATTCCATTTGTTAGTATAGAAGTTACATATATTTTAAAATTAGACCTATCAGCAAGCGTAGAATCATGTTGGCAGCACTGACTTATACAGTATTATTTACTCCAAATTAATCTAGAGTGACAGGTGGTATACGTGTGCAATGCATAGAGCAGTTGGCATACTTTCTGATATAACTTTTTGATATTAGGGTAAAAAAAATAGGCAGCATTTATTTATTAACAGTTGGCTGGCCTGATTGCTCTTAAGAATACTTATAGTAATATCTGTTATGTTACACATAGCACATTCGAAATTTGGTTGAAATCCAACTGATAGTAGGCCTATAGAAGTTACATGTATTTAAAAATTGGTCATATCAGGAGGCTTAAAATCGTGTTGGTAGAACTGAAGTATATCAGTTACTCCAAATTAATCTAAAATGTCAGGTACTATACGTGTACATAGTTTAAAGCTGTCGGCTTGCATACTTTCTGATATACTGGTATTTGGATGAAGAAAATAGAGAAAGCAATTATTAACAGTTGGCAGCCCTGGTGGCTCTTAAGAATACACTCAGTCATATCTGTTTATGTACACATACTACATACAAAATTTGGTTGAAATCCAATAAATAGTGTAGAAGTTATATGCATTTTAAAATTGGACTTATCAGAGGGCTTAAAATTATTTTGGCAACACTATCATGTATGGTCTCCTGGAAATTAAACTTAAATAGTATTATCTACATGTGTGCCAATTTTGTAATAGCTCCTATGCGTACCTTCCATGATATCGAACATGGAGCTCAAATTTCTAGTGCGTTTTTTCAGCAGTTGGTAGAACTGACATCATTTTCAAATATGGGCTTGAGATATTCCGGTATACATCTTTACTCATACTAAATTTGGTTTCGATTGCTGCAGCCGTTTAGGAGTTGATGGGGGGGACACACACACAGCCAGACAGAAGGACAGACAGACAGACACACATTTCCCCGGATCGATCTCATAAGTCTACTTTTCCCTCATTTTTGCAAAATGCGAAAAGTAGGCTAAAAAATAAAAACATTTTAATGAAACCTTATTGTATGGGTACAGGTCAAAAATGTTGATATAATGTGTTCCAAAATTTGGCAACACTGTATAGTATTTGCAACAGAAGAAGGAAACTGCACCGTTGTCTCTAAACAGTGGATTATATTCTGTTGCTATGGTAACACAGGCTAGGTTGCCAATACTACTAACGCCCTTGAGTTCCGTTCCTTGGTTTGATTTTGAAAGTATTCTTTTTGTAGAAGTGTTGTCACGAACGGGATCCAAACCCAGGCTCTCTAGTCCGAAATAGGTCATGTGTATATTCAAAGTACGGCATTTTAAAGGAATATTGGTTGGTTCCTTAGTTTAGGGGCTGCGACAACGTAATCAAGTAGCCCCGTGTACTTTGGGTGTGTGTAGAATCTGTCTGATAACCGGTGTTAATTGTGATGGCTGTATTAGTGTGTGTTATCTGTGATTCAGGTAAGGACTGCAGATGATAATTTCAAGTAGTTCCTACTTTTGCTACCAAATGCTTCCGTCAATGACACCAACCGACACCTGGCGACGAACGTTCGAACTTAATAGAGCATTAATCAAATCTAACCTACAAATTTAGCTACACACAATTGTAAGTAGTGGAGTACTAGGAGTTCTGCCCCACTTCAAAACCCCCCTTGCTCTACTACTAAGCCTCAGCCATGTTAAATATCTCTTGAACGCATGGTCCGATTTTGACAAATGAGGTATTGTTGGACTCGGGCTGACGTCCTCTTTGCTATGGACCACTCATTATATTTTTCAAAATTTTTTTGAAAATTTTTGTTTTCGAAAATAGGCGATAGTTTGAAAACCAAACAGGATAGAACGTTGTGCCATGGCTCAAACGAACAGTCTTTATGACCTTTATTTTTTGTAATAAAAAATTTTTATTTTTTATATTTTTTTGAAAACACTCGAATTTTGAAAATCCTATATTTTGGAAACTAGGAACTCTACAAAAAAAATTGTTTAACGTAAATCAATGGTCCCTACCCCCTCTACCCCCAAAATAAATTTAAAGTCTCTAGAATGAAAACCTGCAGTAGTGTGGTAAGGACAGAGCTGCTTATAAAAGCAAGTGGTGAGCCCCTGCGACCTTGGAATGGAAGGAGCCATGCTAGGAGGGCGTGCTTGGATTCGTTTTTTTCGTCCCGTTGTGCTCTTTACGGGAATGTCGGTGTCGAAAAGGTGAAAATCTGGAAACACAGTCTTTTTGGGGTAAAAACGTGATTTTAGACTTTTTGCTATATCTCGCGAACCAATCATGCTAGAGGCATGTTCGACAGGTCCAAGGACTCGGGGTGACGTCCTCTCTGCTATGGACCACTCGTTATAATTTTTAATAAAATTGGAAACTCGATTTTGGGGTAAACACATGCTTTTTGTGATTTTGCCGATATCTAACGAACCAATAACGTTAGAGGCATGTACGACGGGTCCAAGGACTCGGGGTGACGTCCTCTTTGCTATGGACCACTCGTTGTAATTAAAAAAAAATGGGAAATGCGATTTTGGGGTAAACACGTGTTTTTTATGATTTTTGCCGATATGTCACGAACCAATAACGCTAGAGACGTGTACGAGGTGTCCTAGGACTCGGGCTAACGCCCCCTTTCAAATGTGGTAGATATTTTTTTTCCAAAAAGATAATTCACAAAGGGCCTAACGCCATACATGTTGAAAAAACGTTTTCTTTTTCTTTACCTGTTTATAATTTTCATGGAGCGTGGTGGTTGAGAGAGACGATACTGCTGGATGTGTGTGTTTCAACGAACTTGTCGCTGACCAAGGTGGCTGTGTTCAATAGATCAATTGATATTTCGACGAGTCGGTGTATGACAGAGCGAGCGTGCGTTTTCTGATATTTTACCTTTAACGTGTAAACGGTGATGAGAACTAGGTTCTATGTTGGTCGAAGCGAGTAGAGAAAACAAACTTACAGGAGGTGAATGTCATTTGAGCTTATTGGAAGGCTCCGATCTGACTTGACAATAGGTGACGCTTGAAGGTGAAATAATCTGACCATCGTGGTGGCAGGGGAGTGTGAAAGGCATGCACACACATTTGTGAAACCACATGTAGGCTAAACCAGTGACATCCTGTCTTGCTTCGTACGTGACAAAATGCAAGTTCAGGTGACATTTGATCTACCTCAGGTGTTCACCTGGGACGTTATCTGTCCACGTGCCTGATAACAGAATGGTCAAAGCGTGGAAAAAAAAAAAAGATTATACATGCAATGTAGCATATATAAAGACATGTCGTTATCATTTCCACGCTCACTTAGGTGACTACCTTTGAACACACTGCGTTTATCAGTTTTGGTGTTGGTGGAAAATACTTAACCTTGTTGTGGGGTAGGTATATATTTATTCATTTATATATTTATTGATTTTATATAAATACATGCAATTATTTATTGATTAGATAATTAATGATTTTATTTATTTATTTGTTTGCAGATAACGTGTATAGCCTACCTGTCGTGTGTCTGTGGGAAATATATTAAAGAAAGAGAAAGACAGACAACTAGAAAAGAAAACCATTTCCATACTAGCCCACGAGACGGGAATATAGAAAAGCATTACACGTCAAGGTGAGATTTGTTTTTTTAAATATATAACCTGTTTGATTTTGTTTTGTTTATGAAATGCATAAACTATATGGAATGGATATACTTATGGTGGTTTATTTTATTTCTTTTTAGAGTGTTGGAAAACGCTTGACCTCTGTGAATAACCAGGAACGTGTCTGTTTTTTGGATTATTGTCAGACAGTCTACATTTCTAAACTCAGGTGAGTGTGTTCTTTCAAAATAATGTCTTTTACTGCTGCGGATACGTTAACTTGGGAAACCCTAAACAGTTGTTTCAAATCGCGTGTGTGCTCTGGCCGCATAGTGAATGTTAGAAAAAGTTCGATTCCCAAAGAATTTTTAGAATCTTGTTTTGAAATTTTTAAAATTGAAATTTGTACAGCGCAAAGGTTGCATATGGCTTTAAAGGTGAATACAGAACTAGTGTGCGATTTCGTATATAAAAAGAAGGATGTAGAGCATAAAGAGACATTCTATATTTGCAGTAAAATGCAAGAGCTATTCATAGCCCATAATTTGGAACAGTGGTATGAAACCCACGTGGTGAATGCCTTGCTGTCAAAATTTGATAAACTGCAACAAGGACCGAGTGGTCTAGCCTTAGACAAAATTCATCATTTACAAATCAACATTTGTCATTTCAACCCGTTGAATGCTGGGTCTAGCTATATTAAAACACCTCCAGCAATAGCTTCGAAAAAGGCTGTGGTGAATATTGAGAACCATGACAATGATTGCTTTCTGTGGGCTGTGGCTGCGTACTTGCAGCCAGCTCAAGATCGTCATGTTAACAGACCAGGAATGTACAAGGCCAAGTTTGTTGAATTGAAACATACTTTAAATTTAACTCGAGTGACGTTCCCTATGGACTTAACCGAGATCCATAGGTTTGAACGAGACAACCAGGACTTTTCGTTCATGGTGTATGGCCTTGACGGTGATGAGATTGTGGGTCCTCTTTATGCCACAAAAGAACCGAAACGACATCACATTCATCTTTTATATTTATCTGTAGGAGAAGTGAATCACTATTGCCTCATTAAAAGCCTGAGTAGATTGCTAAGCAGTCAAATGTCCAAAGCACATGGTATAAAGCATATTTGTGACCGTTGTCTCCAATACTTTTGGACGCCTACTTCTTTGGAACGTCATAGGGTAGATTGTGTTACTCAGGAAGCGGTGAGATTGATATTGCCACAAGGGGACAAGGCAGTGTTAAAGTTTAAGGACATTCATAAGCGTGACACTGTTCCCTATGTGGTATATGCAGATTTCGAAGCTCTCACCACACCCATGGCGGGATGTGAACCAGATCCCTCCATGAGCTCAACCACACCCATTCAAAAACATGAACCCTTTGCCATAGGATTTAATGTGGTGTGTGCCCATGACCCCACACAATCCGTTTACAAATACCGTGAGGGGCCAGATTGTGCCAAATGGTTCTTGGATGAACTTGTCAAGTTGGCCGACCATGTACAGGAATTACTGGACCACCCAGTACCCATGAGCCTATCTCCAGAACAACAGCAGCAGTATGAGCATGCCATGACATGCCATATTTGCGAAAAGCCACTGATCAATGCTGAAGACACCGTTCGTGATCACTCGCACTTTACGGGGGAGTTTCGTGGAGCTGCGCATAGTAAATGCAACTTGAACTTTCCAGCTCCTCGTTTCATCAGTGTCTTTTTCCACAATCTGGCGAATTATGACATTCAGTTTTTGATTCGTGAATTGGGTCATGTCAACAAGGGCTCGTTTACCATTATCCCCCAAAACCATGAGCGTTTTACAGCCCTGACATGGTGGTTGAGCAACTTTAGCATTCGATTTTTGGATTCCTTTAAGTTTATGGCATCCTCGCTAGACAGCCTTGTGAATGGCTTGAATGAGGAGGAATTAAAAAATACTAGAATGCATTTTAATGATCCTGAGCAATTTCAATTGTGCATTCGGAAAGGTATATTCCCGTATGATTTCTGCAACAGCTGGGACGTGTTAAAGCAAAGAAAACTCCCTCCACAAGAGAAATTTTACTCGAAACTAACACGCAGTACCGTTTCCGATGAAGACTATGCACATGCATGTCAAGTTTGGCGAGTGTTTGGCATGAAGACGCTAAGTGAATATGCTTTGCATTACCTAAAACTGGATGTATTGCTGCTCACTGATGTGTTTGAAAAATTCCGTAACTTGTGTCAACACATTTACGGTCTTGATCCGGCTCACTATTACACGAGTCCTGGACTCTCGTTCGATGCCGCTTTGAAATACACTCAAGTGGAATTGGATTTACTCACTGACGTAGACATGGTTCTATTTTTTGAAAAGGGCATTCGTGGCGGCTTTGTGTCACTTAACCAACGCCATGCTGAAGCGAACAATGTCTACATGTCTGATTATTCACCAGACAAACCAGAATCGTACTTAATGTACTATGACGTGAATAATTTGTACGGTTACGCCATGAGTCAGCCTTTGCCCTATGGGAAGTTTGCTTGGCTGACAGAGAAACAAGTGTCAGAATTTCATGTGAACATGGCTAGCCAAGAAACAGGCCGTGGATATGTGCTAGAAGTGGATATTGAATATCCATCATCCTTGTATGATGAACATGCCGATTTCCCATTCTGTCTTGAGCAAATGGTTCCCCCTGACAGTAAAGTGAAAACTGAAAAACTCATGGGCACACTTTACAACAAAAATCGGTATGTGCTACATATCCAAATGTTGGTGCAATGCCTCGCCCAAGGCTTGGTGTTGAAGAAAGTCCACAGGGGTATTTCTTTTGCTCAAAAAGCATGGCTTGAGCCATACATGCGACTCAACACAGAGCACCGACAAATGGCAACACAGCAGTTTGAAATTAATTTTTTTAAATTAATGAACAACTGCATCTATGGCAAGTCTATGGAGAATGTCCGCAAATACCGTGACATTAAATTGATGAATGTCTGGGAGGGGCGGTGGGGTGCCCGGCGGTACATTGCCAAGCCAAATTTCAAATCGATCAAAATTATCGATGAGGATTTGGCTACTATTGAAATGAGTAAGACCAGCGTGACCATGGATAAGCCCATTTACTTGGGTCAAGTCATTTTAGACTTTTCTAAATCGGTCATGTATCGATTCCACTATGAGTTTGCGAAACGCCATTTTGAGGACGTCTCTCTTTTGTATATGGACACGGACTCATTCATTTACCACATTCGCCACTGCAACCCCTATGACGTCATGAGGCAACATAGTGACTGGTTCGACACCTCTTGCTATAGTGCTGACAACGTGTTTCAGCTGCCCATAAAGAACAAGAAGGAAATGGGCGTTTTAAAAGATGAATGCGGTGATTCCATTATGACGGAATTCGTAGGTTTGGCTTCAAAAATGTATGCTTACCGCACACTCGACTGTAAGGAAGCCAAGAGAGCAAAAGGTGTAGGTAGGGCAGTGGTAAAATCGCTACGTGTAGACGATTACTTAGCGGTTTTACGCACGGGCAAAGCTATGTCTCATACACAGTGCAGGATACAATCCAGCAACCATCATCTGTATCTTGTGGAACAGAGAAAACGCACCCTCGCCTCCATGGATAACAAGCGTGTGTGGGCTGATGACCTGCTCACTAGCCTGCCCTGGGGTTATGATCGCAACGAGGAGGAGGTGTGATTTCACTGTTTAATCGTTTATGGGACATGGCTTTATGTAACTTGTAGATTTAGAATTTTGTAAATATTGGTTTCTTGTCATTGTAAATAATAGATTTTGTAAATAGTGGCAATCCACTTGGACCTTTTGCTCTTTAAAAAAGTTGTGTGCAACCTTATTTTTTTAAAATTTTTTGATTGGTAAATAGTGTGATTCTTGTAATGCTGTACAAAATTGATTTTTTTGTAAATATGAAATAAGTAAGATTTTTAGTAACTTTAATAACTAGTATTTAATTATTTTTCCTAATGTAAATGATAAACTAAAAAGTTCTTTTGGGATGAGTGTGCATGTCGAGAATGTGCTTTTGGGAATAAATAAAGTGGTTGTGTTTGTTCCCAAAGACAGGTGTGAATGTATGAGTGGAGAGAGAAAACTGGTGTGTATGATTGACCAGAGCAAACACGATGAGGTAGGGTGGGTGGGTGGGGAGGGGGTAAATGGTCACTTATATACTCATTTTGTTTTCAATAGTTTTGTTTTTTCATTGAAATGTGGCAGACAATAGACATTATTTTTGTAAAAACAGTCTTACCTGCAGTAGTCGTAGACCTCGACGTTTCTCCAAACACACATCAACACATTGCAGTATTATCAAGGTCAAGCACTCGCATCAACATCATTGTCAAATCTCAACTTTCGACATACACCAAATGGAAAAAATATAAAACAGCAAAATGGAAATTCCATGTTTCCATATCACCAAAACAGCAAAACTTAAAACGGACATTTTTAAAAACTGGAAATGGCCATGTGTGAAATTTGAAAATTCAAAAACTTCAAACGGACATTGTTTAAAATGTGTCATCAGCAAAATGGAAAAATCCATATCATCAAAAACGTTAAACTTGAAACGAACGTTTTCAAAAACTGTAAATTGCAAAATAATAAATGACAGTGTGTGGAATTCATCATGTGTGAAATGTGTAAAATGAAAAAATCAGCCATCAACATCACGATTTCTTAAAATTAAAAATAACAAAACATCGTGCTCTGGAAAACTTTTGTTTTTATTTCATAGTCATAGTGAATTGACAAAAGAAAAATAGAATACAAACAAATCCCAATTCCTCACTCCTCAATGTTTATGTCCATGCATTATCAACTTTCCTTTCATAGCACTCATGACAATTAGGGCTGCCATCCTTTCACCCACTGAGGCATCACTGGATGTGAAACGTTGTTTAGCTTTCTTCAATAACAATTTATCTGCCACATGTCTTAAACCAGGATGACTATGGCGATAAGAAAGGTCATGTTCCTTGCATGCTTGATCCAAAAGATTAATGGGTACATCACCACGTTGTAAACGTTTTTCGAGACGAGTTCCAGGGCCGCAAAAACGATAACCTGGAAGATGGATTTCGAAAGGTAAGTATTGAATCACTTTGTCAATGATGCCATTGCCAGTACAGGTCTGGCATATCCTTTTCCATTGATGGTAGAAAGGTTTGGTCTTCCTCCTCCTCTGTGGACGATGTTTGTGTTTGTTGTTGTTGTTGTTGCTTTTTCTCGCCATGACACTCGTGGAATGATTCAACAAAGTCTTTACACGGACTTTTATGACCGTGATACAGTTTCACTAGCTGGCAAGTCGCACACTGACGCATAGACGGTATTTTTGCCATGGCCACTTGCTTATGGTGATCGTAATCCGTACAGGGTTGCAATTCACTCAACACAGGGTCTTGAGTCCATGATTTTGGTACATGTTGCCAGATTTCTTTGACCGCGTTAGCGGCCACATAATAAATGAACGACTTGGGCAGCGCCAAGAGTTCCTCTTTGGTAAAACTGTCTAGTTTTTTTTTGCACACAAAGAACTTGCCGATGGCTTTGTCCGTAGCATTGCCTTTCTCCATGGTATCACGTGCTGTAGATGTTTACACGTCGCTTGTAGAAATCTCACTGACGTCATTCACAGGTAAATCTTGAGTTATAATTTTGTTCAACAACTCCCAGCAGGCATGAGTGGTTAACCAATGAAAGAGATGCCACGCATGAGATAGGGCTGTATGGGTAATGTTGCCACAGGAACAAGTATCCATGAGCGTTTGCAGGGAGGGGCAGCCCAACTCCATGAGGTCGATACATTGACAGTAAAACGCCAAAAATGGTTGCAACCATTGACGTTTTTCATTACCTTTCACAAATACCACATTGGCCGAGGACAAGTGTGCTTTCATGACCACGTCCAAATATTTATAGGAAATGGTTCCCTGATTCCAGTCTAGTTGCCTATGATTTTCAATCCACTGGGTTTGTTTACGGTCTTTTTCACACAACAAATCAAAAGCATGGGGTGGTTTAAATAGCAAATGCGTAGCTTGTGATATCCAAAACGTGGTACAATCGATCATGGCCACTTGTTTAAATATAAATTTGTTGTCACCAATTTTAAACCCTTGGCAATCCACAATGAGTGTGCGCAACATGTTGACGCTTGCCTGGACCAAGTTCAACTGACGACTGACTGACGATCACGTGTGATCATGGCATGGACTTACCTGCCATGCTAGTTTCAAAAAAGAAGGTTAGGGTAGGACAGGGGGACATGCAAAAATAAGAATTTAAGAATTACATCATTTTATTATCATAACACGTCTTACAGGCTTTTCTCATTTTAGGATAAGGACGATAGCAACTGATACAACAAAATAGTCTCTTGTGTTTGTAACGTCCATAACACCGATGATGTCCCAATGTCTCTAAACTAGGCGTTTTTGATGGTGATCTGCTCACCGAAGCACCATGGATACCATACGGCCCACATGTATCATAACTTGTATTTTTTTCATCACCCAGAGACACAAGTGAGGGATAGCTTGAATGACAGGGTATATTTCCCACTTTCATTCTGCACAGGTAGGGGCAGGTGGGTGACCAGCGCTGATGTTCCTGCATGGGTTCATCGCCCTCCTGCCATTGGTCTATGATGATGGGACAAAAGGCACATTTCACTTCATCTCTTGTTTTTAAATAGTAGAATCCAGCAGCCGCCAAGGCTTGAGGGTTTATGAAAGGCACTGGCCATGTGGCAAAAGTCTTGAAACGTTGTTCCTCAGAGTTTAAATTCATGGATGTAACGTCTCTTGAGGCTTTAAAGCAAGACATGACTGAGCGACTTAACGTGGGTTGAGCTGTTATTTATACACTCGTCACTTGGTTGGACAGTGGATAATAGTTGACTTGTTTGTGATGAATAATCAGACAGTAGGCTGTCGTATTGGCTGGTACATTGTCATGCGTTTCAAAATCTAGTCGAATGTCGATATTGGATGGCTTGACAGACTCTTCCAGGTATGAACAGTCAAAAACAATCAGTGGTGCTCTTGCCTTAAACGCTTGGGGTAGTAGCATGGGACCGTTCTCTTTTTGATAATACGACCATCGAAATTTAGAAAACAAGTCGTACAGGGGGCCAAACTTATTTTTTGAAAAATCCAAATCCAGTCCTTCATAGGGAAACACAGCTCCGTTGAGGAAAAGACGTGCATTTCTCAATTGCAGGTGATCAAATTGCGTGGCATCTTTGGTTTGTTGATACTTGCGATTCGTTTGAAAACCCACAATCAGGTAGAGAGGTCTCTCTGTATAGCGAGCTGTTTTTACAGACCAACTGTGTGTGTTGGTGGTGGGCAATAGCGGATACTCATGGAGTGCCCAGCTTCTAAATTCCATGGGTAGAGGCATATCTCTCTTTACCATTTTGAGTATGTCCAGTTTTTTGCTATCGTTAAGGGTCACATGAGGAACTTTCCATAGCAAGCGTTGTAGTTGAACTTTTGAATCGATGGGGGCATTGTCAGCTCCCTTGAGTGCATTGTTATCACTCCTGTCTCTCACTAGATAAAGCACTTGCCTTGCGTTAACCACAATGCGTTGGTGATCTTCGGCAAAGCCTAGAACCAGTTTAAGAGGTAAATATCCAGTAAAGGTCCCATCGGTGTGTACCATCCAGTCATTGGTCGAGTCAGGGCACCAAGCTGCCATGCAAAGTGTTTTACCTTCTTCCTCACTATAAGAGGGGTATAGTTTCATGACACTGGAAATACCCACATTTCGAGTGCTATCCACCACGATATCGTTAATGACATAACGTACTTCAGAAAACAGAAAGGCTAAACCATGGTTGGCCAACTTGGATGTAGTGGGTGTAGAGCCATCGGCTTTGGTGAGCCGACCTTCAATCTGAATAACACTTTCATGCGGTAGGGTGTAAATATCTTGGTTGTTGATAACAAATTGAATTTCATCATTGTTATTGAGTCCAGGTGTTTGAGCTTGATAGGAATGGAGATCAATTCTTACCACTCCTGGTTGCTCCTCGATGTGGTTCGCTATCTCTAGGATAGAATTCATTATAAGGGTTGACGTGGTAACCCAAATGCTGTAAAATCTGCTTGCCTTGAGATGTTAACGTGTATTCACGTGGCAAACAACTAACACCATTCCTAGACGGTGTTGTTGCTTTATACACAAATTTCATAGTGGCTTTAGCACCAACTTGTAAGTCACTGGTGTGGTAGAATCTAGATCAATGAGTTGTTGATCTCTATTGATCAGTCTTAATGTTATATTACTAATACTATCAACAGCCACAGCATGAAAAAGCACCACTGGAGGGTTTTCACGAATAATATACCCATTGGGCGATGTCACAATAAAGTCATAAAGCGAATGCGATGGTTCTTGATTGGTGTACACTTGGCTAATAATATTACACGTCACCGACACATGATGGTCCTCAATGAATTTCACTTCATGGTCCGATTCATGTTTTTTGTTGGGCTCCAACACACGTGGTTTAAATCCGAGTAATGGGCCAATGGAATCGGGGTGTGTTTTAAAGTCAATGTTGAAGGTAGAGAAAATACTGCAGCGATGAGTGTTAGTATTGCCTACAAGTTCAAACTTGTGCGTTCCGTCGAGAAATGACTTTAAACCATACTGATTGATCAACACCACATAAATGTGTTCATAAATATCATCGATCGTGTATCCACCAGAGTTCAGGGTGAGCACAGAATCATCATAGTAAAACTTGTTGTTCACATTTTCACGTATGTTGTATATTCGATTGTACGTTTCAAGAGAAACAAGTCCTAAACCATAGGGTTTTTCACTCAATTCAATAGGCGGGTAAAAGTCTAGGCTGACTTCAGGTCCACGTCCATGCACTGTAAACGTTTTACTTTCTGCCGACATACTGGTGGCGTTTTTGCTTATGCTGCGTCTTATATAAAAAAATTAAACACAAACGTCCACACTGTTGGCTGTTAAACGTTTGCTCTCGTTTCACATTATAATATATCTTGATCCTGTTTCCAAAATAGGTCACTAGTTCCATGGGCGGGGGCAAATTCCCAAAACTGTCAAAGTACCATACCGTGGATCCCTCTTTGACATAAGCTACATAATGCGTTCCTGGTCCTCGGTGATCATCCAAATTGACAACAGCACATTCCTGTTTCCAGGGTCGTGGGGGTAATTGGTTTCGCATAAACACACCTCGAAAATGAGAAAGCTTTAGTTGTTTAGCATAGCTTTCCACTTGTTGATGCGTCAGGGCATGTCTCGCTATGGCTGAGGTTAATTTTTTTTTTTTTTAATATTTCGAAATGGTGAAATCCCAAATCCTTGTTGATAAAAGGCTGGCTTTAAATTGGCATTTCTAGCCCCCATGGCAATCGCTTCCATCGTTTCATTGTGTCGCTGACTTTCTTTGAGTTGTTGCTTGCCCTGCTGCGCGGCTTTAATGGTTTTCGCCACTGCACTGGCACCGCCCAAAAGTGAGCCCAGAGCAGCCAAACCAGCAAATAATGCAGGTAAAAATCCCGCTCGTTTGGGAACGGGAATCACTCGCCCTTGGTTTGAAACCTGTCGCTGACGTTTTGGAATAACCTGTCTCTGTGCTGCTCGAAGGGCTTTCCTTATGGTCAATACATTATTTTTTCTTTTTTTCTTTCGCAAGGGCTTGTCCTCGAATGTTGTAAGCCCTGGCTTTGCCAAGGACAAAGTCCTTTTTTTAGTCTTTCTCACTGCATACCTTTGTTTCACCATGATGATAATGACCCACAACCTTTCACAAGAAAGTTTAAATCACAACTAACGTCAGATGGTTATTTCATGGCTGTATATTCCAATTCCACATAAAGTGGGAAGTCGTTTATGGTTTTTCCCGCTTGCTTTTCATCCCATGTC
Organism: Meconema thalassinum; assembly: GCA_946902985.2. Taxonomy (NCBI): domain Eukaryota; kingdom Metazoa; phylum Arthropoda; class Insecta; order Orthoptera; family Tettigoniidae; genus Meconema; species Meconema thalassinum. The sequence continues at coordinate 15,201,276 of OX336394.1, forward strand.
AACATGAGATAAAAGGATAATTCGTCACCTGCATTGACCATTTCATGGTTATGAAGCAACATCCTATGACCATTTATCTTTATTTGTAAATGGTTCTCATCAGGTATGGCATATTTGATGTGAATGGTTCCATCATAGTGTAATCGATAGTGGCTTAAACCCGAAGCAAGCGCATAGGTCAAGTGCTGATCATGGACTAGCGGTAAATGGTTTCTGTCATTCACAGGTTTTTCATTTGTCAGATACACTAAAAACACAGATGGGATAAATTTATAAAGCCTTTTCATTTCATGGGTCACGTAACGCTTGGTACAAACATCGTCTTCGTCTTGTGGGTCTTCCACGTGAATAATCCGATGGTGATTAGCGCTATAGCCATTCACCATAAGCTGGGGCACTTTGTCATAAAACTCATACACTTTGTTATCCACATACTTTTTCGTAGTAACGTCTGTAGACACTTGAGGATGTTTTACATGGGTTAACCGCTTTCCCTTAAAGTCATAATCTCCCTGTTTTGTGCGTGGCACTACTGACCTATCCACATAGTGTTTATTAGCAGGATCTGTTTCCTGTTTAGGATCATGTATGGGGACAGGCCTAGCTTTGGCCATCAACGCACGTCCAAAGACATCCATCGTCAACCTGTAGTACCAGTCTACTGTTTCTATGACAAGGCTCGGTGTCCTGTATATAGACAGCCTGCTAGCCTTTCTAAGCCTTAGTTGAAATGAAGATTATTAAGCAGCAAGAGTCATTCCCCGTGGGGGACATGGTTTCCCATCTCTGTCCCACATCACGTGAACAACGCCATGGTTCACTGTTTCCATCTTCCATTCGCTGCATCATTGTGGGGCCTTCCGGCTGTGGAAAGACTAATCTTTTGCTAACGCTCATTACAGCGCCCAATGGTCTGCGTTTTCAAAATATTTATATTTTTGCAAAATCTCTCTACCAACCCCTCTACGTGTTTCTGGATCAAGTCATGTCTGGATTACAAAAAGAGAATATGGGTTATTTTACATTTTCCATGCAAGAAAATGTGATTTCACCGGATGAGGTAAAGCCTGATTCACTCATGATTTTCGATGATGTATCCACTGAACGTCAAGGCATCATTCAAAGCTATTTCAGCATGGGTCGACACAAACATATCGATTGCTTCTATCTTGGGCAAACATATTCTAAAATGTCCAAACAGTTGATTCGTGACAATGCCAATGTCATTGTTTTATTTCGTCAGGACGAGAGGAACAGTCGTCACATTTATAATGAACATGTGAATCCGGATATGACCTTTCAAATGTTTACAGAATTGTGTGCCAAGTGCTGGAACACTCAACGTCATGCCTGTTTAGTGATTGACAAACAAAGTGAACTCAACCAAGGACGGTATCGCTTAGGGTTTGATCATTTTATTGCTATTTAAGGCCCTGTCTCATTCCCCATCAAGTCATTTGTCAAGACACCATGGCGTTAGCAGAGAGTCAATTAAAAAAGCATATTATTAGAGCAAAAAATACTATTCGCCAAAAGTTTCGTCAATTGAAACAATCACGTGCCAATCATGCTTTGTTTATTCAGCAACATTTAGCACCTCCACTAAAAGCCATGTTGAAACCCTCTTTCAAGCCATCTGAAACGCTACCCACCGTTTCACAAGCCACGCAGACGCTGCACGAGGACCCTGAGGAAGAGGAACAGGAAGATTTGACTAGTGTTAGTGAAGTTGAGGATGAGGAGGAACAAGTGTTTACGCCTCAAAAAAAGGCCGCACCCCTTGCAGAGTTTTTGAGAAAAAAGAAATCCTTGGCCATGGTCGAAACACCTTGCCCTTCCAGAGCGTCTCCGTTTTCACAACTCTTGGCCACCCCTCAACATAAAGCTCAACTGAAAACCATTTTAATAAAATATTATGGATCAACATTGGAACCCTATTTCACCGATCTATTTATTGGAAACACAGATACCACGTATGGTGTTCGCTATGAGGATGATAGTTTTAAAATTGGCGATTCATCCATTAAATTTGCTCGTACTAAAGCTGTCATTAAAAACATCAACTATAAATTAACGCCAGGACTGTTAAAACTGCTCTTTTCTCGGACCCCCTCTTCCCATGATTATACGTCAGAGGACCTTGACAAATATAAATCCATTTTATTGGATACCCATGCTCACAAAAGACAGTATGATCCCACGCAACAAGTGAATGCCAATATATCTCAAAAATATAAAACCATCATTGCAAAAATGTTTCCCACCAGTCAAAGTACTCGTCGTAAAGTGTCCGCTTCGGGAGTGACATTTAAACCGTTAAAACCCCTTGTGGATGTTACCTACTGGCACAATCCCAATAAGCTCGTCCAGCGGCTACAGTTGTTGCATGCCTCACGTCAAGCTGGCCATACCGGTCACGATTGGGAAATTCAAGAAATTGAACAAGAACTTCGAAATGCCAAAATTATTGTTTAAGCCCTCACCCATTAAAATGGGTATTGCTCACGAGTTGCATCGCCCAGCTAGGCGTCACTATCCACGACTCAAGGTGATTTCACGAGGTGTGGATGAACTTTGGCAGGCTGACTTGGTTGAAATGATACCCTATGCTGGCGTTAACGACGGTGTACGCTATATGTTGACCGTCATTGATGTCTATTCCAAAATGGCCTTTGTTGAACCTGTGCGTCGCAAGTCTGGTCCACTAGTTACCAAGGCCTTTCAACATATTATTCAACACTCCAAACGTCAACCTCAGCTGCTACAAACCGACCAGGGGAAAGAATTTTTCAACAAGGACTTCTCCAGTTTTCTCAAATCTAAGGATATTCACCATTACACCACGTACAGCAATCTCAAAGCCAGTGTGGTCGAGCGGTTCAACCGAACATTGAAAACCCATATGTGGAAAGCGTTTACCGCTCAGGGCAGTTATCGCTGGTTGGACATGTTACCTGAGCTAGTATCACGTTACAATGACACCAAACATAGAACGATTGGGACCAAGCCACGCCTCGTGACTAAAAATATTCAGCGATTGGATAAACTGTTTAACCCCATAAAAACAGCCGATCCTAAACGTCACCGACTAAACATTGGGGATTTTGTTCGTGTGAGCAAATTTAAGTCTGCCTTCAATAAGGGCTACACGCCTCAGTGGGGGACTGAACTATTTCAAATTCGTCAAGTCAACTTGGACACTCCAGTCACCTATTTACTCGAGGACCTCAACCATCAACCCATAAAAGGTAGATTTTATCTACATGAACTTCAGAAAACAGCATTTCCTCAGCACTATCTTGTGGAAAAAGTGTTGAAACAAAAAGGAAATAAACTCTACGTCAAATGGTTAGGGTTTAACTCTACGTTTAATTCCTGGATCAATAAATTACATGTTGTGTGAACCTGTGTACTTTTTATTTATTCACACATGTTGTACACCACCTATAGCTCTATGTATACAGCGCTCCGCGCTTCATGCATGTTCATACATGTTTGTCTTTCCCTTTCCTCCTGTGTTCTTTCATACATCACCCCCTCCCCTCTCCCTCCCTTCACCTCCCACCACTACTGTTTGCAGCTCTTGCCTATCTATTGGTTGTGACATCATTCCGACAAGTTGCATCATACTTTTTACTGATTCAGCGATTCCCACGCTTTGAACATTCTCTTATCGTGCACGTGGACAGCTAACGTCCCAGGCGAACACCTGTGCCGGATCAAATTTCACCTGAACTTGCATTTTGTCACGTACGAAGCAAAACAGGATGTGACTTGTTAACAGTTATCGCGCATGTGGACAGATAACACCCAAGCGAACACCTGTGGAAGATCAAATGTCACCTGAACTTGCATTTTGTCACGTACGAAGCAAGACAGTATGTCACTGGTTTAGCCTACATGTGGTTTCACAAATGTGTGTGCATGCCTTTCGCACTTCCCTGCCAGCACAATGGTCAGATTATTTCACCTTTAAGCGTCACCTGTTGTCAAATCAGATCAACGCCTTCCCATAAGCTCAAATGACCTTCACCTCCTGCAAGTTTGTTTTTCTGTACTCGCTTCGACCAACATAGAACCTAGTTCTCATCACCGTTTACACGTTAAAGGTAAAAAGTGTGAAAAAACGTACCCTCGCTCTGTCATAAACCGGCCCGCCGAAATAGCGATTGATCTATTGAACACAGCCACCGTGGTCAGCGACAGGTTCGTTGAAACACACACACACCCAGCCGTATCGTCTCTCTCAACCACCACGCTTCATAAACATTATAAACAGGTAAAGAAAAAGAATTTTTTTTCAACATGTATAGCGTTAGGCCCTTTGTGAATTATTTTTTGGAAAAAAATATCTACCACATTTGAAAGGGGGCGTTAGCCCGAGTCCTAGGACACCTCGTACACGTCTCTAGCGTTATTGGTTCATGAGATATCGGCAAAAATCGCAAAAAACACGTGTTTACCCCAAAATCGCGTTTCCAAATTTTTTAAAAAAATATAACGAGTGGTTCATAGCAAAGAGGACGTCACTCCGAGTCCTTGGACCCCTCGTTCATGTCTCTAGCATACTTGGTTCGCGAGATATAGCAAAAAGTCTAAAATCACGTTTTTACCCCAAAAAGACCGTGTTTCCAGATTTTCACCTTTTCGACACCTACATTCCCGTAAAGAGCACGACGAGACGAAAAAAACGAATCCAAGCACGCCCTCCTAGCATGGCTCCTTCCATTCCAAGGTCGCAGGGGCTCACCACTTGCTTTTATAAGCAGCTCTGTCCTTACCACACTACTGCAGGTTTTCATCCTAGAGACTTGACATTTATTTTGGGGGTAGAGGGGGTAGGGACCATTGATTTACGTTAAACAATTTTTTTTGTAGAGTTCCTAGTTTCCAAAATATAGGATTTTCAAAATTCGAGTGTTTTCAAAAAAATATAAAAAATAAAAAAGTTTTATTACAAAAAATAAAGGTCATAAAGCCAATTCGTTTGAGCCATGGCACAACGTTCTATCCTGTTTGGTTTTCAAACTATCGCCTACTTTCAAAAACAAAAAAATTCAAAGAATTTTTGAAAAATATAATACATTGTCAATAGGAAAGAGGACGTCAGCTCGAGTTCAACGACACCTCATATGTCAACATCCGACCATGGGTTCGCGAGATATTGGCTTGGACTAACGCGGCGGCCATGACACTATTTGGAACTCTCACTACTCCCCTACTATTGTAGTTAGTGGAAGGTTCTTTTACACACCATAAATCTATGACATGGGCCCGCCGGCTTTACTTCCCCTCCGAAGGAAGGCATACTGAGGGATTTTTAGACGATTTCGACCGAGTTTGAACCCACGATCTTTGGCATAGAAGCTCAGCATGGTACCAACTACGCCATCGAAGCTGCCTAAAGGAATGTTAATAAGAAGAGGAATGTAATTAGGAAAGAATATTGAGTTGTCATGAAATATTGTGCAGACCTTGTAACTTAAGGGACACTGGGACTGAAATTTTAGTAACATTTGTGAAAAATGTCGATTTTCCTTTTTTCCATATTAATACACCCCTATCCCCTGCGGATCAGATAGCAGTGTTTTTATCCGAATTCCGCCATATTTAAAGCCCTAGCGTAGCTTTAAAATGCATGGTGTGTCCTATAAACGCCCCAGCACAGTAAGTGTCCTGAAGGTTCTGAGTCTTGGTGCTTCTACAATCGAAGTATGGCAGCTGCTAAAACACCACAGAGTCATGACAAAATGGCTGAAGAACTTTAAGAACCCTTAATTGTCAAGATTATGCCTGTTTATCAAACCTGGCATCAGATGAGCTAATATCCAGATGCATCCGGGGTGCTACTGAAAATCAGAATGGGTCTCTGCAATCTGTTATCTGGAGGAAGTGCCCAAAAGAGATTTTTATTTCACGGAAGATACTTGAAATTGCTGTTTGTAATTCTGTAGCAGAATTCAACATGGGGTGTAGTGCAACAACAGAGTTGAAATCAGGAATAAGACTAACTTCAGTATCTCATGTCACAGCACAAACACTTGAAAGATGTGATAGTCGCAGGAAGTATGTAAGTCCGCGGTTATAATTGGAGAAGCGAAAAGCATGTCGACGGAAGGTGAATCTGACAGAAATGAAGGAGGAGGCTGCAAAACAGAAGAAGGAGGGTGTCACCTATGCTGCAGGACAGTCCTATGTCCTTGGTAAGCTGAAACCTTGAAAATTGTGCATCATTTTAGAAATTTGCTGTTTTCTCGGATTCACTTTTTCAGGCATTCAAAATGTTACTCGCGTCATAAATCTTATGATATTGCTTTCAAAATGGGAATTTATTATCTTCATTGCATTGACTATAAACCTGCGGATCGTTTTTTAGATTGCACTTTTGGTCTGGCTGCAAAAAAAATTCTAACTGGAAAAATTCAAGATATTTTGTAGAAAAAAACTTGGATATGAAAAAAAAATTATTTCTCGACACTCATTAATGCAATTCAAAATCGGATCCGAAGGTTTCTTCCAATTGTTTTAGTGCAATAGAATATTACCTAAAAGTTACACTATCTTGTTTTTTTAACGCGGCTGACCTTTATAAAACTTGAATAATTAGCACAATAAATGTACAAAATAATTAATATCTGGAGAACTAATCTACTTACAATGCTCACGTTTCCCACAGTGGTTTATAATACGACTGTTCATAACCATATAAAATTTCAAAGCTGTACCTCAGTTTATATAGAATTTGAAAATTTCAGTCCCAGTGTCCCTTAAGTCAAGTAGGAAAGTGATTAGTTATTTTTCAGAGGAGCCCTTTGAGGGAGGGGATGGGGAGGGGATTAAGGGGTGGGGGATAAGGGGGCATATTAGGATGTTAGGTACATAATGCTGAACTCAATACAGTGACGTCTATTGAACTGCAAACGAAAACGGATAACATCAGCAAATTCATTATATAACAGAAGTTATGATGTGACTCCGCTTGTTCAATTTAAAATAGCCTACCACGTTTGACTGTTTGTTCTGAATTACTTTGTATACAGATTATACAAGTGTTCATTGCTGCCACCACTTAAACAAAACAAATTATTTCTTCCACCACAAAGCTCTTAGCAAATCCCTGCTTTCCTCGTGAACACGACTTCTAAATATGGACATCAAAACAGTCCCATTTATTTCGACATTGGCTGAAAGGGATTTAAAAACACACAAAGCCAAGAGCTGACTCCATTAAAGCATTGTGTTCAGAAATTGATTCCTGCTAATCCAATCCCCGCAGCCTCCATTCAACTAACGGCTTAGCCACTACGGAAATAAAAATACAGAGAAATATTCTGATTGTCTGTAAGCGCTATTGAAAACACTTTCTGTTAGCAGTGGCCCCCTGGCTGCATTCACAGCTTCCAGTCATTCAATAGAAATCCAAGGCTCCATAGACGAATGGTTAGAACGTATATTAATTATTATTTAATTATTTACGTGTTCATTCATTTGGATACTAAATTATTCACTTATTTATTATTATTATTTTATTATTATTATTATTATTATTATTATTATTATTATTATTATTATTATTATTATTGATGCGTAAATCTTTCCGCTCGGTTGCTGGATAGTTTTGTGGGAGTGATTTTGAAAATTGGGGACGTAAGTGAATCGGGCGGAAGTGGATCGAACGGAAGTGGATCGGACGGAAGTGAAGACGCACTGCCAGAAACATGGGACGGAAGTGAATCGGGCGGAAGTGGATCGAACGGAAGTGGATCGGACGGAAGTGAAGACGCACTGCCAGCTGGATGTACAATTGAAAATGTGTGTATTGTAAACAAGGCAGTGTGTGCTCTGTAGCGCGAGAATGTTATGGCAATACAGTAGGCAGTGCATTTAGCAGGCACTGGTTTGACGAGCACAGTGGCAAATGTTTCACCGACTTTCATTTGTCATTGAGCAGTTTATGAAGCTTCACGTTCAAGGTTGAATATCACATGGGGTAGGACAAAGACGACATATGACATTTAAGTAAGCTGCATTATTGTCAAGCTATGGGTGAGTAGTCAAATATTAAATGCATAACAGAATGTTGTTATATGAGTGGAATAAAAGCTGTATTTTCATCATATGTGAGACTAGGTGATTTCATGATTGTAGGAAGCCATGTTTTGATTGTTTACGACGAACTGTATGAGAGCCTTGAGAATATTGAATGTTATAGTTACTGAGGAATGTGCTCACAGTATTTGAGAGTACTGTCGACGTTGTGTGTCGCTTTGTTATTATGAATTATTAATGTAAAAGGAAGGAAGCTTGTAGTTTTGCGTGTCCGTTAATCTCACGATCATGATCCACGGTACCTCCCTTTCACGTGGAATGCGAACCACAGGACATGGCATTTCAATTTGAAAATCTCGCATGTATTGACCGGGAATCAAACCCGGTCTACCTTGGTGAGAGACTAACAGCTTGACCGCTGCGCCACAAATGTGACAGTAGCATATCTCCAATTCAATTTTTACATTCATCATAGTACCAGTATGAAAACGGAGCGTAAATTAACATTTTAAGAATGTCCAAGCTGTGTAGTATACGAGTAGGATAACATGTCAGATGTTACACTTCATATGCGACTACTGTAAGGCTCGTATCTTTTTTATTTATTTATTTATTTATTTAAAGATCAGATCCATTTGCAGAATTATCTGGTAGTTTCATCGTTGAACCAGCGGCTTCGGTAGAGAAGTTTATTTATCGTATGGCGTTTTGTGCCGATAAGGTCCGAGGACATGTTCGGCTTGCCAGAGGCTGTAGTTCCTTCAATGTGGACACCCGTGGGGTGAGCTACAAGTCCCATTCAATTTCAAGTAGTTCCAACTTTTGCTACCAGATGTCACTGAGAAAACCTCCCATTAATATTACTCTTCATAAATTCGACATCACACTGTACGTTTACAGTCGTAGTTTTCGATAATCACGAATGAGAGCTTCAAAATGAGACCAAGTTTCCTGCTGTACGTTTATCCTGGGCTGAGAAAACGTTACGTCAGAAAGAGTATAAGAACTTTTTATCGGGTGGTTAAAAAAAATTGAAACTTGAGATTTTCACTACCAATACTTGTGCCTATCACATATAAAAATTTCATTACCTTCAGCCAAGTAGTTTTCCATGTATATAGTTTTAAGTTAGGGGTTCCTAGAAAAGACGTCAAAAACACGGACAAATTTTCATACAACCACAAATAAATCCACTTGAAGATAATTGGCTTATACAGTCTAACGCAGAATTAAACAAGGAAAATATTGGTATGACTCGTTTTTCAATAGGTCTGTTGGTTTGGTTGTAATTAAGACCTAAACTCGAGTATCCATATTAAAAAAATCCGATAGTAGTGCGGAACATCGGAACTTTGATAGAGCGTTTCAACGAAATGTAACCTGCAAAATTAGCTTCACACAAGTTTAGTTAGTGGATGGTTCTTTTACATGCTATAAATCTATTCTATGGCATGGGACCACCGGCTTTACTTCCCCTCCGAAGGAAGGCATACTGAGGGATTTATAACGGTCTTAAAATGGCCGACGACTTCGGATGGGTTTGAACCCACGATCTTGGACATAGAAGCTCAGCATGCTACCGACTACGAAACCGAGCCGCTACGACAAGTGTCTCAATGTCGGTGTGGACTATATCGCAAAATATTGCAAGGTGTACATTTCATGATGCCATAGTGTAACTTATGTCAGTTTGGCAATACAGGGTCCTTGGGAGAAAAAAAATGACGAAGCTTATTTTCGGAATTAGGGGCGTGGTGGCTCAGCGGTCTAGCTCGTATGCCTCTCACCAAGCCCGGGTTCGATTCCCGGTCAATGCATGTGAGATTTTCGAAGTGAAATGCCACGTCCTGTGGTTCGGATTCCACGTAAAAAGGAGGTCCCGTGGCTCATGATCTCGCGATTAACGGTCACGTTAAACTACAAGCTTGCTTTTTTTTATTTTCGGAATTACAAGGGTAACTTACTGCACTGCAAGAGGGATCACTGAAAGCCGTCTCCGTCTCCGTTTTCTTTCTGCAATGAAGAGGCAGTGTGGTGCCCATATGATCCACGCTCATGAATCAGTGGTGTGTTCATGAGAGGATAATTACACACGGTGTATATTACAGAGTAATTAACAGCCAGTCATCCTCAGGGCCTAATATACCGCCCACTGTTGCCAATCTCCACAATGGATAGGACTGCCGTATTGTTATTGAAATCAATATTTGTGGAACCATGAGTTGCATATTTCCTTCCAACTTTTATTATATTGATGTCCTTCTCCTTGTTCGTTTTCGGTTGGTAAACTTACAAAGGCAAAGGAATACATGAGTGAGCATCTAGGTATAGTAGATCTCTGACCATAGAGGGCGTTTTTGAATTTTTGAAAATATTCACACTGAAAGTAGTTATAAGCGCTTCAGTGAAACTCTGCATTACCTCACACTAGCGCTTGTAGTGGTAGAAAAGGCAATCTGTTAATCTACTGTAATCGACCCGATATGATTGAGTTTCATTGACTCACACTAGCACTCGTAGTGGTTGGAAAGGTAAACTACTAATCTAATCAACCGGGTATGATGAGTTACCGGTCAACAATCATCTGTCTGCCGATGTCACCATGTCGACACCTAGTAAGGAACGTTTAGTGTGTCCTTGACGTTTCGAAAACTGGATACAATGAAAATTAATTACAGATGCATCAAAAGAGAATTAGTGTTGATGGAAGGTCTAGTCTATGCCATTAAAGGATGTCTTGAACATTGAGTTCCTTGTCTGAGGGGATACAACTGGGGATTTTCTAGCTCTTCAGTGTATTTGTCCAGTCTTAGGCTAATTCTGAACTTGCCGGCCGAAGTCGTCGTCGGACTTTTTATGAGCGTTAAAAATCCCTCAGTATGCCTTTCTTCGGAGGGAAGTAAAGCCAGCGTTCCCATGTCATAGGTTCCAACGTTCGTCGCCAGGAGCCGACTGCGGAGGGATCTAGTAGCCAAGTTCAGAATTATGTGCCGTTGACGGTGGTGTTTGGTAGCAAAAGTAGGAACTACTTGAAAATTGAATGTCTGCAGTCCTTACTTGAATTAAAAACGGATAACACACACTAATACAGTCATCACAATTAACACCGGTATCAGACAGATTCTACACACACCAAAGTACACGGGGCTACATGACCACGTTGTCGTTGCCCCTAAACTAAGGAACCAACCAACCACGTGTCGAACACTGAACATGTCTGCTCTGAAGCTACGGTTGGTTGGTTCTTAAGTTTAGGGGCTGCGACAACGCGGTCATGTAGCCCCGTGTACTTTGGGTGTGTGTAGAATCTGTCTGATAACCGGTGTTAATTGTGATGACTGTATTAGTGTGTGTTATCTGTTCTTTTTAAAATTTAAGTACAGACTGCAACTTAGAATTTTTCAAATAGTTCCTACTTTTGCCACCAAGCGCCACCGTCAACTACTACTAGGCCAAGTTCAGAACTCAGCTACTAGACGCCACCACAGTCGGCTCTTGGCAACGAACGTAGAAACCTAAGAGCGTTGTTTACATTCTTAACCTAACCAATTTAGCTTCACACAGGTGCAATTAGCGGAAAGGTCCATAAATCTATGACATGGGACCGCCGGCTTTACTTCCCCTCCGAAGCAAGGCATACTGAGGGATTTTTAACACTCTTAAAAAATCCGACAGCTTCGGCTGGGTTTGAACCCGTTATCTTGGGCATAGAAGCTCGGCATGCTACCGACTACGCCACCGAAGCCGCCTTACGGAGATACAAATATTTGATTTCCACTCCGAGATCTGAGCAGAATAACTGGTGAGTTAGACTTTTATATTGCTAGTAAAACACGTTTGCCGTTTGGGTATTTACTGCTTCTTGAGGAAGAACCTCCTTCAAACACAAGCACCTGGTCTGATTCTCTTCTCTCGTGATGAGCTTGGAGGGGGGAGGCTGTGCGAGGAAATCAGATGTTAAAAAACTATTTTTAGCCTATTTTCAATTTTGAAAAAATAGGCTTACGAGATCACCTTTTGTCCGTGTGTGTGTGCGTGTGTGTGTGTGTGTGTGATTCGTGTGTGTGTCCCCCCCTAATAAAATCTAAACGGCTGGAGCGATTTCAATGAAACTCGGTATGTTCATAGCACTATTCCCGGCGACCTCGACCGTGCCCTTCAAATTTTGTTACGTCTCACCAATGCAAAATGGCGGCTGTGCGAAATATTTCACTAGCATTCAATATCTCCGAAACTATTACCGATATCGCCCTGAAATTGTGTACGGTGATAAAGGGTACTACTAGAAGTTCACCTATGAGACTTTCAAAAACCTGTTGACTACAAAACCAACATGGCGGTCAAGCGAAGTTGAGACTTTTAAATAGACTTTTCTCGCGATTTAACTATCCACACGTAATGAAACTTGGTACAGCAAATGTTTATACACATTGTAATGCATTGGAGTCTAATTTAGTTCAATTGTTTACATAACTTCAAAATGGCGGCTGTGCGAAATATTTCACTGACATTCTATATCTCCGAAACTATTACAGATATCACCCTGCAATTTAGTACGGTGATAAAGGGTACTGATACAAGTTTACCTATGTATATTTCATAAACTTGTAAAGTAGAAAACGAACATGGCGACCAAGCGAAGTTGAGACTTTTAAATAGACTTTTCTCACGATTTAACCATCAAAACATAATGAAACTAGGTACAGGAAGTGTTTATACACATAGTAATGCACTGGAGTCTAATTTAGTTCAATTGTTTACATAACCTCAAAATGGCGGCTGTGCGAAATATTTCACTGACATTCTGTATCTCCGAAACTATTACAGATATTACCCTGCAATTTCGTACTGTGATAAAGGGTACTGGTACAAGTTTATCTATGTATATTTCATAAACTTGTAAAGTAAAAAACGAACATGGCGACCAAGCGAATTTGAAATATTTTAACAGACTTTTCTCGCGATTTAACTCTCTGAGCGCAGTGAAATGTGGTACAGTAAATGATTTTGCAGATTGTAATGCACTGCCATCTAATTTAAATCAATTGTTTACATAACCTCAATATGGCGGCTGTGCGAAATTTTAAAATTAAGTTTTTATTTCATGTGTCGTAATCATGCGATCGAAGTGAAAGTTTGAATAATGAACCTAGGCAATAATTGTCCTTGAATGGTACATAATTCTATGGCCTATACATATAACAATACTAAATGGCGAGCTTCCGAAATATTTAGACGGTTCTCAATATCTATGAATCTTTTACAGTAACCAAACTGATTTTTTTTATGTTCATAGAGACTATGAACTTATGTTCACCTATAGGACTTTCATTAACCTGGTGAGCACAAATCCAACATGGCGGCGACGCGAAGTATGAATATTTAAATGGACGATTCTCGCGAATTAACTATCCGAGTGCTGTGAAACGTTGCACGTTAAATGCTTATACAAATGTTGATCCACTGGCATCTAATTTATTTCAATTGTTTGCATAATCACAAGATGGCTGCTGTGCGTAATTTTAAAATCTCATTTTTACTTCTTGTGTTCTAATCATGCGATTGAAGTTTGAATACCACACGTACACAATAATCTTAATGTAATAGTACAAAAATAAAAATCCAACCTGGCGACAATCTGAAATATTTAGACGGTTCTCAATATCTACGAATCTGTTACAGCAATTAAACTAAAATTTTGTATGTTGTTAGAAGAAATTAACATGAGCAGGATATATGAAAATAGGCTGTATAGTTCTTCACGGAACTACTTGTTTATTTATGTGTTAATTAATGTTATTATTATTATTATTATTATTATTATTATTATCATTACTATTATTATTATTATTAATGTAAATGTTGTTTTTTCTCTAATTTTAATGTTTGTTTTTTTATTTTTTATTTATGTTCTTATAATATTAAAAAAAAGCCTGGCACTACAGCCCCTGATGGGCCTAGGCCGACCAAGCGACCGCTGCTCAGCCATTTGGCCTGCAGATATTGGGGTGACGCGTGATCAGCGCGTCGTGTCCTCTCTGCCGTTAATCTTGGTTTTCGTGACCGGGACGCTGCCTCACTGTCAGACAGTCACTCAATTGTCCTCACGAGGCTAAGTGCACCCCGTTCCAGGCCTCAAGTCAGTTTCAATAATCCCTGATGGAGCCGGGAATCGAACCCGAGGCCTCCAGGTCAGGGGCTGGTGAGTTACCCCAACACCACGGGGCCAGAATGTTCTTATAGACTTAATTTTGATATTATTTTTAATGTAATTAATTATGTTTATTAATTGTGAATTGATTTTTACAATGAGTATTTTTAGCCTACTTTTCACATTTTGGATAAATGAGGAAAAAGTAGAGTTATGAGATACATCCGGGCAAATGTGTGTCTGTCTGTCTGGCTGTGTGTGTGTGTCCCCCCCCCCCCTATCAACTCCTAAACGGCTGCAGCAATCGAAACAAAATTTGGTAGGAGTAAAGATCTATACCTGAATATCTCAATGCCGTATTTTGAAATAATGCCAGTGCTACCAACTGATGAAAAATCGCAATTGAAATTTGAGCTCCATGTTGGATATCTTGGAAAGTATGAATGGGAGCTATTTCAAAATTGGCACACGTATAGATAATAATATTTCAGATTAATTTCCAGGAGGCCATGCATGGCAGTGTTGCCAAAATGATTATAAGCCTACTGATAAGTCCAATTTTTAAATGCATATAACTTCTACACTTTCAATTGGAATTCAACCAAATTTCGTATGTGATATGTGTACATAAACAGATATGACTTAGCGTATTCTTAAGAGTCACCAGGGCTGCCTACTGTTAAGAAATGCTCTCAATTTCTTTTATCCAAATACCCATATATCAGAAAGTATGCAAGCCGACAGCTTTAAACTATGCACACGTATAGTACCTGACATTCTATATTAATTTGGAGTAACTTATATACGTCAGTTCTACCAACATGATTCTAAGCCTGCTGAGAGGTCCAACTTTAAATACACTTAACTTCTATACTATAATTTGGAGTTGAACCAAATTTCGTATGTGCTATGTGTGCGATAACAGATATGACTATGCGTATTCTTAAGAGCAACCAGGGCTGCCAACTGTTAATAAAAGCTGTGTCTATTTTTGTTACCCTAATATTAATATATCAGAAAGTATACAAGCAAATAGCTCTAAACTTTGCACACGTATAGAACCTGGCATTCTAGATTAATATGGACTAACTAATATACGTCAGTGCTGCCAACATGATTCTATGCCTGCTGATGGGTCCAATTTTAGAATGCATGTAACTTTTATACTAACTAATAGATTTCATTCAAAATTGGCACAAGAATAGATCATATTATTTCAGATTATTTCTGACCAATACATGCATGCCATTGTTGCCAACATGATTTTACGTGCGCTGTTAGATCCAATGTTTAACTGTATGTAACGTCCATGCTATCCATTGGACTTCAACAAAATTTTGTATTCTGTACCTTAAGAGATGGAACTAAGAATATATTCAGTCACCAGGGCTGCCAACTGTAGTGCTTTATTAGGCTACTTTAGGCTGGGTAGCGATCGCCCTTCCCGGGCTAAGTCCATGGCCTTCTAGCCTATTTTCATTTGTGAAAAAAAAAGGCTTGTGTGTATGTGTGTGTCCTCCCCATAGTAACTTCTAAACAGCTGGAGCGATTTTAATGAAACTCGGTGTGGTCATAGTAGTATTTTGGCTGAGCCGACCGTGCCCTTCAAATAGTATTACGTCTCACCAATCCAACATGGCGGCTGTGCGAAATATTTCTCCAGCATTCAATATCTCCGAAACTATCACCGATATCACCCTGAACTTATGTTTGGTGATAGAGGGCACTACTAGAAGTTCACCTAAGTGGCATTCAAAACCTGTTAAGTACAAAACGAATATGGCGGCAAAGCGAAGTTGAAACATTCAAATATACTTTTCTCGCGATTTATCCATCCGAACGCAGTGAAACTTGGTTCAGCAAATGACTATTCAAATTGCAATGCATTGACCTCTAATTTAGATCAACTGTTTACATAACCTCAAGATGGTGGCTGTGCGTGTACTTTGGGTGTGTGTAGAATCTGTCTGATAACCGGTGTTAATTGTGATGACTGTATTAGTGTGTGTTGTATGTTTTTAATTCAAGTAAGGACTCAGACATTCCTACTTTTGCTACCAAATGCCACCTTCAACGACAACTAGTTCTGAACTTGGTTACTAGATGCCACTGCTGTCGGCTCCTGACGAACGTTGGAACCTAAGACCGTTAGTCAAATCTAACCTATAATTTAGCTTCACACAAGTGTAATTATTAGTGGAAGGTTCCTTTTCATGCCATAAATATGTGACATGCGACCGCGAGATTTACTTCCCCACCAAAGGACGGCGTACTGAGAGATTTTTAAAGCTCTTAAAAAGCTTGAACCCGCGACCTTGAACATAGAAGCTCAGCAAGCTTTATGTGGCCCCTACACGAGGGGCTGTTCGCACACAGGAAGCCACGCCAGCGGGGTCACTGCACCAGCCAGCGAGAGGCTGACAGGCCGAGAGGAGATATCATCTCCCATTTTATAGCAGTGAATGCAGACGTCTGTTATAAGTCTTGTAATATTTCAAAGAGGTATGAAATGCGTGGTTCTTGAAAAGAAGAGATTCCCCTTTGTGCCAAGCCAGAAGAAGTGCTCAATTGTCTAGAAGACTACCTGCGTCTACAGCCATGAAGTCACTCCGTCACATCCTCTCCTCTTTCTCAACATCAGTGGTTCTCAGTGCGAGGGAGGCACATGTAGGTCCTAAGAGCAAATATATGCAGGGTCTCTCATATAAAGTAAGAACGGCGAGCGGCGCTTTTGTTATCAGCTGCTGCAGTGACCTTGGCCGAGCTTGTGGCGTGCCACGGCCTCCTGCTGTAGTATTGAAAGCGCGCGCATAGTACATACTTGACCATGCAATAAGTGTGCAGGTGTTCAGTCACCAGTCTGAACCTCAGATGCTAACGTGGTGAGACAGTTACCATTACAACATCGTATTCTTGTATGTAAAACTTATTTTAAGTACGAGTCGGCTCGGCGGGTACGTGATGCATTTGTTCAGGAATTTCCTTCACTAGCAGAGATTCACGTAATTGAAAATAAGTTTGACACTACTTGCTCAGTGCTCAATAAAATACATAAAATAAAAGATCAGAAACATTGCAGTGGCAGAGCTCACTAGCGTCAGCCACAATATGGTTACTAGATACAATGCCTGTATAACCCAGCAAGGACGACACTTCCAGCATCGTTTATAAGGAAATCTCTACTTAGTATAAAACAAAGTATCCGATTCTAGGATGTTACGGGTAAACTCGAGAACCACTGGGTGGATTTTGATGCGGGTTTCACCATTCTGTAAAGGATATATCGAGGATGATTTCTGTGGAAAATAATTTATTTATGATCATGGTAAGCCGAGCAGTAACGATTTCAGTGGAAAAGTAAAAAAAACCTGGCGTCCGAGCGCTTTCTAAGCTTACGGTCGGCAAACCGTTAAAAATATCTAAATACTATGAGAGTTCTTCAGCATGAAAAGTTCTACAAAAAATTCCGCTAGAACATATGTCTATCTTAAATACATCGCCCACTATAAGTGTTTTTACGTTTTAATTTCTTCCAACCATGTCCATTCAACTACTGAGGCGACAGTTTACGAGCTAGCTAAGGGCGACTCTATCATCCCTGTTTCAGCCTAGCTAGCGGGCGAACCTATTGCCCCAGATACAGCCAGCAGCAAACCGTCGAGTCGTGTTGAGTTAAGACTTCTGAGAAGGGTGGTTGTGTTCGGAGTTTCCCTGGAAGTGCAACTCGGGTTTGCTTCATCTCGCCTGTGAAACACAGTCAAGTTAAGATTGGACGGAAGGGGGATTTGAGTTTCATTCACCTCGCCATTCCCTGGAAGTGCAACTCTCATTTCGCCTGTGAACTTTTCGTTCCGCAAAATTGACAGTCAATTTTAGATTGGACGGAAGGGGGATTATAGTATATTAAATTATACTGATTACCGTATAATCTCTACTTAGTATAAAACAAATTCCCCGATTCTTGGATGTCACGGGTAATCTCGAGAACCTCTGAATGGATTTTGATGCAGTTTTCACCATTCTGTAAAGGATACCTCGAGGAAGGTTTATGTAGAAAATAATTTATTTATGATCAAAGGAAGCCAAGCAGTAACGATTTCAGAGAAAACGTCGAAAAAAATCCTGGCGTCCGTGCGCTTTTTAAGCTTACGCTTGGCAAACCGTTAAAAATATCAATATACATTGAGCGTAAGAAATGTTCAGCATGAAAAATTCTTCAAACACGTACGCGAGAGCACATCTCTATATTCAATATATCGTCCACTATAAGTGTTTTTAGATTGGACGGAAGGGGGATTTGTGTTTCATGCATGTTGCACATGCGTCTCCATGATAATATAGATAATAGTCCAGTCAGTGATTTTAACCCATCATGCCGAGACGTAAAATGGATATAGATCGAAGATCATTGACATCGTAAATAAGCGCTTATCACGTAATGCAGTTACAACTGTACCCGGACGAAGCCGGGCCGGGTTGCTAGTTTATCATATAGGGTTGTACACTCGCTTAAAGCAGGGGGCCACGGTGCGCCACAAGCTCGGCCAAGGTCACTGCAGCAGCGGATAACAAAACCGCCGATTGGCGTCCTTACTTTATATGAAAGACTCTGTAGTTGACGCATGCATTCAGAATGTTACAAAGCTTAGAAATGACGATCCTATCAAACAAAACAGTCTTCCTCCCCGACTAATCTATGAAGATGTGGCTGCTATTTCAGTGATTCACTAAAGCAACAAGTCCCAAACTACTATAGAATTGTTCGAAAATGTCCAACGAGTATTTTTGGTTGGTTGGTTCCTTAGTTTAGGGGCTACCCCGTGTACTTTGTGTGTGTGTAGAATTTGTCTGATAATCGGTGTTAATTGTGATGGTTGTATTAGTGTGTGTTATCTGTAATTCAGGTAAGGACTGCTGACCATCAATTTTCAAGTAGATCCTACCAAATGTTACCGTCAACAACTAGTAGTGAACTTACTTACCGGTACTAGATGACACCGCAGTCTGCTCCTGGCGACGAACGTTGGAACTTAAGAGTGTTAGTCAAATCTAACCTATAATTTAGTTTCACACAAGTGTAATTAGTGGAAGGTTTTTTTTAATGCCATAAATCTATGACATGGGACCGCAGGCTTTACTTCCCATCCGAAGGAAGGCATACTGAGGGAATTTAACACTCTTAACAAATCCGATGACTTCGGCCGGGTTTGAATCCGCGATCTTGGGCATAGCAGTTCAGCATGCTACCTACTAGGACACCGAAGCCGCTGCTGTCGGTAAATAAATCAATTAAATAAATGTATAATAAATTAATTAAATAAATAAATAAATAAATAAATAAATAAATAAATAGACGGCATAACAATGAGCTGTACCATCATGTAGAAAGGATATCTCAAGTAATTCGGAAGAGAAGAATATCTCTCTATGGCCACTTAACTCGTATGAAATCCGAGAGAATCACCAATTGGATATTTACCTATTTTCTTAACAACAAAAAACCAAGGGCCCCTGGTTTTGTGAGGTAGACAAGGATTTACACGAAGTAGGGATCACCCACGCAGGCATTATGGAACGTGACCTTTTGAAGGAAAAGCTTGGAGCACACCACCAATTCCAAGAAAAAGCGAAATTAAAAACCGGCAAGAAGTGGTTTGAAGAAAGAAAGGAGTCTCACAGGCAGCGAATGCGTGAACACTGGGCTAAAATCAAGGCCCAAAGACGTAAGCAGTTGAAATGACGTGGTCCATAGCTGGCCTAAACTAAGAAAGAAGAAATAAATAAATGAAAATATATATAATAATAATTATTATTATTATTATTATTATTATTATTATTATTATACAAAGTATGTTCAATCGGGAGGAATGCGGCCAAGACCATAATGGCGGGCAGGAATACCTACAGTAGTGTTGCTAGGCGACACATTGAGCATATTGTGCACCAAGAGACATTGCTGGTTCTAATAATCTGACCGAGATTAGCGGTACGCGCTCTGTCGATATTCATTATTCCGTGCGCTCGACAAGAGAAAGTCTGTTGAAAACTTTAATCTCCCAAAAGACTAAAACAAGGGACTGGTAATTGCGGATTGCGGCGGAATGTGGCAAATTAACAAAGCTCTATGTAAATATATTAGCGTTCAGAGGTATGCAACTCCGTAATATTTACCACGTTTACATGGGAAACTCAAATCAATTTGAATTCGATCCTGTTTTCTGTACGATGCCCGTTTATATGAACGGTTTCAGTTCACATTGAAATCGATTTCAATACGGTATATAATTTATGGTGGCCAACCTGCATTTATGTTGGCTAACTCGTATTAAACAGCAAAACATAATTATAATCCGACGTTTCTTTTGACGGGTTATTTGTAAATTTGAAAAATGGATGCACGGAAGATTTTGATGTTGTTTGTTCTTAACAAGTTTATGTTCAGTTTAATAATGACTAGCATTACCCGTCGCGGCTTCGCCCGCGAATATTCTAGTTGTAAAGAGTACACTTAGCAAAATCTCAATCATGAATGCTATGACTGATTTATCCTTGGTATGAATGATCAGACTTTATCAATTCAGCTACTGGTGCAGTGGTTAGGGTTTTGTCATTCCTTCATAGGTATATCAGAGCGAAGTTAGTTCTCTGGGAATATCACAGACACTGTTAATTTAAGGGCCTTTAAATGTGGTTTTCGGAGACCCTTTATAGTCGGGTGAAAAAGACCTTTCGCACCACACTCACACGTGAAAATTGCGTGAAAAAAAATCTAGAGTGCCCCTTGACCCCCTCAAGCGCATTATACTGTATGTATTGATGAATTTTACAGCTTAATATGGTTCAGTGATAACCTTATAACCGTCTGGAAACTCTCACAGTAATGTAATAATTGGAATTGCATTGCATCTTACAGAAATAGATGGACCTGTGAGATTCTGTTACCATGGTTACCGTGTTGCATTCTTTCATTATTTCATTGTAAATATACATGTTTTAAGGTATTTATTTAATTGTGAGGCATTAAAAGAGTAAGTGAGTGCGTTTCGCTTACGCATTGGGTTATGCTGAACCTGTAGGTACCCCATATGTGTAGGTTGGTGTTAATGGGACCTTATCTTCGGTACAAAACTGGAATGGGACCTAGCAGAATAATATAGGGAGGGATAAATTGTTATTGGTTCTTCGTCCCTTTTAATTACTGAAGCTTTTAGAGACGCCGGGCTGCCGGAAAGTTGCCCCGAATATGATCTGTAACGTGCCAGTTAATCTACCGACACGGCTCTTTCGCATTTAGGCCTAACACCCTGACTGTGCCAGGATTCGATCCTGCTACCTTGGGAAAAGCAGGCGAGAGAGTTACAGCTGCGCAACTCAGCCAGTCTGTGTACAATTTACTCAATCTAGTGGACAAATGGGAAAAGGAACGGATTCAGCGGCAAAGTAAGACGGTGTATTTTCACTTTTTCTGTTGACCACATTTTACGTACGGATACACCAGACATTAAAAGTAAAACATACAAAAATACAATAACGCTAAAAACGCGTGCAAACAAACTACGCTACCTAGATGTTAGGCCCCTTAAAACAACAATTATCATCATCATCATCTACTTATATACGCTTATCAACGACAGGAACACAGCCAGTAACGAAGGATATGGGCAGAAAGTAAAACAAGCGATTCCAGAGTCATGCGACAGACGAAAGTAAGCCTAAATTAGTTTAAAATTGTAACTAAAGAGCGCGCAGAATCGCTTTCAATACGATCCGCGTTTACATGTTCCTGAAGACCTGTTTGGATACGATTCGATCCCACAATTTTACCGTATCGACCTTGGTTGGTTGGTTGGTTGGTTGGTTGGTTGGTTCTTAAGTTTAGGGGCTGCGACAACGTGGTATGTAGCCCCGTGTACTTTGGGTGTGTGTAGAATCTGTCTGATAACCGGTGTTAATTGTGATGACTGTATTAGTGTGTGTTATCTGTTTTTTTATTTAAGTACAGACTGCAACTTAGAATTTTTCAAATGGTTCCTACTTTCGCCACCAAGCGCCACCGTCAACGACTACTAGGCCAAGTTCAGAACTTAGCTACCAGACGCCACCGCAGTCGGCTCTTGGCAACGAACGTAGAAACCTAAGAGCGTTGTTTACATTCTTAACCTATCCAATTTAGCTTCACACAGGTGTAATTAGTGCAAGGTTCTTTAACATGCCTTAAATCTATGACATGGGACCGCCGGCTTTACTTCCCCTCCGAAGGAAGGCATACTGAGGGATTTTTAACCCCGAAACTCAATACGATCTGAGTCCCGTTTACATGACCATATTGAAGACGGTAAGTGTACTCAAATCAATTTGAGTTCGCCATGTCTATAACATGGCTGTAATTGCCGGGAGAGCTGAGTGATTTCCAGCACACAAGAAACTCGGATGGAGAAGGTAACCATCTGGGCAACAGTTCGGGAGTGGTGAACCTTCTACAAAACCACCTAAATTATCCAAAATACATTTTGTAACTATGAACAGTAATTGTGGAATTGCTGTGGTAATAGATTATTTTTATATAAATAATTCATTTTTTGGGCAAATGCCGTGTGTATTTAATTAGAACCATACGTTTCGGAGAAACCTTGCCTCCTTTTTCAATGGAATCAAACAATGTGGCCAAAGAAAGCATATCAATGAGATTACAAAAAATTACAAAAAATATAGATAAATTCCTCTGTTCGTCACCAGAGAGCAACTGCCAGAAATTACTGTATGGACCATGGTAGAACGGCGGACAGAGTAGTAAGTAAGGAGAAGGTAAAGGGGGCGGGGGAAAATATAGAGACTCCTCGAAGAATGAGGATGTCCAAAAGAAAAGGGGGGGGGGGGGAGGGTTAGATGGATATAAGGAAACATAAACAAAAGGGAAGTGTAGTCCTTCCCTTTCTGTTTCACTGACAGAAGAACTATCAATAGCCTGTTTTCATTGATTAAAAAAGTAGGCTTATGAGATAATATTTTGTTCGTGTGTGTGTATATGTGTGTGTGCCCCCCCCCCTAATAACTTCTAAACGACTTGAGCGATTAAATGAAACTCTGTAAAGTCATAGTACTAATACGACCGATCCCGGCCGTGCCCTTCAAATTTTATTACGTCTCACCAATCCAACATGGCGGCAGAGCGAAATATTTCATCAGCATTCAATATCTCCGAAACTATTACTGATATCACCCTGGAATTTTGTACGGTGATAAGGGCACTATTACAAGTTTATCCATGTAACTTTCAAAAGCCTGTTAAGTACAAAACGAACATGGCGGCCAAGCGAAGTTGAAACATTTTAGTGGAGTCTTCTCGCGATTTAACCATCTGAGCGCAATGAAATACGATACAGTAAATGTTTATACACATTGTAATTCACTGGCATCTAATTTAGTTCAATTGTTTACATAACCTCAAGATGGTGGCTGTGCGAAGTTTTAAAATTAAGTTTTTATTTAATGTGTCGTAATCATTCGATCGAAGTGAAAGTTTGTATAATGAACCTACGCAATAATTTTCATGTAATGGTATACAACTCTATGGCCTATACATATAAGAATACAACATGGCGACCATCCAAAATATTTAGACGGTTCTCAATATCTACGAATCTATTACAGCAATCAAACTGAAATTTTGTATGATGATAGAGGCAATTATCATAAGTAGGATATATGGAAATAGGCTGTTCACGGAACTACTTGTTTAATTGAGAATTTAAAGTCTCCCGCTTGTATGCACAGAGATTTGTAATATGAATGCCATCTACCTAACAGAAATTCAAACGCATATACCTTGTTGGAGAAAATAATAATGATGTAGCGATATGAACAAATGGACTGCGCTAATTGAAGTAATTAATATTACTCATCCAGCTCGTACAATAACTCAATTACATTTCATAGTTTATTAAATATCACAACGTTATTATATAACATAGTAGTCCCTGTGGGTCGCCAATGTTTTCAGGGTAAAATACGTTAATATTGGTTAATAATAATAATAATAATAATAATAATAATAACTCGGATATTAAGGAACTCCAGATTCAAGCAGCAAAAACGGACCTGAAGATCTCCTTTGAAAAAAACAGAATTCATCTCTAATATCAAGCTAGCGCCAAAAGAGTTGGATGTAGGATAGGGGAAAAGCAAGCAAACGAAATAGTTCAAATATTTGGGTGAGTGGATAGATCCCAATCTCTCCGAGAAGGCAGCTTTCGAGTTACGAAATGCCAAGTTAAGACACTACCAGTCATCCGTCCAGAGGCTTTGTATGCTGCAGAGTGCCTTGCAATGCATCGCAAGGGACTAACAGAGAATCTGGAAGTGAAAGAAAAAATAATTCTAAGAAACATCTTGGGTCCGGCAAAAGAAAATAGGGAATATAGGAGACGGCACAACCACGAACTTTACACCCACGTGGAAAAAATAACTGATACCACGAGGAAACGGAGAATTGCCTTTTACTGTCATATAACAAGAATGAACCCAGCACGATTGACAAATAGGATTTTCACCTACTTTCTGAAAACGAAAACCAAGGGAGCTTGGTTCACTGAGGTGGACACATATTTACAAGAAGTGGGAATTACAGGCAACGATATTTGGGAACGTGCCACACTTAAACAAAAACTAACAGCACACCGATGTTTTCAAGAAAAGTCAAAGCTTCCAACTGGCAAGAAGTGGACTGCAGTAAGGAAAGAACAGCATCGAGAACTAATGCGACAGTACTGGGAGGATGTTAAAGCTCGATGCAGCATGAAGCAGTTGAAATGACGTGGTACTTACAAGGCCGAATCGAAAGAAGAAGAAGAGGAATTATAACAATAACTCGGACATATAGGTCTTGATAACAAGATGATTTGTCTGACTGAAGAGATCCGACAGATGTGGTGACACGAATCTTTTACCGTTTTGCCTATCACAGTCTTCATACCGTAGTCGCCAAGGGCAGTCCTGCTCTATAGTTCCCAACCTAGCAACTCCACTCCATTACGCACAAAATGGTGTACTACACCCAATGACTTAGATTTATGGCCTTCCACTAACTACACTTGTACGAAGCCAAAATTTGTAGGTCAGAATTGATAACGCTCAATTAGTTCCAAAGTTCGCCACCAGGTGCTGACTGCGATGCCATCTAGTAGGCAAGTCCGCAAGCTAGGTGTCGTGGACGAAAGTAGGAACCAACACCCAATGACTGACAATGTATGATGATCATATAACAAATAGTATAGCCCGAAGTTGAATGCACGACCTCTCGTGGTGTAGCGGCTAACATTGGCTGTCACCTGGCTCAGAGAGCTTGAGTGAAGTGCTCTCAGCCTCGTGAGGATAGACTGAGAACAGGCAGGTTCGATTCCCACACACACTCACACACGGACTCACATTATTTCGCCCTGTGTTGATCTGATAAGTCTACTTTCATTTCTTGCAAAAATCGAAAGTAGGCTAACAAGTAGTTCCGTGAATAACTCTATAACCTATTTTCATATATCCTACTTATGTTAACTGCCACTATCAACATACAACATTTCAGTTTTATTGCTGTAAGAGATTCGTAGATATTGAAAGCCGTCTAAATATTTAGGATAGTCACCATGTTGAATTGTTATATATAGACCTTACAGTTAGTTATCTACCATTAGATGAAGATTATTGCGTTGGTGTATTATTCAAATTTCAATCGCATGATTAAGAAATAAAAACGAGATTTTAAAATTTCGCACAGCCGCCATCTTGTGGTTATGAAAATAGTTGAAATGAATTAGATGCCAATGGATTAATATTTATATAATCATATACAGCACCAAGTTTCATAGTTTCGAAGATATAGAATGGTGGTGAAATTTTTCGCACAGCCGCCATGTTGGATTGGAGAGACGTAATTAAATTTGAAGGCCATGGTCGGGGTCGGCCGGAATGGTACTATGAACTTACCGAGTTTCATAGAAATCGCTCCAGCCGTTTAGACGTTATTAGCGGGGGACACACACATGGACAAACGCTATAAATTGTAAGTGTACCTCTAAGGGGGTGCGTGCCCAACTAACACTGTGGTGAGGTCACACTAATTCTTTCCTCGGCGGTGTGGGTCTATGGAAATCACTTGTCGGTTGAACTTTGGCCTCACTCCAAACGATCTTGGCGTCTCGGAGCGACATGAATACGGGTTCAAGAAACAAGCACAGATATTAGTAATATAATATTGGCTGTAAAACAAGAATGTAATGATGCCACTATTCACTCTCAAACACGAGAATATCGAATTGCAATACTGAAGCCAAGCAGATTCAAAATAGAAACATACGCATGATGTCAGATTAGTTTGTATTCAGCAGATGAAGGGCGAGAGATATTCTCTTCTTCCTCACCGCATGTTCACTGAGCCTGAGGCAATGGTATCTCAGTGGTGTAAATGCTCGTTTGGAGTAAGATCAGTCCGATGGAGGAAGAGAATTTTCCGAACCCGACGCTAAATACACTTGAATGAAAGTTTTGTAATTTTCTAGGAGTAATAGAATTGATGTAAATTGATTTCTTTTCTTTTTCGGTATCCTGAAATCTTAATTCGCAAGTCCTACTTTCATCATTAAGTTCCTAGCCTGTGAATTTTTTTATATATCGATACTGCTGACAAAGCGGAAGTTCTGGCCCATTAAACTCTCACTCAGCGATGAGTGGGCGGAGCTTGCTTTAACGAGCATAACATGAGCTAGTTTGTCCGACCCTAGAACTAAAGCCCTTCGCGGATAAACCCGCGGATATCCGCAACATTTTTGCCATGCGGATAAGCTGCGGATAGCTTTCAGAATACAATCCGAACTTGTTGGATAGCATTACTAGGACCCGGATGTTTATGACATATCATATTTTTCCGTTATGGTCTTTTTTTTTCATGATAAATATAAGATGATGATTTAATCTAATCTCATTCAAATTATGTCATTAAGTATAATCATCCTCTATATGGTCACCAGGCAGCAAGATCTCGCCTCAGATCCAGCAAGAGTTTCCTTGCTAGGACTCTGCCGCTGGAATGATGATGATAGCTAACTCTCGTCTCGAGTAGGTTGGCCTTCCAATGCCGAATGACTCTTCATCGATGAGTCCGGAGGTGACTATAAAGCCCAATGCTGGAGACACACAGTTTTCCGCAGTGATGACAGGTAGTATCAGGTCCAGGTGAGACATCCGAATTCATTCCCTATCTTCTAATGAACAATCTATTCTTTCTGCGCTGCCTCCGATCTTCTACCATACGTCGGTGGTTTTCTTCAAAAAGTGTCGCACCACGATGAACAATTGATCTCCAGGATGAGCGATCAAGAGCTAAGGTCTCCCAGTTGTTGATATCAATATGGCGCATTTGCATATTAGCCTTTAGTACGTCTTTGAATCGCTTCCTCGGACCTCCCACACAGCGCTTGCCCTCAGTTAGTTCAGAGCAAAACACCTGCTAGGGAATGCGATTATTGGGCAAGCGGATTACGTGTCCTGTCCATCGCAGCTGACGTTTTAAAAACATGGCTTCAACACTGGCAGTCTGTGCTTCTTGGAGAATGCTGGTGTTTGTGCGTTTGTGTTGCCATGTCACACGAACAATTCTCCTCAAACATCGCTGGTGATATTGCTCCAGCTTTTTAAAATGACGTCTGTAGCATGTCCGGGATTCAGATCCGTAAAGTAAGGTGGGAACTACAACTGAGTTGTACACAAGGATCTTCGTTGCAGCATTGATATCATGGTTGTCAAATACTTTAGACCTTAATTTTGCAAAGGATGCCCCAACACGGTTCATCCTGTGTTGGATTTCAGAATCTATATTTGCACTTGATGACAGGGTTCTGCCAAGATAAGGGAAGGTGTTGACTTCTTGAAGCTTCGCTCCGTCGATGGTGACATTGATGTTTCTTTGTCCTTGTCCAGGGGCTGGTTGGTAGAGGACTTGGGTTTTACTGGTGTTAGTTTCAGCCCAATCTCTTTGTATGCCGAAGAAAAAGCATTCAGGATTTTCCTTAGTTCGTCCTCTGATTGAGCTACTACTGCATTATCATCAGCGTACTGTAACTCAACCAATGCAGCAGGAGATGTTCGAGTCCTTGCCTTTAGACGGCTCAAATTAAAGATCTTCCCAACCATCCTGTAAGTTATCTGTGTGCCAGTAGGAAGATCATCTTTGACTAACTGCATGACATTGGCAACGTACAGAGAAAACAATGTAGGGGCAATCACACAGCCTTGTCTAACGCCGGTATTTATCTGGACTTGTTCTCCAATAGTGTCATTACCAATGACATTTGCCTTCATATATGGAGGGAACACCAGAGACAACTCGTCTTAACAGATGGAGGAGCTCACTGCCCACAGCCATGTCACCAAAGGAAGAACTGGCTCCTGGCGCCGACCTGCCTTATCCTGTATGGAGGTCCCTCAACCGCTTAAGATTGGGTGCCCCTCGATGCAAGACCAACCTGCAAAAATGGGGGATCCTTCCAGCAGACGCAGACACCTCTTGTGAATGTGGAGTTGAACAAGACCCAAACCACCTACTTATCTGCCCCTTCCTGGACAACCCTTGCACAATAGAAGATGGTATTAGAGGAAGCAACAAGGCCATCACAGTCGCAGTTTTATGGAAATGCTGACCGGACACGGAAATGAATGAATGATTAAGGATAATTAACACTCCGAACAGGAAAGCGTTGCAATTCTGGCTATGTAACATTCATTTTAAACAGCACATGACACACAAAGCCTAAGGGAACGACTTTCTCCTCAAATGTCTAAATATGTTGCTTTAGTGATTTATGCTTTATATAATAAAAAATATTATAGTAATGCCAGCAGATTCGGATAACAGTCGTGCGGATGCGGGGTGGATGCGGATAACAGTCGTGCGGATGCGGGGTGGATGCGGATTACAGTCGTGCGGATGCGGGGAGGATGTGGATAACAGTCGTGAGGATGCGGGGAGGATGCAGATAACAGTCGTGCGGTTGCGGGGAGAATGCGGATAACAGTCGTGCGGATGCTGGGTGCATGTGGATATTAGTCGTGCGGATGCGGGGTGGATGCGGATAACAGTCGTGCGGATGCGGGGTGGATGCGGATTACAGTCGTGCGGATGCGGGGATGATGTGGATAACAGTCGTGCGGATGCGGGGTGGATGTGGATAACAGTCGTGCGGATGCGGGGTGGATGCGGATTACAGTCGTGCGGATGCGGGGAGGATGCAGATAACAGTCGTGCGGATGCGGGGAGGATGTGGATAACAGTCGTGAGGATGCGGGGAGGATGCAGATAACAGTCGTGCGGTTGCGGGGAGGATGCGGATAACAGTCGTGAGGATGCGGGGAGGATGCAGATAACAGTCGTGCGGATGCGGGGAGGATGTGGATAACAGTCGTGCGGTTGCGGGGAGAATGCGGATAACAGTCGTGCGGTTGCGGGGTGGATGCGGATAACAGTCGTGCGGTTGCGGGGAGGATGTGGATAACAGTCGTGAGGATGCGGGGCGGATGCAGATAACAGTCGTGCGGTTGCGGGGAGGATGCGGATAACAGTCGTGCGGTTGCGGGGTGGATGTGGATAACAGTCGTGCGGTTGCGGGGTGGATGTGGATAACAGTCGTGCGGATGCGGGGAGGATGTGGATAACAGTCGTGAGGATGCGGGGAGGATGCAGATAACAGTCGTGCGGTTGCGGGGAGGATGCGGATAACAGTCGTGCGGTTGCGGGGTGGATGTGGATAACAGTCGTGCGGTTGCGGGGAGAATGTGGATAACAGTCGTGCGGTTGCGGGGAGAATGTGGATAACAGTCGTGAGGATGCGGGGCGGATGCGGATAACAGTCGTGAGGATGCGGGGCGGATGCGGATAACAGTCGTGCGGTTGCGGGGAGAATGTGGATAACAGTCGTGAGGATGCGGGGCGGATGCGGATAACAGTCGTGAGGATGCGGGGCGGATGCGGATAACAGTCGTGCGGTTGCGGGGTGGATGCGGATAACAGTCGTGCGGATGCGGGGAGGATGTGGATAACAGTCGTGCGGATGCGGGGAGGATGCGGATAACAGTCGTGCGGTTGCGGGGTGGATGCGGATAACAGTCGTGCGGTTGCGGGGAGAATGTGGATAACAGTCGTGAGGATGCGGGGCGGATGCGGATAACAGTCGTGAGGATGCGGGGCGGATGCGGATAACAGTCGTGCGGTTGCGGGGAGAATGTGGATAACAGTCGTGAGGATGCGGGGCGGATGCGGATAACAGTCGTGAGGATGCGGGGCGGATGCGGATAACAGTCGTGCGGATGCTGGGTGGATGTGAATAACAGTCGCGCGGATGCGGGGAGGATGCGGATAACAGTCGTGTGGTTGCGGGGAGGATGCGGATAACAGTCGTGCGGATGCGGGGTGGATGTGGATAACAGTCGTGAGGATGCGGGGTGGATGCGGATAACAGTCGTGCGGATGCGGGGAGAATGTGGATAACAGTCGTGCGGATGCGGGGAGAATGTGGATAACAGTCGTGAGGATGCGGGGCGGATGCGGATAACAGTCGTGAGGATGCGGGGCGGATGCGGATAACAGTCGTGCGGTTGCGGGGAGAATGTGGATAACAGTCGTGAGGATGCGGGGCGGATGCGGATAACAGTCGTGAGGATGCGGGGCGGATGCGGATAACAGTCGTGCGGATGCTGGGTGGATGTGAATAACAGTCGCGCGGATGCGGGGAGGATGCGGATAACAGTCGTGTGGTTGCGGGGAGGATGCGGATAACAGTCGTGCGGATGCGGGGTGGATGTGGATAACAGTCGTGCGGTTGCGGGGAGAATGTGGATAACAGTCGTGCGGTTGCGGGGAGAATGTGGATAACAGTCGTGCGGTTGCGGGGAGAATGTGGATAACAGTCGTGCGGTTGCGGGGAGGATGCGGATGACGTTCTATTTATCCACGCAACGCTCAACCTATAACACAGGGCAGATGATCACGATACTCTGCACGGAACAACGAAAACGGTTTTTGATATGAGTGTGTATTAATTCAATTAATTGCCTATATATTTGCATTCAATTTTCGCCCTAAGTGATACTAACTCTGTGTCCTGTCACAGCCAAATAAACTGAAAGAACTTTAAAGTCCTGTTACAAACTAATGAATATTCATAATCCTAACACAAACGTCACCAGATATGTTATTTATTGTTTGATTGACATCCAGAATTGATTTAGAGTGTGCAGTAAAATATTTCATCCCACCGGCCGCTCTGACGTAACAATAGTCTAGTGTTTGATCCAATGAGATTCTAAAACTGTGCTTTTCCATTTGCTGCATATGTATGGCCACCGATAAAGGAGAATGCTCTATCGATATGGCGTTCTCTTGTCTTAATACGTATAAGACAAGTTGAAACCCGTCAAAACATGACGGTCATTGGGGAAATATTTACTGAAGGATTCTCTTACATGTATTTTTTGAACGATTACTTTTTGACACTGTTGCAACTTTAAGGCCGTCGAAATATCGACTTCGCAACATATAACTGGCCATGACTGAAACCTTAACGAGGCAAATAGAGACCTATACGTTTTCTGAATTTCCCCTTGACCTTTATTGATAGTGATGAAGTACGCCAAGCAAATTGGAAATTGGAAAATTGAAGTGTTTTATCGGAGGATGTTAAATCAAGGCGAAAGATTAAAGCTCTCTGCGCATTAAGTGGTTTGCCTCCACATATACTTACTCTAAAGGTTTGAGCCATAGAGACACAACAAAATTTCCCCCCTTCAAAATTCTTATAAGCCAAGGTCTCAGTAAGACGCCGCGGGATCCGCCATTTCTCTGGTGGAATAGAGCCATTGTGCGCAACCACGGGAGGGACAAATATTACATCTTTCTTTCATGATTTAATAACAAACCCTATCATATATCTTCCTTTTAAAGACACTCTGCAAATCTACATGCCAAGAGCTCTTGTTAGAATGCATTACGAAGTCAATCGGTTAAGACGTTTTCTCAATCTCGTGGTAACAAAAATCACCTTAGTGTTTTAATATTACACTAGTTGAAACCCGTCAAAACATGACGGACAATGACAAAAATATTTACTGAAGAAGCTTCTTATATAAGTTACATTCTTTGTACGATTACTTCTTAGCACTATTGCAACTTTAAGGGCGTCAAAAGTTAGCACTCTCAACATTGCAACATAATGCTAGTCATGACTGAAAACGTGATGAGGTAAATAGCCCAATATGTTCTAGAGTTTTTCCTTGAGCTTTATTGATTGTGATAAGATATGCCGATAGAATAGGAAATTGTTGCCTATTAAAATACAATGTACTGTACCTGCAAGTGTTTTATCGGAAGGTTTTAAATCAAGTCGTAAGATTTGAGCTCTCTGCCCAATATTACTGCACCTATTATATCCGAATCCAAGCAATTTCTTACATATTTCTTACAATTAATATGTTTCCATATAGGAGTCCTTGGGAAACGTTCAGATTTTTAAGGAGCATAACTATGGCTCAAACGTTCGGAGTATGTGGAGGCGAATCCCTTAATTCCAAGGAATTGAAGAATTCTATAGTAGGGATATAAAGTAGCTGGCTTTCATCTTCAGTATCTAATCTGTTAACGCTGATGTATGTGTTTGAACTACTGTATATAAGTTCAATGACTTTTAAATTAATATCATTACATTCTTGCAGCCTGTCAAATATTTTATTTTCCAGCAGATCAATTTTACCCTCACAACAGGAAAGACCAAAGTAACCACGCGTAGATATTACGCAAGAGAAATGCAATGTAGAACAATCTTTATATTTGATCGTCACGGTCCTTACACTGTACTGCATAATATCTGAAATGTTTCCTGAAATGGCCTATTTATATTGAATTTTAAATGTGGCTTCGTATTATTCGATAACACAATAGTGTCCTGCATCCACGGAGCCGCTAAATATTAAATGTCAAACAATACTTCCGTTGCCGAAATCAACAGCGTAGTTAGACTCAGTATTCTAAACAAATAATCATTGTCTTATTCAAAGAAGTTCAACATGACCCGTCCAGACACTTTCATACTCAAGTTGGTTGCTGAGGAGAATGCGATGAGACTGATCGCCTATAATAAAATCCTTATAGTTGTTCCTGCCAGCGATTTTTTTTTGTAATAGCTTGAAAACGCAGCTCAGAATAAACTCTTCATTTTGATACAAACAGTACGAAACTGCTCTAAATAAGCAATTTCCATCACCTGTTATAGGTTATGGCAGTACATTTTGCTGGGAAACATAGAATCACTTCGCCAACTACTGGAATGAGCATAGGCCTATACTAAATACTCACTTCGGCAGTCACCCTAATGGAGGCAGTTTTAGAATTCCATCACCCGTGCATGTCCAAAATCGTATTAACACATGGAAGCCCACCTATTCTTGGCTATCGCCCCGGAGACCCGGGTTACATTTCCTTCCCTGCCAAGAATTGTAATTCTGGTCTAAGGGCAAAAACGGGGCACACTCAGTCTCTTGAAGTATAACTAAGAAGAGGGAGGTTCGATTCTCACCTCAACAATCTTGGATGTGGTTTTCCGTAGTTTCCCACTTCCACTCAAGGCAAATGCCGGGACGGTTCCTAGGCCTCGGCCGTCTCCTTGCCATTCCCCTCCTTAATTACAAATACACACTTCAATGCAGCCATCGCAATAACACAGGTCAACAGAGAAAATTTTAAACATACACACCAAAGTACACGGGGCTGAGAGACCACGATGTCGGAGCCCTTCAAACGAATTATGTTTCCCAAGTGTCTCTCATGGCGAAAGCAATTGTGGACACGCGCGAGTGCCTGGAAAACTACTTTTTTCTTTAATAGTTTAAGAGTATATCGACATTGCATAATTATAACTTTTAGTCTAGGACGCTACCAACTTGACCACCGAAGCATTGGGAAGGAATTGCAATATTAAGGTACATAAATAACGTACACATTCAACTGTCAGTTAATGTTCTTCAACATTTCCCTTCTTTTATAACTCTATTTCAGTATACATATCGTGGAAACATCATAGAAAATATTCCCCTCCTTTATAATTCTCATAAATAACTATCACGTGAAAACACGCCATGTCTGATGTATTAAATATATCGATGCAATGGTGCTGCAGTCTGTTGTCGGTTATTGGAACTATATGGGCGAGGTACTGCCATCTGTTGTCAGTTACTGGAACTGATTGCAGATATTGGGGACAACAGTTAGCTCCATAGCTCTTTCGATCACATGCTGTAATGCAATGGTAAAACGGAAATAAAATGTATTGATGTGGAATGTAGAAATATGTATCTATAACTTAAAGCAAACAGCATGAAATCGCTGGCGGATTGTAGATAGAATGCATAAGCTAATTGTTGTATATGGGCGAATAACATTATGTGCAAGTTAATTTCATGAAATTAAATACTAATAATTTTTGAATTAAAGAAAACAATAGTGATAGCACATTAAAATAAGGCTATTTTCGCTATCGTTTTACCCTCCAGGGTTGGCTTTTCCTACGGACTAAGCGAGAGATCGCACCTCTACCGCCTCTGAGGGCAGTGTCCTGGAGCTTGAGACTCTGAGTCAGGGATACAACTGGGATGTGTGACCAGCACTACGCCCAGGCGGCCTCACCTGCAAAGCGAAGGGATGGGAAGAGTGGGACGGTTAGGCAAGGAAGTGGGAAGGAGGCGACCGTGGCCTTACAGTGGGAACCTTCCCGGCATTTGCCCGAAGATGAAGTGGGAAACCACGGAAAACCACTTCCAGGATGACTGAGATGGGATTCGAACCCCCTCTACTCATTTGGGCCACCCGAGGCAGAGTAGACCTCGTTCCAGTCCTCATACCTCTTTTCAAATTTCGTGGCAGAGCCGGGAATCGAACCCAGGACCTCCGGGGCGGCATGAAAATCGGTCCAGTGGGGAGTTGTTGGCGATTTACAAAAGAAAACGCCTTGTGTTTTAAATATATAGATGGCAAAGGAGAATCCGATACTTAACGCGAATTATAAAAGTAAAATATGTTTCGACAATGTAATAGCAATCGTAAGAAGGAAGAAAACGGAAATAAAAAAAAACATATCCGAAGTGGGATTCGAACCCACTCGACCATGCATAATACAAATTGCCGAACTGGAACTATAGCCGCGCGGCCATCCAGACAACTGCTTTTTTAATGCAATATCAAGGTACCTAACCACCATACACACTCAACCTGCAGTTTAACTCCCTCAATACTTTGCTTATTTTATAATTCTATTTCAATGTATATTCTAAGAACATAATTAACAATATTGGAGACCCTGTTTAATTCTCATAAACAAAGCTCTCAGTTAGACGCGGCGGGAAGCAAGCGCAATTTCCCTCGTTGAAAAGAGTCTTTGTGCGCAAGCGCGGGAGCGGCAAGTATTATGTTTTTCTTTAATAATTTGTAAATATACCCTAACATATTTTCCTTTTAAAGACACTCTGCTCGACAATGTAATATCAATCGTAAGAAGGAAGAAAACGGAAATTAAAAAATATGACCAAGGTGGGATTCGAATCCCCTCGACCATGCGTAATCCGAATAATATTGGACTGGACCGCTAGCCACGTGGCCATCCATACAACTGTACATGTTAACAATATCAAGGTACATAACCACCATACACACTCATCCTGCAGTTTAACTCCCTCAATACTTCGCTTATGTTATAATTCTATTTCAATGTATAGCCTATTCTAAATACATAATTAACAATATTGGAGACCCTGTTTAAATCTCATACACAAAGATCTCAGTTAGACGCGGCGGGAACCAAGCGCCATTTTCCTCGTTGAAAAGAGTCTTTGTGCGCAAGCGCGGGAGCAGCAAATATTAATGTTTTCTTTAATAATTTAAAAATATACCCTAACATATATTTTCCTTTTAAAGACACTCTGCAAATCTACATGCCAAGAGCTCTCGTTAGAATGCATTACGAAGTAAATCGGTTCTGTCATTCTCTCAATCTCGCGGTAACAAAAATCACCTTAGTGTTTTAAATATATAGATGGCAAAGGAGAATCCGATACTTAACGCGAATTATAAAAGTAAAATATGTTTCGACAATGTAATAGCAATCGTAAGAAGGAAGAAAACGGAAATTAAAAAAAACATATCCGAAGTGGGATTCGAACCCACTCGACCATGCATAATACAAATTGCCGAACTGGAACTATAGCCGCGCGGCCATCCAGACAACTGCTTTTTTAATGCAATATCAAGGTACCTAACCACCATACACACTCAACCTGCAGTTTAACTCCCTCAATACTTTGCTTATTTTATAATTCTATTTCAATGTATATTCTAAGAACATAATTAACAATATTGGAGACCCTGTTTAATTCTCATAAACAAAGCTCTCAGTTAGACGCGGCGGGAAGCAAGCGCAATTTCCCTCGTTGAAAAGAGTCTTTGTGCGCAAGCGCGGGAGCGGCAAGTATTATGTTTTTCTTTAATAATTTATAAATATACCCTAACATATTTTCCTTTTAAAGACACTCTGCTCGACAATGTAATATCAATCGTAAGAAGGAAGAAAACGGAAATTAAAAAATATGACCAAGGTGGGATTCGAATCCCCTCGACCATGCGTAATCCGAATAATATTGGACTGGACCGCTAGCCACGTGGCCATCCATACAACTGTACATGTTAACAATATCAAGGTACATAACCACCATACACACTCATCCTGCAGTTTAACTCCCTCAATACTTCGCTTATGTTATAATTCTATTTCAATGTATAGCCTATTCTAAATACATAATTAACAATATTGGAGACCCTGTTTAAATCTCATACACAAAGATCTCAGTTAGACGCGGCGGAAACCAAGCGCCATTTTCCTCGTTGAAAAGAGTCTTTGTGCGCAAGCGCGGGAGCAGCAAATATTAATGTTTTCTTTAATAATTTAAAAATATACCCTAACATATATTTTTCCTTTTAAAGACACTCTGCAAATCTACATGCCAAGAGCTCTCGTTAGAATGCATTACGAAGTAAATCGGTTCTGTCATTCTCTCAATCTCGCGGTAACAAAAATCACCTTAGTGTTTTAAATATATAGATGGCAAAGGAGAATCCGATACTTAACGCGAATTATAAAAGTAAAATATGTTTCGACAATGTAATAGCAATCGTAAGAAGGAAGAAAACGGAAATTAAAAAAAACATATCCGAAGTGGGATTCGAACCCACTCGACCATGCATAATACAAATTGCCGAACTGGAACTATAGCCGCGCGGCCATCCAGACAACTGCTTTTTTAATGCAATATCAAGGTACCTAACCACCATACACACTCAACCTGCAGTTTAACTCCCTCAATACTTTGCTTATTTTATAATTCTATTTCAATGTATATTCTAAGAACATAATTAACAATATTGGAGACCCTGTTTAATTCTCATAAACAAAGCTCTCAGTTAGACGCGGCGGGAAGCAAGCGCAATTTCCCTCGTTGAAAAGAGTCTTTGTGCGCAAGCGCGGGAGCGGCAAGTATTATGTTTTTCTTTAATAATTTGTAAATATACCCTAACATATTTTCCTTTTAAAGACACTCTGCTCGACAATGTAATATCAATCGTAAGAAGGAAGAAAACGGAAATTAAAAAATATGACCAAGGTGGGATTCGAATCCCCTCGACCATGCGTAATCCGAATAATATTGGACTGGACCGCTAGCCACGTGGCCATCCATACAACTGTACATGTTAACAATATCAAGGTACATAACCACCATACACACTCATCCTGCAGTTTAACTCCCTCAATACTTCGCTTATGTTATAATTCTATTTCAATGTATAGCCTATTCTAAATACATAATTAACAATATTGGAGACCCTGTTTAAATCTCATACACAAAGATCTCAGTTAGACGCGGCGGGAACCAAGCGCCATTTTCCTCGTTGAAAAGAGTCTTTGTGCGCAAGCGCGGGAGCAGCAAATATTAATGTTTTCTTTAATAATTTAAAAATATACCCTAACATATATTTTTCCTTTTAAAGACACTCTGCAAATCTACATGCCAAGAGCTCTCGTTAGAATGCATTACGAAGTAAATCGGTTCTGTCATTCTCTCAATCTCGCGGTAACAAAAATCACCTTAGTGTTTTAAATATATAGACTAGATGAAACCCGTCAAAACATGACGGACAAAGGAAATATATATTTACTGAAGAAGCTTCTTATATAAGTTACATTCTTTGTACGATTACTTTTTAGCACTATTGCAACTTAAAGGGCGTCAAAGGATAGCACTCTCAACATTGCAACATAATGCTGGTCATGACTGAAAACGTGATGAGGTAAAGAGCCCAATACGTTCCAGAGTTTCTCCTTGAGCTTGATTGATTGTGATAAAGTAGGCCGAGCGAATAAGACATTGTTGCCTATTAAAAGAAAATGTACTGTACCTGCAAGTGTTTTATCTGAAGGTGTTAAATCAAGTCGTAGGATTTGAGCTCTCTGCCTAATATTACTACACCTATTATATCCGAATTCAAGCAATTTCTTACATATTTCTTACAATTTATATATTTACATATATGAGTCCTTGGGAAACATTCAGATTTCTAAGGAGCATAACTATGGCTCAAACGTTCGGAGTATGTGGAAGCGAATCACTTAATTCCAAGGAATTGAAGAATTCTATAATAGGGAAATGAAGTAGCTGGCTTTCATCTTCAGTATCCAATTTGTTAACGCTGATGTATGTGTTTGAACTACTGGACATAAGTTCAATGACTTTTAAATTAATATCATTACATTGTTGCAAATTGGCAAATACATGTATTATACTGTATATTCCAGCATATCAATTTTACCATCACAACAGTAAAGGCCAAAATAACCACGCGTAGATTTTACGCAAGAGAAATACAATTTAGAACAATGTTTACATTTGATCGTCAAAGACCTTACACTGTACTGCATAATATCTGGAATTGTTTCTGAAATGGCCTATTTATATTGGATTTTAAATGTGGCTTCGTATTATTCGATAACACTATAGTGTCCTGCAATAACGGAGCCGCTAAATATTAAATGGCAAATAATACTTCCATTGCCGAAATCAACTGCGTAGTTAGACTCAGTACTCTAAACAAATAATCATTAAACAATTGTCTTATACAATGAAGTTCAAGATGACCGTCCAGAGACTTTCATACTCAAGTTGGTTGGTGAGGAGAATGCGATGAGACTGATCGCTTAAAATAAATTCCTTATAATTGTTCCTGCCAACGAAATTTTTTGCAATAGCTTGAAAACGCAGCTCAGAATGACGTTCTTCATTTTGTTATAAACAGTACAAAACTGCTCTAAATAAGCAATTTCCATAACCTGTTATAGGTTATGGCGGTACATTTTGCAGGGGAACATAGAATCACTTCGCCAACTACTGGAATGACCATAGGCCTATACTCAATACTCACTTCGGCAGTCACCCTAATGGAGGCAGTTTTTGAATTCTATGTCCCGTGCATGTCAAAAATCGTATTAACACATGGAAACCCACCCATTCTTGGCTATCGCCTCGGAGACCCGGGTTACATTTCCTACTCTGCCAAGAAATTTAATTCGGGTCTGAGGGCAAAAACGGGGCATAACTAAGAAGAGGAAGGTTTGATTCCCACCTCGACAATCTTGGATGTGGTTTTTCGTGGTTTCCCACTTCCACTCAAGGCAAATACCCGGATGGTTCCTTACTTAAGGCCTTGGCCGAGTCTTTGCCATTTCCCACCTTAATTACAAATACACACATTAATGCAGCCTTCACAATAACGCAGGTTATCAGAGAAAATTTTACACATACACACCAAAGTACACGGGGCTGAGTGACCACGATGTCGGAGCCCTTCAAACGAATTATGTGTGCCAAGTGTCTCTCGTGGCGAAAGCAATTGTGGACACGCGCGAGTGCCTGGAAAACTTCTTTTTTCTTTAATAATTTAAGAGTATATCAACGATGCATAATTATAACTTTTAGTCTAGGACGCTAATAACTTGACCTCCGAAGCATTGGGAAGAATTGCAATATTGAGGTACATAAACAACATAGCCTACACAATCAACTGTCAGTTAATGTTCTTCAACATTTCCCTTCTTAAATATTCCCCTCCTTTATAATTCTCCATCACGTGAAAACGTGCCATGTCTTGTGTTTTAAACATAGCGATGCAATGGTGCTGCCATCTGTTGTCAGTTACAGGAAATATATGGGCGAGGTACTGCCATCTGTTGTCAGTTACTGGAACTGATTGCAGATATTCGAACGGCTCTCTTGATCACATGCTGTAATGCAATGGTAAAAAACGGAAATAAAACATATTGAGAGGGAATGTAGAAATATGTATCTTTAACAGACATAAAACCTTACTAATACTCCTTGATTAAACAATATTTCAGTGGTAAAATAAAATAGCAAGTGATGGGATCGAACCTGTGCTCCTTGTAACCACAGTCAGTCGCCTTAACCACATAGCTACTCGAGCACTCTCGTTCAGCCGCAGACAAAAGCATTCACTACATTCAAAAGCCGCTGACTGAAGGAAATAATCCATTTCGTTATAAAAAAATCAATGTTGCACATTCGTATACGTTCATACTGTTATTATATTTTATAGTCATAACTTGGCTAATGTATGATTTCAATTACATGGAAGCTTATTAAATAACTTACATTTTAATGGACTTCTCACCGCCATTTTGTCATGAGCCCAGGCGGATTGTGCGCATGCGTGAGGGATAAGAATTCTGCTATTTTCTATATTAATTTAAAAATATACGGTAATATATTTGTTTATTTTAGAGACACTCTGCAAAACTACAAACCAAGAGCTTTCGTTAGAGTGCTCTACGAAGTAAATCGGTTCTGTCGTTCTCTCAATCTCGTGATAACAAAAATCACCTTACTGTTTTAAATATATAGATGGCAACAGAGAATTCGTTACTTTACAGGAATGATAAAAGTGAAATATGTTTCTACACTCTAATACCAATCGTAGGAAGGAAGAAAACAAAAAAAAACATATCCGAGGTGGGAATCGAACCCTCTCGACCATGCAAAGGATGGCAACAGAGAATTCGTTACTTTACGGGAATGAAAAAGTGAAATATATCTCTACAATGTAATACCAATCGTAGGAAGGAAGAAAATGAAAATAAATAAACGTATCCGAGGTGGGAATCGAACCCTCTCGACCATGCAAAGGATGGCAACAGAGAATTCGTTACTTTACGGGAATGATAAAAGTGAAATATGTTTCTACAATGTAATACCAATCGTAGGAAGGAAGAAAACGAAAATAAAAAAAACATAACCGAGGTGGGAATCGAACCCTCTCGATGGGAACAGAGAATTCGTTACTTGACGGGAATGATAAAAGTGAAATATGTTTCTACAATGCAATACCAATCGTAGGAAGGAAGAAAACGAAAATAAAAAAAAATATCCGAAGTGGGATCGAACCCTCTCGATCATGCATAATACAAATTTCTGGCCAGTAACCTTATCCCCTTGGCCAACCAGACAACTATGTGACACTGCAGTATTAAGTTATCTAACCAGTATACACACTCAACCTGCACTTTATGTCCTTCAATTCGTGGTTTATTTAATATAATTCTATTTCAATGCATATTGTAAAAACATAACTAACATTATTGGAGACCCTTTTTAATTCTCATAAACAAAGATCTCAGTTAGACGCGACCGGAATCGCCATTTTCCTTGTTGAGAAAGGCCATTGTGCGCATGCGCGAGAGTGTCAATATTTTCCTTTTAAAGAAACTCTGCAAATCTGCATGCCAAGAGCTTTCTACAATGCAATACCAATCGTAGGAAGGAAGAAAATGAAAATAAAAAAACATATCCGAGGTGGGAATCGAACCCTCTCGATCATGCATAATACAAATTTCAGGCCAGTAACCTTATCCCCTTAGCCATCCAGACAACTATGTTTCACTCCAGTATTAAGCTATCTAACCAGTATACACACTCA
This sequence comes from Meconema thalassinum, assembly GCA_946902985.2. Classification (NCBI taxonomy): domain Eukaryota; kingdom Metazoa; phylum Arthropoda; class Insecta; order Orthoptera; family Tettigoniidae; genus Meconema; species Meconema thalassinum. Next base: position 15,243,593 of record OX336394.1, read on the forward strand.
ACCTGCAGTTTATGTCTTTCAATTCGTGGTTTATTTAATATAATTCTATTTCAATGCACATTGTAATAACATAACTAACATTATTGGAGATCCTTTTTAATTCTCATGAACAAAGATCTCAGTTAGACGCGACCGGAATCGCCATTTTCCTTGTTGAGAAAGGCCATTGTGCGCATGCGCGGGAGTGACAAATATTACATATTTCCTTAATCATTTAAAAATATACCGTAACATATATTTTCCTTTTAAAGAAACTCTGCAAATCTGCATGCCAAGAGCTTTCGTTAGAATGTCTTACGAAGCCAATCGGTTAAGTCGTTTTCACAATCTCGTGTGTACAAAAAACAGCTTAGTGTTTTAAATATATAGATTATGCAACGAGCCTATAATGGCTATAATTAAGACACGAGTATGTTTATAAAAAGAGCTTTAGCGAGTTTTATAATTTCCATACGAGTGTCTTAATTACCATCATAGGCGAGTCGCATACGACTGTTTATGTTCGACGATAATTATAACTTTATTATATGTTTTAACATAAATATTCATAAATATCTGTTCAGTAACTAGAATTTTGTGATCGGGTGGTGCGCTAGGTAGCATATCTCCGTGTTCCAAGCTCTCTGGCCGACCGACGTATGCGCTCTGTGTGCTTCAATGCCATATGTGCAGATCGTGAAACAGTATTCAGTAAAACTGTCACCGTAGTCGTTTGAAATCAACGCGCTGTGTAGAAATTGGATTGGGTTTATTAAGGTACAGTGCTAATTCTTTTCTCATATTCATGGTGCACTTTCGGTAATTTATATAGACATGTTGGATTTTGAGCACATGCGCGAAGGTATCCTTATCTAATTGGTCAAACAACTCTTTCTTGCGCTGTGATTGGTGGGAGAAACTGTTTCATAATGAAAAATAGTGTTATAATGACCATCATTATGATACAGTTTTCAGACACATAATAGTCAGGGTCGAACATAAGATCGGTAGACCAGGACACTGAGAATCTCAGTTTCGGAGTTGCAATATTATTAAAGATGACACAATATGATTCAAATCTAATGGATTTCTCTCAAATTGTGAATGCCTATTAGCAAATTAGTCTAACAATGAAATACAAAGACCATACTGAAAGTCGTGAGCAGCATGTTTTCTTTTATCACAATCCTTTAATATAGACTAGCCATGCACATCAGCGCAATCTTCCGACTTTCCGGAACACGTGCTGGTATTCTGACGTCATTAGCTTTTATCACACGGCCAACTAGAAAGACAGGCCATGGCGCGTAAACCTAATCCTTCTGTGACGTAGACAATGTAGTGCTTCAACCCATTTAAGTTGAGTGCATCAAAAGCAGCAGAAATTTTATATTTTATATCAATAATTCTGAAATGGACGCTGTTTAGATGTGCCATGTGTTTTCAAACACGATAAATTATACTGTATAGGTTTACAAAACTACGCCAGCTATAGATTGACCATTTACGTGTTGAAGTTACTCGTTACAAAAATGCACGCGAATTAGGATTCAAGGGTTTGTTGTGTCTTTAATAGGTGCAACGAGTACAGTTCGTAGTGTGTAGCTTATGTAGGCATGAGCAGTGACATGAGTATAATTAGATCAAAGTACAGGCTCCGGCAGCATAAATTCCTATTTTTAACCCTTAGCTGCACGCATCTCTTTCACTAACATTCGTACACGCCAGCGGCATTCTATGCAGCAATATATTTTATCATTCTTATTCGTAATGTAGTGAATTGCTAAACGGCTAAAATTTATTTGTACGGAGAATTATACATAACCTTTGAGAATATATTGAAAAAATCGTATCAGTATTGATGAAATTCTTATTAATATAATATATTATTGGGAGGGATGGGATAAGGACATATTTACTATTCATACTTAATGTAATTTAAAAATCTTATTAACATTTATTGGACAATGAAGAAAAAATAATAATTTTCACACAAAAAAGAGATATTCAGAATTATTGGATTGAGATTGCCCTTTTTTCAGGCTCATATTACAAGATATTGTACCTGACGCTCAACAAGCTCAACACTAGAGTAAAAGAAACTTGGTTTGTCAATATCATGTAGGCTATACACTTAGATTCTTGGCTTGGAAAAGGACACTTTCTGCTAATTTACAGTACGAAATAATATACAGTGCCTAAATACACAAAACAACTCTGCACTAGGACTTAAAAATCTAATAGATCCTCTCCATCCCGTGACCCTTCTTGCTATCAAGTACTTGGAGCAACCTTTCAATCTCCTGTTGTTGACAGCCAAGTCGAGACCTATAAACAGAAGGCGAGCGTGCAGAATATGTGCTGACATCGATAACAATGATAGAAGCATACAAAGAAACAACAAAGGTAAGATAAGTTAAATACTTACATTATTTCACAACGCCGATTCCAGCCAGTTGTTACACGCTAGCGGTACGCAATGCCGCATTCGCGCACCTCGCAACTTTGACAACCTGTCTCAGACTGACTGGGAACCAGACAGGCTCCGAACCTACCCCGTCCCCTGCAGCACATGTCGAACAAAGGATATAGCGGGCGATCTCACAGAACTCGTAAGTGTTTACCACGTCAAACAAAATTTTGCAAAAAAGCGGCACCATGCGCGCCATTCAGTTGGTTGATGTCGAAGCCGAGCGCTAGTGGTCTCGTTCGTGAGGTGGTACTATAAAGTTTTGTCCCAGAGTCACGCGCTGTCCGTCTCCGTATCGCATAACGCCATAGCCCAGGAGTAAACTCAGACTAGGTGCATATGCACTGAACAACATGATGACGTCATACGCTCAATTGCAACCTTAGTACATTTCCTCTCCGTAACCGTAATGCATAACGGTAGAGCAAAGCATAACGATGAAGTCGACAAGATCATTAGAAATGATAAAAAGGTTTTGCATATTGCATGATGTATGACGACATTTCCGCTTTGCTCATTGGGTCTTGTGTTAACTCTAAGATCCCTTCTGTGATTGCGGCTCATACTACCAGACCTTCAGGCACATTGTGGAAGATTGCAAACTAAGATCGTACTTAGTGCTACACCATCGAACCTGGACTGGACATAAGGCTGATATCTGTGCTTCTATGTACTTGTTATTATTATTCATTCAATATCGCTAATCGGCCAACTAATTTTACATTCTGGCATTTGTTCATTTTTCGCTTGATCCACATTGTCTTCATGAGCTCACTGTGTTTAGCACGACGTCTTTCTGTCCATTTCGCACCAGTTGTCCGTCTTTCGTCCCGGAAAGTCCCAAAAGTCTTGATGGCTGCTCTATAAAGATTTCGGTCTTGTGCATCAACTGCTCGTATCCCAATTTCATTAAGATCTTTCTGGACGTTAACGTACCATGGCATTGTCGTTTTTGTTTTGAGTCAAAGATACTGGAGATACGTTTCGTCCATTGGGAGTCGATCATCCGTCGTATGTAGAAGCAAACTCTGTGTTTTCACATTGTCTGTGATCTTCTCTAACCTAGAGTATATTACAGCACTTGCCTGGATTTTGTGATGTAGTTGCCATTTTTGTTGTCCGGGCCAAGTATGATCTGTAGGATCATTCT